>OX371186.1:25789174-26389174 GCA_947310635.1 Leptodirus hochenwartii
ATCGATGAAGTAGTTGGTGTTGGTGGTGAATGGTTGATTGCGGCGGTTGAATCGACGTGCGAGCCACCGGTCGCATCAGTACTGGAGGCCGTCCAGCAGCACGTAGGCGGGCTGCGACATCGGATACAACGCGTCCGATATGTAGTTGCTGGACTATCGATTCGGACACCGCATAATCAAATCGCGCGCATTGCGTACGCAGAGCGGGTGATATTGTTTGTGTGTGTACGCGAATGAGGGTTGGATCAGTCGCGAATGATGATTGGGAATAGTTACTAAATAGAATTTTGTGACGGTGGTGGCTCGTGAGGAAGAGCGCCCGCGACTCTGGGCGTTTTAACTGACTTCCGATATGACGATTTTAATTTCTTTTACGTGATTGAATAGAATTGTAAAATCGTCACTACGGCGCTAAATAATCGTAAATAAACTTTTACTACATTGAACAAATTTTCAATTAATCTCGCTATTAGAAAATGGAAAACAATTATTGACGACGTGAATTGCACGTGTGAAAATATCACGAGCTTCCACCGTTAAAAAAATCGATTAATTATTTCAAAATTAATCAAATCGCTCGCGCTGTTCCAACAACACTGTACCATACAAATCAATACCAAATAATCAACGACGTATTTATATGTAATTAAGGATTAAATATCGATTGCCGCACGTGTGCGGCGGGACGAGGAACACTTACCGGCATGTGCATAGGATATTGCTGGGGCGGCATATAGATCGGCTGGGCGGGGAACATGACGGCGGGCGGGTACTGGGCGGCCGCAGCAGCAGCAGCCGCGGCCGCCGCTGCTGATTGCGGATGATGATGGTGGTGGTGGTGCGGATGACCGCCGCCACCACCCACGCCCACGGGGTGACCTCCACCACCGCCACCCCCACCTCCGTACACTGCAACACACATTCTTAATATAAATATATACACTAAAATCTGTCCGAATATGGAATTATTGCCCATTAATAAGTATTTAATCTGCTCGGATTATATTTTGTATATCGTCAGCGATATGTGTAACTTTTGTAACAGCAGCAAAGTGTAAATAAACAAAGATGTCATTTTTTGATTTTTTTGTAAGATTGTCGCATCGCTGACGATATGTTTGTTGAGAAATCTCCAAAAGTTGCAAAGAACATGCACAAAATTAATGTCTTTGTATAATATAATAGGACCTTTAGTGTCTAAAGATATTTCGATGTAAATTCGATAACATCGCAATTTTATTTTTACTACATAGTTATTACTTCTTATCGTGCCAAAATGGTTTATTTTATTGTTTTCTTAATTAATAACGATACGATGTAATGAAAAAAAAAAACACATACATTTAGAGCCATTTTAGCGCTCTGCGCCGCCAAAATGTATATGCGAAGGCTTTTTATAGAAACTTCAGTCATGTTCGCTATAATTCCGTTATAGAAATTGACGTTTATTTTATTATTTATTGAGAAATTCTCAAACACAAAACTAAACTGCACTTACATTGGAATACGGCCTGTTGCTGTTGGTGCGCAGCAGCTGCGGCGGCGGCAGCTGCAGCCGCCGCCACCGCCGCCGGATCACCCTGTCCACCCTGCGGCTGTTGCTGTGACAGACCAGCGCCATTGTGACCGGGTACCCGCCACCGTTCGCAACACCGGGCGGTGGGGGCGGCGGTGGAGCCGGATAATACGCCACACCACCCTAAAACAAAAATCATTCGTAAGAATCCGCAGAGAAATAAAGCGCAACTATTTATATCGAATTTATAATAAACTTCCTGTAGACTTGAAGATTATTCCGAGAATTAAACAATTTGAAACAAATTTACGTAATTACCTACTAGCTCATCAACCATATAATGTGGATGACTTTATGATCATGTAATAGATACGTTTGTCGTTCTCTGCTTTATGTGATATCTTTATGTGTTTTATATGATACTACTCGTTAAGTTAAATTTTATTTCTGATTATCTTATTAAAAAAAGAAAGAGGGTAGGAAAGGTAACTTGCATAGCTTTTGTAGACTTAGAAAAGGGCATTTGATAATGTAGATTGGGACATAATGTTTAGAATTTTAAAAGAAACGGGTATAGATTATAAGGATAGGAGAATAATTTTTAATTTATATAAACACCAAACTGCCTTAGTTAGAATTGAGGGGGAAGAAGAGGTAGCAAAAATAGGGAAGGGAGTTCGGCAGGGATGTACACTCTCACCGTTATTATTTAATCTATATATAGAAGATGCAATAAACAAAGTAAAAGAAGAGTATAGTGTAGGTGTGAATGTACAGGGAGAGAAAATATATATGCTGAGATTCGCCGACGATATAGCTATATTGGAAGAAAGCGAAAAGAATTTAGAAAGGGTATTGAATGGTATGCAGGCAGTATTGACTAGGGATTTTAACATGAAAATAAATATAGGTAAAACTAAAGTGATGAGGTGTGACAAAAAGGAATGCAGCAGAAAAATGAGGATCACAATAGGAGATAATAGAATCGAAGAAGTGTCAGATTTTTGTTATTTAGGCAGTAGAATCACAAAAGATAATCGAAGCAAGGTAGATATAAAGTGTAGGATAGCACAGGGTAGGAAGGCATTCGTAGAAAAAGAACAGATTTTAAGATCAAATATTGACTTGGATATTAGAAAAAGATTACTGAAGGTATATGTTTGGAGTGTAGCACTGTACGGGTGTGAGGCGTGGACTATAGGAAAGGAAGAGAAGCGTAGATTACAAGCATTTGAAATGTGCTGTTATAGGAGGATGATGAGGATTGGTTGGGAAGATAAAGTAACAAATGAAGCTGTACTAGAGTTAGTAGGGGAGAAGAGAAGTATCTGGAGAGTGTTACAGCGTAGGAGAGACAGATTAGTAGGGCATATTCTTAGGCATGGGGGGATTATGCAATTGATCATAGAAGGTAGAGTGGAGGGAAAGAGAGGGGTAGGTAGGCCTAGATTGGAGTATGTGAGTCAGATAGTTGAAGACGTTGAGATGAATAGCTATAGGGAGATGAAGGGATTAGCTCAGGATAGATCGGCATGGCGTGCTGTTTCCAACCAATCTTTAGGATTGCGGACTCTTTAACTAACTATCTTATTAAAATTTATTGCGATATGCTATGATTTTTGCCAATATTTTTATCTGTACGAAATTTCGTAATTTTATAGTTTGAAACGACTTTATGACACGTTCCATACCCACCATATTTTGTACATATACTATTGTCATTTATGTGTATTTGGTGGATGAATACATTATTAATTTATATCTCACTTGGAAGTACGGCGTCATGCTGGCGGCGGCTGCAGCTGCAGCGGCCGCCGCCGCCGCATTGCCCGACTGGAAGAAATACGACGCGTTCGGATTACCGCCAGCTGCGGCGGCAGCGGCCGCTGCTGCCGCCGCCGCCGCTGCAACCGCCGGCGGACTAGACGCTTCAAAACCGCGACCGAACGATTGCAAACCCACATACATTTGCTGAAACAAACAAATACAATATCAAAATATAATACTTCGCTGAAACAAAGCAACGAACGGCCCTAAATAATAGGTACCGAAATTGTACAACACACTACCCCAATCGATACAATACTTAAGCATTACATATTTTTAAATACCGATGTCGTCACCCCTTTTATTTATTAAATTAACTTTTAGTAATGAGAGGACATGATATACAAATCTTATTATGTCTTAATGTTAGTTGTCACCAAGTATTGTACTGATTACGTGATCTGTGTTTTATTTTATCGATTCTGACCTGTGTAAACATGTATATATATTTACAACACCAATAATTTATCTATCTATCGAAAAATCTGATATGTTCATTGAATTGGCTTCGAGTTGTTTGTAATAAACATAACAAAAACGAACGCCACCCAAATCATCATCTATCGTACCTGCTTCTTAATAGCTGGCGCGATATTTAGTTTCCGCTCGCGCAGTACTATATTATCGGCATCTCGGAGCTTCTTCGCGTCCTCCTCACTCTCGAACGTGATGAAACCGTAGCCCTTCGACACGCCGGCGCGATCTTGGATTATTTTCGCCGCTTTCACCTGCCCGTACTTGCTGAACAATTGCAGCAGTTCACTTTCGGTGGTGTTCGCGGCGATTCCACCGACGAAAATGCGATTCGGGACCAAAGTGCCTAAATCCAATAGAGATGGCTCAAGTAAAAAAAGCGACGAAAAGAGGACATGATCTAGAGATGGGGGGGGGGGGGGGACTAAACTGAAAAGAGGCGCTCTATTGGTGTGTGACGGATGATAGGTGACGTACCATATTTTGGAGCGTTATTGTTTGGAGGTGGGGTGGTCTGCTGGCCATTGGCCATGGTGGAGACCGGAGTGCTGGCCGGTGTGTTCACCATTGAACTATTACCACTGCAGCTGCTACTACTTTGTTGTTTCTTACCTAATTTCAAACGAACAATATGTTTCGCAAGCAAATATAATAATTCCCACAGAAAATTGATCGGAATATATATTTTCTTCCGACGATTTTTCTATTCAAACAACGCGGTATACCTGCAGAGGTTATTTGTCCTCCTCCAGTTCCACCATTCTGTTGAGGCAGTGGCACCTGCACCTGGTTGTTATTGCTATTATTGGCCGCCGTTGCTGATGACGACATCACCACCGACCGCACCAAGCTGTGGTTCAGCAATTGCAGCTTCAGCTGAGCCGCACCACCACCACCACCACCACCGTCGCACGTTTTATTTATATCGTACAATCGAGCTGAACAATTTGATCGTTGTTGTTGTTGATCTCTTCGATCGGATAATATCGTCTGAATGTTTGTTTATATTGGATGGTTTTTAGATCGGTTTATTGTTGGTTGGTGGGAAAAGAGAGGGTAGGAAGGGCCTTACCACAATAAAGACACACGGAAAACTACCTGCGAAAAGAAATGCCAGTTAGAATTGTAGAAACTTGTTTTTACACAAATTTAAATAGCGAAAAGTGGTAATTGTAGAGTAACGCTGTGTGTGTATATATAGGATGTTCCAGAAATTTAAAAAAAAAAAACATCCCAAAGAATACCGTATTATATTATTATAACGATTCTACTTATAAATATAAATGGTAAAAATTCTACTACAAATCGTCAAAATAAATTATGCACGGTTTTAAAAGAAACGAAAGTTCAAACAATCAAAGTCGCTAATGAAAAAAAAAATACAAACAGAACAACTTAAAAATTAATGATATATAAATTTGCTATAACAAAGATAATTTACTAAAATCAATATAATAAAACTATACAACGAATGCGTATAAAAAAAAATTGCAAGAATAATTGAAAGTGACAACAATCCAATACCAAACTACCAGGCATAGTGCTAAGGCACGCAATGAGTAACAAAGCAGGAATATATACAGCGTGAGCTATCTACAGCATATACGCGAATCGGGAATCAACAAAGGAAATAATAAACCGCGGGAACTAACGTAATATTCCCGCAGAGCGCCCGTCTGTCGTTCGGCTACTATCTAAAACGGGGATCGGGAATGCCCCACACACGCACACTCTCTCTCCCTAACGCAGCTCCGATTTATCTATCAGGCTGCGAACAATAGTGGCGCGACGACACACACGGCAAGCAAGCAAGAAAGAACACTCTTGCAGGAATTGCGGGATAAAAATACAAACACACACATATGCATGCACTCGTGTCGTCTGTAATAACGGGGACACGCAAAGGAGAGACGAGACGACGACGTCCGCGCGAGGCGCTTCGGTGTGCGCGTGCGAGCGTGTGCGAGCATGTGCCACTTTGGTGCGCGGAGATTTTTAGTGGGGAAACACTAAAGTCCCTAGGAAGTGACCTAGTTTCCGAGCGGCAAGCCGCGGCACAGCAAAACTCGCACACTATATATATATATAAATATACATATTACATACGTACACCAGAAACGTGCGCTCTTCGCTATGTATGTAGATTGTTCCCCAGTAGACTACACAGAAAACAATCGAATCTATATACAACCAGACCTCGCAGTACAACAATTGTTCAATTAGTCGAGATTGTCCTCAACCAAACAGAACGTCATCCATTATCATCGATCTCCTCTCAGCTAACTCCTTCATTTCCCTCTTCATCCCTCCACTATCTGAACCACATACCCCAAAAGCTACTTCTTCCTTTCCCTCTACTCCCACCTTCTAGATCTAACTGCATAATACACCCATGTCTAAGAATACGACATACTCTACTACGCTGTATGACTTTCCAATAAATACTTCTCTTCTCCCCCAACTAACTCCAGCGTGACTTCATTTGTCACTATATCTAATGTCATCACCCTCCCATAGCACCACATTTCAAATATCTCTCTTCCACGTTTCTCTATCCTCCCTATAGTCCACACCTCACACCCGTACAATGCTACACTCCACATATGTCTTCAGTAATGTCTTTTCTAATACCCAAGTCAATATTTGATCTTAAAATCTGCTCTTTTTCTACGAATGCCTTGTGCTATCCTACATTTTATATCTACCTTACTTTTATTACCCTTTATAATTCCCAAATAGCAAGTCTAACACTTCTTCTATTCTAATCCTAATTTTCCCCATGCCTGGCTCATATTCCTATTCCCACTTCCACACACACACACGATTGATAAATGCAGAAGAGATTAAAAAACTGCGTTGTATTAAAATGGAGAAGTGTGTAATAACAAAAATATGGGAAAATGTCGGTGTTTTTTTGCAAAAAAAAAAAAAATGTATAATAGACAATTATTTATATGTGAGGATAGTATTTTTAATAGAAGCGTATCTAGTTGAAACAATTTGCCATCGTGTTTTTTTTTTAAGTTATCATCGATTTCTTTGCAAATTTTGCATAACTGTTGTTGAACGGGGTGCGCTTGTATGTGAGTACTTGCGCACAGATACGACAAATACACGCACAACAGGGGCAACTTTCACGTAAAATGGGATACGCTGCGAAATGAAAGACTTCTATAAAGACAGCCACGGCAGAGTACCTATTATGCCACTAGAATAATAATGAATCAGGATTACTAAGAATTCATTGCAAATTCATTCAAATATCGACGATTAAATTGCAATAGCGAGCTGTCAGAAAGTGACTCACGTTAGCAGCCATTCAAATATACCCCCCCGAAAATAAACAAATAAAATCGCTAGGTAAATGGCACGGATGCATCGATTCCGTGCGATGTGGATCGCAAACGAGGGATCGTTAATAGATATTTCGACAAATAACTCGGTGTGTAATAATGTAAAGGGGCTACGTGCGAAAAAAAATAAATATATATTGCAGCAGCAGCGAGTCGATGCGAAATATGTGTGAAAATAAGCGAACGTGTCGTTGGTTAATTGTTCAGTACTTACTGTTTGCGTCGTGATAAACATCGGATGAAGAGTCATTAGTAAATATTGAGAAATTAATACACGAAATGTTAAAAAACTAAAGACGTTTTCACTACAAACGGAATCCATCCATAAAATGGCGACAGCCAATAGTAGAGTGCCATAGAGAGAGCTGGCGATAGATTCGGATGACGTAAGGGGGAATTTATTTCTCGGCGAAAATGCACAAATTCACAAAAAAATATCCGATTTAAATATGCGTGTAATTTGAACAAATATAAAATTGATATTAATGCAATGGATGTAATTATTCTCCGACGAGCGAATATTAAATGAAAGCGATGCAGGTGTAGCGCACTGCATATGCAACCGAAGTTACAGCGCAGTTAGTAGAGTCATATCCGTACGATACATGGGCTGAGAAACAGGGTTGGACGTAGAAGATTCTTACCTTTTTAAATTAAGTTTAGAATAACGTTGCAATTCGCGCACAAGCGATAACGTTTACCAAATACTAAACAATCGAATAAAATCACTTTGAAACCATTTCAAAAATACGATAAAATCAACACAACACTAACAGAACGATGAACTTGTCAAATACAAATAAATAAGAGAACAAATGCAGTTGGGCAATCAAAAAAATGACTCGCAGCCAACTACAAATAAATATATATAAACACATGGCAATTGTATTCATTGGCGTAGATATTATTTAATTATATAAAGTGTGTATATTTTTATTTAAATAAAGACAGGATCGGCTCCATGGAATTGATAAATATTTTATTTCGATATTTTTAAATACAACTATTATAAGTACTATATCACATAGAAAACACCAAAAACAATTTACAAATATTAAATAGTTAATAAAAATCATTCGTAAATAAAAATATCTTTCAAAGGCACTCTACTAAACAACCTATTAGCCAAATCTTTAAAAATCAGACCGAAGCTTTCCTCATACCCCTTTTTCACGTCACTAAAAATCACTTGCCAATTTTCGTTCAGCAATTTGTTTATTTCTGCTCCCAAAGTGACGTCACCGTTGAACAAATTGTCGAAATAGTACGACATCTTGTCGGGCGTGATCGTGACATTGTACGAATCCGTCCGAATGTACGTTTTACCGCGTTTCTGATAGGTGGAGGAACGAATGTCGTGTATCAAATACGCGTTCGCTAAAAAATGATGTGAAATTTTTAAAAAATATTTATAAATCGGGGTGGATTACTTAGAGTAATGTTGCATTTTCCTTTTCCGACAACTGGTAATAATAAAATACGCCCGCTCATTTCGTAATCGGCGTCGATTTGCAGTAACGGACTAAAGGACTCTGTGTGCATTTCTGTTTCGTTATTTCCTCGCCTAAAAATTACAGAATATCCCAAAAAAAAATTAGTAACAAATACAATAAAAAATATCGACGTTAATCGCACTTATATTTCATCACTTTCGAATCAGTTAAACCGATCAGTTTAACATTCTTAAAATGCTGTTTAATATTTACAGGGCCGGATCCTTCGCCGATTACTAGCTCGGGTATTTCGAGCGGCTCGAACGGGGGAATTCCCACTTGCTTATTTCCTTGAAATTAATTTTTGAAACATCAACGACGATTCGCAAAAAAATACATTTTTCCAAGAATTTTTTTACCGTTTTTTAAATTTCTCACGGCATCCTCAACGGCCGCGGCAAGACAATCGTCCACATTCGCGTCCGACAATTGGCATCTTTTAAAGTTCGAGGCTACAATCAACAACAACAACAACCATTTCCAATAAACCGGTATTTTATCAGTAATCTCATATAAAATTTCGTCTAAAACAAAATAACTTACGTAACTTCGTGGCGGCGCCGCTGAAGAAGCCTACACAAACGAAGCAAAGAAACGCGAAAAGCAACATCGCTACAAAAATACTTTACGCGGTTCAAGTGACAAGATCAACGGTACGATCTAGATTTGGACGGGTTACCAGCGAAGAACTACGCTCGAATTTATAACAACCACTCTTTATAAATGGACTTATGGTCAGGTGATTGGGCAACATATTCGTGTCGCTTTTATAATATGTTTATAATAGACGCGCAGTCCACTGGTCAGTTTAGAAACACATACATAGTGACCGATAAAATCACAAATTATAAACTAACTTTTTATATAGTAATAAAATATATTTTATTCCCAGTTAGTTAAAGAGTCCTCAATCCTAAAGATTGGTTGGAAACAGCACGCCATGCCGATCTATCCTGAGCTAATCCCTTCATCTCCCTATAGCTATTCATCTCAACGTCTTCAACTATCTGACTCACATACTCCAATCTAGGCCTACCTACCCCTCTCTTTCCCTCCACTCTACCTTCTATGATCAATTGCATAATCCCCCCATGCCTAAGAATATGCCCTACTAATCTGTCTCTCCTACGCTGTAACACTCTCCAAATACTTCTCTTCTCCCCTACTAACTCTAGTACAGCTTCATTTGTTACTTTATCTTCCCAACCAATCCTCATCATCCTCCTATAACACCACATTTCAAGTGCTTCTAATCTACGCTTCTCTTCCTTTCCTATAGTCCACGCCTCACACCCGTACAGTGCTACACTCCAAACATATACCTTCAGTAATCTTTTTCTAATACCCAAGTCAATATTTGATCTTAAAATCTGTTCTTTTTCTACGAATGCCTTCCTACCCTGTGCTATCCTACACTTTATATCTACCTTGCTTCGATTATCTTTTGTGATTCTACTGCCTAAATAACAAAAATCTGACACTTCTTCGATTCTATTATCTCCTATTGTGATCCTCATTTTTCTACTGCATTCCTTTTTGTCACACCTCATCACTTTAGTTTTACCTATATTTATTTTCATGTTAAAATCCCTAGTCAATACTGCCTGCATACCATTCAATACCCTTTCTAAATTCTTTTCGCTTTCTTCCAATATAGCTATATCGTCGGCGAATCTCAACATATATATTTTCTCTCCCTGTACATTCACACCTACACTATACTCTTCTTTTACTTTGTTTATTGCATCTTCTATATATAGATTAAATAATAACGGTGAAAGTGTACATCCCTGCCGAACTCCCTTCCCTATTTTTGCTACTTCTTCTTCCCCCTCAATTCTAACTAAGGCAGTTAGAATTTATATTATATTCCCAATATAACAAAAAAAACACTCGATTGTACGCCAATGCACATTACCAATGACAATGACACATCGCCATTTGACACAACAGCTTTGAGTTAGGCTTCTTTGATACCACCCATTATATTTTTTTAATATTTCCCGGCATATTTATATTAGAACGAAAATATTTTAGCGATAGAATTATTTTCTTTAGGCTAAACAATTTTATACAGACAGATTATATTAATTATTTCGTAAGCAAAAAGCATGCGCGCTAGAGTGACATGCGCATTAACATCGAAAAATGGCAAATATATAAAATGTAAATAACAACCAAATTTCCTAACATAATTTTTGTGTAAATAAACTAATATTAGCGGAAAGGTTTTTAGTACATTTGTGTATTAGATGATTAGCCGGTTTTTTTAATCGGGGACTTTTTTGGGTCGCTCTGCGTAATAAAATCGATATTTTTCAATGTAGCCAAATGGAGATAATGATTTTCCTTTTATGCCTCGGCACTCTGGTATTAAATAATTATAAAAACTAGGTCTAGGGTACCAAGTAAAGCCATAATGATCATGGAATAGTACTTTGCATTCAAGTATGTTCTATATGCCGTAATATCTTAATAATATCATCACAGACAAATTGATCTCTTCTCGTACAATGTAACCAGAATTTATACTGCAAAAATCCAATTAATAGCCGAATAAAAGCGTTATATTTAATAATTTCTATTAAATATAGAACAGTATAAAAAGGTTGAGTTTATGAAATTCATTTTTTTTCGTACATACAAATTTTTTATTTCTAAATCATTTTTTAAATTATTAAAATTAAAATTGCATCGGATTTTGTCACGGGGTATATAATAAAAAATAATTTGCATGCCAAGAAAAAATTGCATTACAAATTTTTTTTATTGTAATTAAACGTTTAATTTCCGAACAAGTCAATAAAAATTAGTACTTTTTTTTTTTTATATAGTTATATTTTTTTAATTAGGTCTCAAAATAATTTGCTGATAAAATTAAGAAGGCAATATTAAATGAAATTAAATTAATTAAATTTAAATGAAATTTCTGAAAAAAATTCTAAATAATTTTTTTAATACTATTTCCTGATAATATAACATGGAAACTGGCATATGTTAATTTTATTGAAATATATCTTACAATTTAATTAAGAATATTAATACATTCGCCTTAAAATTAAAAATAAATAGCGTAAAATAATTTGAAATATCACAAATCTTGATATAGCAATATTTTTTTGCAAAATTCAATTGCATTTATTTTATAACAAACCAATTTTCTTCAACAAAATATTTAAAAAATATTCTTTTTTACCAAAAATCCTAAAACGGGCCTGCTCTATTGCTACGTACCTCCCAGCATTTATAAACCGAAACTTTTGACAGATGTCATTACTAACACTGAAAATTAAAGAAAATAATAATCAGTTCTTAAAACTATTTTAAAATAATTAAATCTGAGAATTTATTTTATTTTTACGGTACTTGTTAGTTTCAGTTATTTGACAGTTTGGATTTTCTTCGAAGCAAATTAATTGAGCTATATTAAAAAAAATGGCTCCGATTGTATTGGCGGTGTCCGTATTGGAGTCTTGGAGGCATCTTTTAAATTTTCTGTCGCAGTTGCAATGTGATCTAAAATTATTTTAATGTTATAAAAAAGTTTTCAATATATTAATTGTTAAAAAACACTTGTTTTTTGAGTTTATATGCAATGACGATTGTTATTTATGTTTTTCTCCATAATACGTGTGTCATATAATTTTATTACTTATGACGTTTATATGTGATGTTTATTTGGTTTAATTATTCAAATAAAATGATTGTGTTTATAATTTTCTACATTTTAGCGTTTATAATAAATGAATTTATAATTTGGACACGTGCTAGTGGATTTTGCGCTCTTGTTTTAAGAATCGTTGTTCAATTGCAATTTAATGCGATTCATAAAATCGTTTTTTTATCTGTGCCACCCCTTAAATTTTCCAAAGAATCCTTAAAATTGTCCTTTCCCTAATGCGGTTTCGAAATCGGAATATGACGAATGTCAAAAGGACATTAAATGCACGGCGAATGACGTGCAGAAATAAAACATATATTATTTTATAAGTTTTGATAGTATGAGTAATGGCGATTTACGTTTAATTATATCGACTAGAAAAATAAAAGTAACTCCTATAACCATGAAATATTTAAATAGCTATGTTCAGTATGCTTGAAACCGATGTTACTTATAAATAACGAACTGTAAAAAATGTATATTAGATAATATTTGGAGGGAAATTTAAATTTATATCAACTTAATATAAATGTGTGAAACAACTAAAATAGAAAAATGTTTAATTCGATAATTTTAAAC
Source organism: Leptodirus hochenwartii (assembly GCA_947310635.1). Classification (NCBI taxonomy): domain Eukaryota; kingdom Metazoa; phylum Arthropoda; class Insecta; order Coleoptera; family Leiodidae; genus Leptodirus; species Leptodirus hochenwartii. Next base: position 25,802,078 of record OX371186.1, read on the forward strand.
ATATATTTAATATAGACAAAGAGAAATATGTATCTTTTATTTTTTTTAATGAAGAAATTAAATATTCTTTAGATACGCAACTTGTATAACATTTGACCCAATGTAATTTTCTCTATGATCAAGCAGAATAGATTTATTAAATGTCAGATATGCACGGTACGCATGTGTCATATAACAAACATTATATGACACATCCAACGTTGCCATATCGTATCTAAATGCTTTATTATTTTACCTTGTAAATGGAGTATAATTACACAAACCCTCTTTACAACTTCCAGAAGCAATGAAATTTTTACAATGATCATGTTCTCGACAGCAACCATCTTCCTTATAATGTAATCCTAGATCATCGTAACTTCTAGCTCTAAATCCTTTATAAAAAAAATAAAACAAACAATAAATCCCCATCAATATACAATGCATTAATTTGCTATTCATATTACAAGTTCAATCACTTTTTTTATATTAAAATGTGTTTATTTTTTAATAGTTTGTTGATTTTAGAAAAAAAAAATTAAAAGTGTTGATTTATCTAATCGATGAAGGTCTGCAATTTTTGTAAGACAAGAAAAAAATTTAAACGCTTATAAAGTACGGAGATGTTCTAATAAAGATTATACAATTTGTTTTTTAAATAAAAAAAATATTTGCTTCCTGATTTTTTAAATTTAAAATTCGAATTATATAATTAGATAAGACGTTAATTAATAATTTTAAATAAAATTCCGGTTTGGACTAAAAAAAATGACGAAAGAGACATAAATTAAATCCATTTTTTTTTTTTACAAAAAAGTTCAGTTTTTGTCTAGAAAAAGCTTGTAGTCAACGATAATACTTGATAAAAATTTATTAAATTGAAAATGATTAACAAAATTTTCCATCAAACCAAAAAATAATACATTTTAAATTTAAAAGAATTTCTTTTGTAGGTTCAGAAGGATATTTATGTTTTGGGACTTTATCAGGACTTTTACCTGAATGGTGAGGACTCAAACCAGTAGGTGATATTCTTAAGCCGCACCTACACAGCGTAAATGTAATTAAAAAAATAATTTTTATTTACCAGGGCCGCACCATAAAGTTCCTGGATAAGTAAACGTGCCATTTTTAGGACTATTTTCGGATATCTCGCAAATTTTTTTGTAATTGTTTAAAGTCGTATCATTGACGTAGACTACATCAGGATGGAGTTTTATAATGAATTTTATAAGATTTCTGATTTGAAAAAAGCGTAATTAATTTTTAATCGAGTTTATTTAAATGGCGATATTTGCGTAAAAAACATGGTATAATTCGAAGCAACATATTTTTTTACAGGAAAGTTGTAAGGGCCTGAATTTTTTAACTCACATTACGTAAGATTTAGATTAGACAATAGAAAAATTTAGACGTATTAGGTTTTTTAGATTTTTTTTTATAAAATCTCAAAGTTGCGATTCTTTTTTGTCAAATTTTTTTTTGAACTTTGGGACTCTGACAAAAATTAACACGCCACTGGAAAAAATTGCTGAGGCCTTAATATTTAAGTTGGAATATTTGGAACAGCTGAGTGTCAAATTCACGTCACTCCACTATGTCTGTCAAAAAAAATGTTGATTCAAAAATTATAAAACACTTTTGAAGTGAAAAATATTTATTTTTTTTACTTGTAGAAGGGAGAAAACCAGAAAGAAGACTTGTAATTTTTTTTTACTTGACTTGTAGAAATACAGATGGCGCTTAATTACAAAAACAATAAAAAACACGAAAAAATATTTTACAAATCGCTCAATTAATTAATTAATTTAAAAAAATGTATTAATAAAAATAAAAATATTTACCTGTCAGAATGGACTTTGCAATAAGTTGGGGATGTTTCAATTAAAGTAGTGACACCAATATCAATAAAAAAAACACGGCTAGCTTTAACAAAAGCAATAATTAACAATGGAAGAAACAAATTACTTTTTGGAAACATTTTGTTTTATCTAAAAAATTAAATGAAAAATCATTGAAATAATCGATATTATATTAACCAACAAAAGAATTTTTTATTGTAATTTTACAGCTTTGTGAGAATTGTCTGGAGAAAATAAAATTGTAATATAATATTATTGTGTTTTTTTAATCAATGGCAATTGATAAATGGTAAGTTTTCTTGATAAGACATTTCTGCGGATAATAACAAAAAAATACATTTATTTTTTGGTATTTGGTATTTATTTTTGTGTGTATATTCAATGTATAGTTGGATGTGATAAAACAAACGTACAGTATTGATTTCAAGGTATTTAAATATTTGTTCAAATTCTTAGGCAATGTTTAAATAAATTCTAGTAATGGATTTTCAATGAAATTCCAAATGGAAAGCATCCATAATATACGCTAAAGAAAAATAAAGAAAAATTCTTAAAAAATTCAAACTTTTAAAATATGTTTATTAAGAAAAATGTGTGTTATAACTTGTTAAAGCATTTTTTTTTATATTTCTTTAACAATCCGCATTTAAATTCAATATGGCAACGTTGGATGTGACTTTTGCTAGATGACACATGCGCACTAAGCATTTTGAATACTGCCTACTTGATCATAATTAGTTTACATTATATCAAAAGTTATGTAAGTTGCGTACTTTAAAAAAATTATTTAAAAAATAAATGCTACATATTTTTCTGGTGAAATAAACGGCGTATTTTTTAATTTTAATATATTCTAGCTGTAGCAAAAAAATATTTTACAACAATTTCCACATAATTCGCTGTTTATTTTGAACATAATATATTCCTTATTACAAAATTTCATAAAAGTTCACGATATCTTAAAAAGTTTTATTATATCATGTATTATAATAATTCCAAAGCGTAGTTTCGATTTTATTTTATGGTATTTAAATGAATAAATACGCCCGTAATTTGTAATATTAAAGGACGCCGAAAGAATTAAGGAAACTATTTTATTTCCTATTAATTTGTTGATTTTGCGATTTTAAAATGATATATGGTAAAAGTATTTTGATTTATTAAATTTGTTATATTCTTTAAAAGATGAATTGTTAATAATTATTACATTGACAATGTTTATGACTTAATTAATATCATTTAAAATGTAAATGCTGATCTTGGAAAATGAAATTATTTGTATCAATTAAAAATAAATCGATAGGTAATGGAGTCAATGATTTTGAATTATTATTTCAATTAAAAATTAAGTGTACATTTTTTTTTTACGTATTCAGATCATTAATTTAAAAAAAAATGTTTTGTAAAATCAAACAAACAAATAATTCAAATGTAAATATATATTTTAAATTTTAAAATAAATTTATTAATTGTCAAAATATTTTAGTCGATAAATACTCACATTAGTAAAAATCACCATTAAATCAAATTTTATATTAAAAAATTACATTAAAATATTGATCAATTTGCAAATTTATTAACGCCATTTTATTATATTTTCATCAATCACAATCGATGCTAATGATAAAAATAACCGACGTAAAATGTACAATAAATAAATTCGTTCAACCATTCGCGTAAATGGCAAAAATCTGGTTATCCAACCCAATGTCATCCATCCTCTTTTCTCAGATCACAATTCATACAATCAGAACATCATTTTTCTTTACGTTGAGGCTCGTATTATATTTATTATATATAATTATCAGTATCAGTGGCGTCCTAGTTAATATAGACAACCGCGCGTACATACAGGCGCAAGTCATCTCAACGTCATCTTGACTGATATAATTGATATATTTGCATGGATATGTTCGGATTTCATTTTTCCAGACTCATTTTATCATAGTTATTCATAATACAAAATAATTCAAAAATATTATTTTAATTCTTAGTTAAAGAGTCCACAATCCTAAAGATTGGTTGGAAACAGCACGCCATGCCGATCTATCCTGAGCTAATCCCTTCATCTCCCTATAGCTATTCATCTCAACGTCTTCAACTATCTGACTCACATACTCCAATCTAGGCCTACCTACCCCTCTCTTTCCCTCCACTCTACCTTCTATGATCAATTACATAATCCCCCCATGCCTAAGAATATGCCCTACTAATCTGTCTCTCCTACGCTGTAACACTCTCCAGATATTTCTCTTCTCCCCTACTAACTCTAGTACAGCTTCATTTGTTACTTTATCTTCCCAACCAATCCTCATCATCCTCCTATAACACCACATTTCGAATGCTTGTAATCTACGCTTCTCTTCCTTTCCTATAGTGCACGCCTCACACCCGTACAGTGCTACACTCCAAACATATACCTTCAGTAATCTTTTTCTAATACCCAAGTCAATATTTGATCTTAAAATCTGTTCTTTTTCTACGAATGCCTTCCTACCCTGTGCTATCCTACACTTTATATCTACCTTGCTTCGATTATCTTTTGTGATTCTACTGCCTAAATAACAAAAATCTGACACTTCTTCGATTCTATTATCTCCTATTGTGATCCTCATTTTTCCACTGCATTCCTTTTTGTCACACCTCATCACTTTAGTTTTACCTATATTTATTTTCATGTTAAAATCCCTAGTCAATACTGCCTGCATACCATTCAATACCCTTTCTAAATTCTTTTCGCTTTCTTCCAATATAGCTATATCGTCGGCGAATCTCAACATATATATTTTCTCTCCCTGTACATTCACACCTACACTATACTCTTCTTTTACTTTGTTTATTGCATCTTCTATATATAGATTAAATAATAACGGTGAGAGTGTACATCCCTGCCGAACTCCCTTCCCTATTTTTGCTACCTCTTCTTCCCCCTCAATTCTAACTAAGGCAGTTTGGTGTTTATATAAATTAAAAATTATTCTCCTATCCTTATAATCTATACCCGTTTCTTTTAAAATTCTAAACATTATGTCCCAATCTACATTATCAAATGCCTTTTCTAAATCTACAAAAGCTATGCAAGTTACCTTTCCTACCCTCTTTCTTTTTTCTACTACCGTTCTTAGTGCTAGAATCGCCTCTCTCGTCCCTCTGTTTTTCCTAAAACCAAATTTTAATTTTAATTCAATGAATATTAATCTAAAGTTGTAAATGAATTCAGTGGGAAATTTATATACTGACGTCTAATTATATTGAGAATATGAAGTTATTCGACGTGAAAAATAGCAAAAATTCATTGCGTAGTTATAAAATTATTACGAACGATTAGATTGGATTAGATTAATAATTTAAAAAAATATATAATTTCGAAGTTTGGGTTGCCGAGTGAGCTAATTCCGGACTAACAGAATTTGGTTTGGAATATGAAGTTAGCGTCAAACATGACGTCAAACGTCAATTTCTCGCGAAACAAGATAACCTATCTCCGCACTTTTATGGAATTGCATATTTCTCTCCATTCGCGAGAAGAATAATGCCCGAAATCGCTCACGGATTCAATTAGGGGTTTCGTGCAACAAGAATACAGCATGTTTATGATAAAGTTGGCGGTTTGCTTGGCCGTGGCTTATAAAACGGCCAATTCGCTGTCCATACGCGACATTTCTCCAAATGTCGACGAGCGATTTCTGGAAAATCCGCGCTATCTGAATTACGACGAACTGACCGAGCATTTCGAGCAGCTGGTGCGGGACTACCCGCTGCTGGCCAAGCTGCGGAGCATCGGCAGATCGGTGAAGAATCGCGAATTGCTCGTTTTAGAAATAAATTCGAATGTGAAAAATCGCACGCTGTTAACGCCGATGTTTAAATACGTAGCTAACATGCACGGGGACGAAAGCGTCGGCCGGCAGCTTACGATTTTCTTGGCCGATTATTTATTGTACAACTACGGCAAGGATGAGTTTGTCACCAGATTGGTCAATATGACCGATATTTATTTAATGCCCAGTTTGAATCCGGATGGTTTCGAAAATTCGCAGGTACTTATATACCGGAAATTGTTTTAATTAATTTATAACGCGTTTAATTTGAGGAGGGAAATTGCGAATCTATCGCCAATTATGTAGGGCGAAATAATGAGAATGGTGTTGATCTCAATCGTGATTTTCCGGATCAGTTCGATCCCATTCGTGTTGGTAAGGACAAATGGCAAAACTCGTTGATTTTTTTAATTTTATTCTGTTCGTATTTGTAACATATGCATTTTTGAAATAAATACGCGATGAAATTAAAATAGGTCGCGGTCTGTTTGTAGGGAATTTGCTAAATATGCTAATTAAAATTGCGCATTTTAGAGAAATGTTTATGTTAATTATTAAAATGTGACTATTGCATTTTTTTTTTACAAATATTAATTTACAGTATCTAGTAATTTATAATAAGGATATGAGAATAATTTTTAATTTATATAAACACCAAACTGCCTTAGTTAGAATTGAGGGGGAAGAAGAGGTAGCAAAAATAAGGAAGGGAGTTCGGCAGGGATGTACACTCTCACCGTTATTATTTAATCTATATATAGAAGATGCAATAAACAAAGTAAAAGAAGAGTATAGTGTAGGTGTGAATGTACAGGGAGAGAAAATATATATGCTGAGATTCGCCGACGATATAGCTATATTGGAAGAAAGCGAAAAGAATTTAGAAAGGGTATTGAATGGTATGCAGGCAGTATTGACTAGGGATTTTAACATGAAAATAAATATAGGTAAAACTAAAGTGATGAGGTGTGACAAAAAGGAATGCAGTAGAAAAATGAGGATCTCAATAGGAGATAATAGAATCGAAGAAGTGTCAGATTTTTGTTATTTAGGCAGTAGAATCACAAAAGATAATCGAAGCAAGGTAGATATAAAGTGTAGGATAGCACAGGGTAGGAAGGCATTCGTAGAAAAAGAACAGATTTTAAGATCAAATATTGACTTGGGTATTAGAAAAAGATTACTGAAGGTATATGTTTGGAGTGTAGCACTGTACGGGTGTGAGGCGTGGACTATAGGAAAGGAAGAGAAGCGTAGATTAGAAGCACTTGAAATGTGGTGTTATAGGAGGATGATGAGGATTGGTTGGGAAGATAAAGTAACAAATGAAGCTGTACTAGAGTTAGTAGGGGAGAAGAGAAGTATCTGGAGAGTGTTACAGCGTAGGAGAGACAGATTAGTAGGGCATATCCTTAGACATGGGGGGATTATGCAATTGATCATAGAAGGTAGAGTGGAGGGAAAGAGAGGGGTAGGTAGGCCTAGATTGGAGTATGTGAGTCAGATAGTTGAAGACGTTGAGATGAATAGCTATAGGGAGATGAAGGGATTAGCTCAGGATAGATCGGCATGGCGTGCTGTTTCCAACCAATCTTTAGGATTGCGGACTCTTTAACTAACTAAGTAATTTCATTTAAAAAAATCAAAGATATATATAGTAAGAAAATGTTATAAAAACTATGTTAAAAAATATTTCCGGTCAAACAATTTTGTATTGAATAAAAAATATCTTTTAAAGGTACAATGCTTTCTGGTAGGCAACCAGAAACAATCGCAATGATGACATGGATAGTGTCAAGGCCATTTGTATTATCGGGAAATTTACACGGGGGCGCTGTAGTCGCTAGTTACCCCTACGACGATTCTGCGTAAGAAACTATTTTAAAAAATATATCTTTTTAAATTAAAAAGTACTATAAAGCTTGTGTTATCTTTGTATATATTTTTTATAGATATTTCCATATTTTTTTTAGATCGAAACGAACTTGCTGCAAAGAAAATGTATCCCCAGATAATGCGATATTTAAAAAATTAGCCCTGGGGTACGCCAATGCCAATAGTGAAATGAAAAAAGGCAATGCGTGTCCCCAGGATAATTTTAATAATGGCATTACAAATGGCGCTTTCTGGTATGAAGTTAGAGGTAGGAAAATATATTTTTAATTAATAAAAAAAAAAAAATATTCAAGATAAAAACGGTTTTGTTTGTTTATTTGGCGGAATAATCTTTAATTTATGCAAAAAAAAATCGATTTCAGATTTTTTAAATGTTAGTTTGTTGTGAAACGTATAGATGGCGCAATTAATAATTGTCATTTGGGTGGCTACATTAAATTGCGTTCTTAAAATAACCCATAGATGGCACATACAACAACTAATTATTATTTTCTTGTACATTAAAACTTGAAAAATAATTATTTTAAATAAGACCCAAAAAAAACGTATAGATATATCACCCATATACCGTAATAACTATAGGCGCATTTCGAAAGTTATACCCCCATCTTCAGTAGCGCGAAAAAATGATATTTTTTAAATGAATATTTGCAACAAAAAAACAAACATTTTCAGGCGGCATGCAGGACTTTAATTACGTGCACTCGAATTGTTTCGAAGTGACGTACGAGCTGACGTGTTGCAAGTACCCGGCGGCGCGCACGCTGCCGCGGGAATGGCGCCTGAACAGGGACGCGATGTTGGCGTTCGTGCAGAGCGTGCACTGGGGCGTTAAGGGCTTGGTGACTGACAAGGAGGGTGAGCCGGTGCTGGACGCCGATGTGGTGGTGGTGGGGCTCGATCATAACGTCACAACGAGCAACAGGGGGGAGTACTGGCGGTTGCTCATGCCGGGCGTGTGGGATATGTGGGCGGTGGCGTACGGGTTAGTAGTGTGGGGGTGTGTGTAAAAGGGGGAAGAGGATTTTCTTTATAGAACACAAATAAATTGAAGATTTTTATGTTTGAAATAGTGAAAAATATGTGAAGTTTGAATGAAGAAAAAATGTTTATAAATAATTAAATTAATGGATTTTTCTTCAAAAGAATTAATATATAGAAATAAAATTTGAATAATTTTTATTTTAGTAAAAAAAAAAAGCATTTTATTTTAAATTTCTTATTGATTTCCAAAGAAAACAATTTTGGTAGGCAATTCATTTAAAATTTTATTTATAAAAACTTGTAATATAATTCCCATTTAGCTTCGAACCGTCGAAACCAACGCGAGTGATCGTCGAAGGCGAGATAACCTCAATTCAACACTTCATCTTGGACCGCACCGACCACCACCAACGTGGCAACATTGTCGCCCAGCAACAACGTCAAGGTAACACGCAACACTCGCATAACACACAACAATTCCTCCAACTACCCCCCGCGTCATCTGGTGGCTGGTTCTGGAACTAAACACCCCCCCCCCACCCACCTCCACCGCGCCACCACCAACACGCTATCCACCTAAATTAACCTCCTCTTTGTCACTAAAATATATATCTTTTCACAAGTTGTCTTTGTGAATGATGCTAATAGAATTTTGTGAGGTTACGTTCTACTTTGTGGGTGTTTGTAATGTCAATTTTTTTTAAAATATATTTAAAGTTTGCACGTTAGTGTATATGGTATTTACAAACGCCCTGTATGATGTAATATACACGATCGTTGACGTTTGTTTGACAACACGTATTTTAATATGACATTTGACAGTAATGGTGTGTGGTTTTTTTTGATAGATGAGTGCACGAATAATTCTATTTTTCTCAAATTAATCTCTTATAGAAATAAACATTTGATTTTTTTAAATTACAACATAAAAAAAATTAGTGTGATATATAATATATTTTTTTATAGATTTTTTTTTTCAAGTCGAGATTTCTAATTAAAAATTAGTGAACTTTTAATTCTATATTAGCTTGTAGAGAGTATTTAAAAGACTATTAAAAGACATTTTATATCATACTTTCGATTTTCTTTAAAAAATCGATGGATGATTGTTTATTAGACGTACTTATTTTTTAAATACGTAAAAGAAAATTGATTTTTTACATTTAAAAATTTATTTTTTTAATTAAAAAAAATTATTTTCTAAGCCAGAGAGATCTAATTTTGATTGAACTTTTAAATCTATATACGCTTGTTAAGAATATCTGAAAGACTATTAAAAGACATTTTATATCAAACTTTTGAATTTTGTTAAAATGGAACTATGATAGTTTATTAGAAGTATTTATTTTATTAAATACGTAAAAGAACAATGAGTTTTCACGTTTATTTTTTTACAAACAAAAAAAAATTGCAAAGTTTTTTCAATTATAGTTTTTTTATCGAGTTTTAGTTCTATATACACTTGTAAAAATTATTTAAAAGACCATTAAAATACGGTATGTAATTTAATTAGTACAATTACAAAGAAAATAGATAAATTTTTCTACTTTTTTATATTTCCCCCAATTTTTCGAATAAACAAATTTATTTTTAAGCGACAATATATTTACAGAAAATATACAGGATGTTCGTTTTCCATGGTGTTACGGGTATATTTGCTATTTTTCAACTAATGCTTTTTTTTGGTGATTGTATTTTTCTCTTAAAATGTGTTCTTAAAACTTTATTATAAGCAAATTTAATTCTTTCAATTTGTACATAAATGAATATATCAAAATTTAAAAACAAAGGCGTAATTTGAAAAAAAAGCTTTTACAAAGCAACTGCTTTTTTACTAATTTTAACTTTATAAAATACATATGTTTTTGTTTTATTTTATTAAATTAATGTTTTTATTTTTTGAATATATTTTATTTATAGATTTCCGATTTCATTTCCACTTAGAATATAAACGATGTACTTAGAATGTAAATGACCATATTTAATCCTGCCAAAATTTAAACAAACAAAAAATACAAAAATAATTAATGTAGAACAATATAAAAAATAAATCAACTGTTTCAAGAACAAAAAACATGTGTATTTTATTTTTTATTAAAAAATATTAAACTACCGCTTTAAAAAAATAAACAAACCGCTGCTTTTTGCTACAATTATTTTTTTAGTGCACTAAAAAAATTAAAAAATCACTAAAATATAGTTAAAAAACAACTTTTGGTAAGTACAATTTAAAAAATATATATTTATTTTAAAGAAAACATTGTTTTAAAAAAAAAATTTTTTTAGACGCTTATGAAACAATGGAAAACATAACCAAGCCATATTTTGATCAGTACGGATTTATGATAGATCCGAAAAATGACTTTAAACATCACAAATACGTGGAAATGGAATTCTTTTTGAAAAATGTTAATAACACGTATCCTACCATCACGTTCTTGCATAGTATTGGCAAATCAGTGCAAGGGAGAAAGCTACACGTCATGATTCTGGGAGCCAATCCCATTAAACATACGCCGGGTAAGCTTTTTGGCGCGAAATTTAAATTTGAAAATCAAAAATATTTTTTTTAGCTTTTTTTTAAACAAATATTTATATACCTTTAATTTTCTAGTTTTTCTAATATAAAATTATGTTGTGAAAATAAATTTTACAATTTAAAAAACGTTACTTACATTTTCTTTATTAAAAAATAAATCGCAATTAATTCACCACGCGATATTTAATTTTTTTAAATGAAAATAACTGCACTTTTTCGACAGCAATTGAATTACTACTAGAAATAGATTAATTCGCGTATTTTTTTATATAAAATTTATATCATTTTATAAACCGCAAAAGCGAAAACGTAAATCTTTTTTTTTGGATGTGGTAAAAAATTATACAGTTGGAAATTTCATTCATTCAAAATATTTCTGGAAATGCATTCCCGAATTTACTGATAAAAAAACGTCGATAATACAAGTTAAATAATAATATATAACATTAAAAAAATCTTGTGTAAAATAAAAATTCAATTCAGTCAAAAAAAAATTGAAAATGTTTAATTTATTATTTAGAAAATAATTATTTTTTTAGAACGATATTTAATTTTTTATACTTCAGGAATACCGGAATTTAAATACATAGCAAATATGCACGGCAATGAGGTGGTTGGTCGCGAAATGCTTTTATTATTAATAAAATATTTGTGCGAAAATTACGGAATTAACGATCGAATAACGAATTTAATGAAAACAACGAGAATTCATATAATGCCCAGTATGAATCCAGATGGATACGAAATTGCTAAAGAAGGTAAGATAAAAAATAAAAAATATACATTTTTTCGCTCAGTTTCTTATTTAATTTTTAAATAATTTTCTAGTGGATTTTTTGATATTTTTTTTTTAGGGGATGAAGAGGGTTATGTTGGTAGAAATAACGCCAATAGTGTTGATTTAAATAGAAATTTTCCCGATCAATATGTCACCAATGAAGTAAGCAATTTTTTTACAAAACATAATAATTTTTTACAATTTTTAAAAATTTATCATATATAATTGTTGCTTCTATGAAATTATTATTATTTTTTAAATATATTTAGTATAATAAAAAGACTGAGCCGGAAACAAAAGCGGTTATGAACTGGATTCGTTCAGAACCGTTCATTTTATCCGCCAATCTCCATAATGGCGCATTAGTGGCAAACTACCCCTACGATGACAATCCGGGGGTGAATGTACCACCCGCAGAAAATCCCTCGCCAGATGATAAAGTATTCGAACAACTAGCTTTATCTTATTCAATGGTAAAAACGTTCCGAAGAACAAAATAAATTAATGTATATAAAAAATTTTTTTTTTTAGGCCCACAGAACAATGCACTTAGCCCCACCCTGTCCTATGTTCCCCCTGGAACATTTTCAGAACGGCATTACGAACGGCGCCGTTTGGTATTCCGTATCCGGCGGCATGCAAGATTGGAATTATCTATCTACAGGGTGTATGGAGATTACGCTCGAAATTGGATGCTCGAAATTCCCGATCGCGCCACAGTTGCCACATTTATGGCTCGATAATAAAGACGCACTAATCACCTACATCGAACAAGTAAGCCTATAGGCAACTATAAACACACTAAATCATGTTATTTCTTCATTTGGGCAATATATGGCATATACGAACTGAAATTTACTATTTTAAATGAGTGTATTTTATAAAAACTTTTTTTTTTATTATTATATAAACAAATGATTTATATTTTATAATCAATTTTTTTTTGTTAGTACAATACAGCTTAAATTCAAATTTAGAATTTATTACAAAATAAATCACTCAGCGGCATCTATCGTTGATTCGACGAACTATTGTCTCTAGCGATGCTCCAAACCAATTAATAATTGTTTTGACAGTTGTCAAAAATTAATTAAAAATGATATTATAAGCGGATGGAATTTATAATTACGAAATAAAATGATGTTATGTATCTTTGTGTAGATTCATCGCGGCGTTAGCGGTTTTGTATTCAGTACAATCGGTAATCCGATACCGCAAGCGGATATCACCGTTCACGGTATAAAGCACGCGGTTATGACAGCTGTCAATGGCGATTATTACCGGATATTATGGCCCGGAACGTACAATATTACCGTTTCCGCTCGAGGGTACGTTTTCATGTGCTCAAAATTAAATTTAAACTACAAATTAAACATTGCGCGCCGCGCAATTTTTATTTACGACCATCATAAAATCTGTTAATTAAGATATGAACCATACACCGAACTGGTCACCGTACCAGCTGATTCGGGCTACATTCAACGGAATTTCACGCTCATGAAAGATGATCCGATTCATTGGGCGAGTGCCTATGATTTCGGCATTACAGAAAATCTGTATAAGCCACAGTATCATACGAGAAGCGACATCTATAAGCTACTAGCCGCGATGGAGAATAGATATCCGCAAACGGCCGAATTTGCGGGTGGGGATGACTTGGTGTCAATGACAATTCATTCTGTGAAAATGTCACACGAGGTATTTTTTGTAGATCTAATATTTTTTAGATGAAAAAAAAATGTTTAATAGGAATTTTTGACAGGGAACGTCAATTTTGACAGTTTGAACGATTAAATAAAAATGAAATAAAAAAAAATAGAATCCTGTAGAAACGATTCGACTTGTTATATGTATAAATAAATAAATATTAGAAAATGTTCAATCGAAAAATATTTTTCTATGAAAGAATTCGTATTTTCTGTGAAAGAAATTTTGTTTAGGTGGCAACGTCGGATGAGAAGAAGTTTCATATTGCAGTTATAGGCAATTTGTTTGCCACGCAGCCAATTGGGCGGGAAATAATATTATATTTGGGTCGACATTTATTGGAGGGGTATCGATTTGGCAACCCGCAAATTATGGGCATTTTAAAAAATGCCGTCGTGCATTTAATTCCGGTCATTGATGTGACTTTCGAAAGAATATGGTAAAAATATCGTGATATAAAAATGTATGTTTCATTTTTTTTGAAAAATCAAAACAAATCAGGGGTGACTACCCGAAGGAGGCGGCTGGTAACCGAAAACCAGACCACCCCTACCAATGCAACAACATATCAGCTGATTTCCGTCAAGTGGGCACGCAAATGTTAAACCCCAACAACAAACAGGACGAACAAGCGAAAATCGCCAGCACATTTAAGCACATGCTAAACGAAGAACGATTCGACTTGGTACTGAATTTAGAAGGTGGCAAAAATGGGGTTATGTAAGTCAAGAATCCCCATTCACACACAAAAAAAACCGAATCAAACAGTAGCCCCCCCCCCATCATTTAGCTTCCCCAATACGCGAGATAACCTACAACCGCTCCCCCTACTAGCGAATGTATTCACTGCGGCCCTGAAGATGGCGCCTGTACAATGCGAAATGGAACTATCGCATGCAGGGACGAACGCTGTATTAACCGATTTTTTGTACAGCGAATATGATACGCCAATGTTTACGGCCATGGTCAGTTGCTGTCAATACGCGAGCGTAGAAAATATACCGTACATATGGCGCGACAATATGGCGGCTATTATGGCGGTTCTGAATACCGTCAGAACAGGTACAAAATGTAGTTTGTATATTTTGTCTAGTTGATTCTGATTGGTTCCCCTCAAGTGTGTACACTAGGCCCTATGCTATTTAACATTTATACAACTGATTTTTTTAAATTTCCTATCTAAATTTCCTTTTTATATTTCCTATTTTCCTACTATAAAAAAGTACATTTTAAAAATGACACTCTTTAGGCATCACGGGCGTAATTCTCTCCCCCACCGATACACCCCTTTTGGGCGCCATTGTGCGCGTACACAACATTGATCGTGTGCACGAGGTGAGCCGCCCGAGCGCCCACTTTCACTTGCTACTACCACCGGGCGATTATACATTAGAATTGGCCGCCCACGAGCACAGTAGCAAATTAGTCAATGTCACCGTTGTGACAGATACGTTGTCTAATGTGACCGTTGTATTGCAGAAGAGTGGGGCGGGTGAGGGGGAGGAGGTGGTGGCGAGTGTGGAGAAGGTGGATATGCGGGGAAATGAAACGGGGAGGGCGATTGAGAAGATAACTGGATCTGGTGTGCAAGGTGAAATGACGTTTTTTGAAAAAAAAAAAGGTTCGCATTTGTTCTTTTGTAATTCGAATGTTGATATTATTGTAGGTTATGTGACAGATCAGTTGAATCATCCCTTGGGGAGAGCTAGTCTAATTATTAAAGAGACAAATAAAACAATTGCTGGGGGAAAGAACGGCCATTTTGTAGCCATGTTGGAGCCGGGTATAAATATATAATTAAATACAGTTTTTTTTTAATTCAATCACATATTTTCTTAATTTAAATTAGGAAAGTATACAATACACGTCATCGTTGACGGTTATCGTCCAACTGTCAAGTATACGACAGTGTTGCCGAATCAACAGTATTTGGATGTTGTAATGATTGCATTAAAGCGCGATGAAACTGTCATGGGATTGCCTAGAATGGCATTTGTTATTTTGGCGGGTAAATTATGTCAAAAAATAAAAAAATAAATTATAAGCACATTATTTTTTTAGGTATATTAATATTTGCATCATTCGGTGTAATGTACTGTTGCTACAAATGTTGTCAGGAATCTAAAGATTACGGTCCTGTGCCGCAAAATGTCGACGATTTTTCAAATTTCTATAAAAGAGGAACGGGAGTTTTTAATTCTTCAATAAGAGGTTATATAAAAATAATAATTTACAATTATTCAAAAAAATATTTTTTTTAGATTTTCACAGGCCCGTTACAAGGCCATATTTCGACGACGACGACGATGAAAAGGAATCATTTCTATCGTCGTCCGATGAAGAGGTTGTTTTATTGAATTCTGGTGATTTCGATCGCTCGAAAATATTGATAAATTAATTCGAATTAACCAAATAAAAAAATAAACAAATCAGATCTTGTACCTTTTATAAAATTAGGCAATAAACTTTTCTTTAAGTCAACTTAGTGTTTTATAAAATATGATATTATATAATATGACCTCACAATATATAGATTGGCTAATTTTCAGTATTGCAATAATTAGATGTTGTCGAAGAAAAATGAATTAATTTTGTAATATTTAGTTAGTTAGTTTTATATAGTGCTGCATCGGCAAACTCAATATAACGTACAAATATTGGCTTTCCTATTTTTTTTACTGTAAATGGAAGTTGTAGTTTTCAATTGTGAATTTAAAAAAAAATTGTTTGATTTTTTTGCTTCAGTAGTTTTCGAGATAATTTAAAAATAGTTTAGCCAAAATTTATAAGACTAGCCAATTTGCTATATTGCGCTTGCCTACGCAACACCCTGTATATTCATCTTATCTATTCCGAATACTGAGTGATTTTTTATTCCATAGAATTGTTGATAATTTTGTTATAATTAATCGTTGTGCAAATGTGATAAATCTTAAATTTTTATACCCTGTATAAAATGTATTTTTAGATTTTATTTATAAAAAATAAATAAATAAAACGATTGAAAAAGAATCGATGTTGCATAACTTAATATAATACAATAAATAAACTAATTCAATTAAGTATGTATATACAATTAATTATTTTGAAAATTAATTAGTATTCAATAGTTTTTTTCTACTTAATTAATATTACTAGTTAACCTCACCAAAAATATATAATTTCTAACGTAAAAAAATGGCAGTGTATTAGCAATCTTTATTAATTTAATTAAGTTTTATTTTATTGTTAATTGACTCGTATGTTAAATAAATCGAAAACAATTAAAAAAATTACTAAAACTCGCAAATATTTGCACTCTTATCGCCTTATTAATTAAGTTTCATCAACTAAATAACTAATTTAATTAAGTATAATACCAACTAATGTACTGGCCAGCATAAATATCGTGCAGAACTTTTGAATTACGACTTCGAAACGGTGTTTTTCGATATTTTTGAGAATAATTGTGCCCATCAGTAGGCCGGCCACCATGCCGCCCACGTGGGCCACAAAAGCCACCTCTGAATTACTGGAGGCGAACGCAAAACGGCCCACCTCAAGCCCCGTCCATATCGTAAAGATGAATAATTGTATTATGGGGTAGTTCATTTCTGCCCAATTCTAAAAAAAAA
Source organism: Leptodirus hochenwartii (assembly GCA_947310635.1). Lineage (NCBI taxonomy): Eukaryota > Metazoa > Arthropoda > Insecta > Coleoptera > Leiodidae > Leptodirus > Leptodirus hochenwartii. The sequence goes on from OX371186.1 coordinate 25,819,258, forward strand.
TATTAATAAAAAAATATATAACTTTTTTGAGACTTACTAAGATGACAACAGCAATGTGAGCTGTCAACAAACTAAAGGCCGCCCCACTGGCGCCCACTACACTGTATGAAGAAAAAACGCCACACCAGAGGGCGCCATAGATGGCGCCCACTATGTATAATATTATAATTCTCCACCATTTATTTACATATTCTAGGGACATGCCCAGTGACACTTGTATGATTATATTCATCACAAGATGGACGACACTAAAAAAAATATCATTTATTAATTCATTATTTCGTATTATGCAACACACTGTATTTTTCAAATTTGTTTTCATTATAATATATCAGCAGAAATTTAATAGATTAATAATATATTAATAAACATAACACGTAATTAATATATTATTAAGCAAGTTTTAGTTGTCAAACTTTATTAACAGTCCGCATTAATTAAGTTTTCAAAGTACAAACTGTATTTAATTAAAGCACCCTAACTAAATTTATTTAAATGACGAATTAAAGCGAATTTATTTAAATTCTTTAATTAAGTATAAACTCAATTAACAATTTGACGCTTTAGTTGTCAAACTTTATTAACACTCCCCATTAAATAAGTTTTCAAAGTACAAATAATATTTAATTAAAGCACCCTAACTAAATTTATTTAAATGACGAATTAAAGCGAATTTATTTAAATTCTTTAATTAAGTATAAACTCAATTAACAATTTGACGCTTTAGTTGTCAAACTTTATTAACACTCCCCATTAAATACGTTTTCAAAGTACAAATAATATTTAATTAAAGCACCCTAACTAAATTTAATTAAATGACGAATTAAAGCGAATTTATTTAAATTCTTTAATTTAGTATAAATTCAATTAACAATTTGTCGCTTTGGATTACTTAATTAATACAGCTAATGAAGCTTGTTCATTTAATTAGAGTGTTCAGAATAAACTTAAATAGACAGTTAATTAACCTTAATTAATCAAGTCATTAAATGTATACTTAATTAATTGTAAATTATACTTTTTAAATAATTAAACTCGCATTAAATTAAAAGGTGCAAATTTAAATCCACCCCAAATTAAAATAGTATTTTAATTAAGTGCATCGAAAAAATGTCATTTTTAAATAAAAATTAATTAATAATTCCGTTTATATTTTAAATTTCTCTTGCGTTTAAATAATATTTAGTCAAATAATTAATTGTTGTATAAACTTAATTAATACATGTGAAAACTAATTAAGAATATTTCTAATAATTACTTTTTCTTGAGTAATTAAACAACTCCGCGATAAAACAATAATGAAATAATTACCTCTATACATTTAACATATTTATGTACAGTAAATTTAGTTAATTATTTAATTAAGTTCGAGGGAAAAATCTGCACATACTCGGCGTGTATAAAAATATACGTCAAATATCTCCATATTTGTATTTTTCTAGACGGATCAAAGCACAGAAAATCGTTTATTTCCAAACCGGCATGATGCTCCAAAACAAACAACAAAATCTGCAAAATACTAATCGAAAAGATCCCAATTGGGGGCGGCTGACATTTCTCATAATCACTGTAATTCTTTTCGGCAGGTACCACCTTCAACAGCTTCTTATTAAACCTAAAAATGCATCGAATTATTACCAAAAACAATCGTAATTAAATCAAAACTCCTTTGCCGCACGTACTTTCGTAAACAAACAATTTTATTAATTAACAAATACTTAATTAATCCATTCAATTTATTAATAACTTCCACTGGAATGTATTAATCAATCCTCCCACAACATGTGCTCAACATGTATTTTTATACGATACGAATAAAAATAAATTGTTTTTGCAATAAATATTTGCGACATGATAAAGGCTGGTTTTTTTTTTTGTAGAATCTCTTATCAAATGTCGTTTTATGAAATAGCAATAAATAAATTAATCTAGTTGTGTTATGATTAATATACTTGCTAGTATTAGTCATGCACGTATTTATACATTTCGATTTATTTCGCAAATTAGAATTAGAGCGCGTTTTGTAAAAATGTGCTTATTTTATCAACGGGAAAGATATATTAATTAAGTATAGAAGGCGGAGGAGGGTGATAGATAGAAAATGAAATAAAAGCATGACTTCCATTGATAAATTTGGCGGGAAATTCAAAATATTTACAAAAATATATACAATTAACAGTTATATTAAAAATTATTTAAAACATAAAGAGATGGGAATATTTTGATTAATAAAAATTTATTTTTTGTAAACTTTATATTATTTGCGTTGAATTGGTTTAAAAATTTGATTAAGAAACGAAAATACCTTCTAATAATTTTTTGTAAGACTTCTTTGTTTTCTTTGTTACGCATCATAGTGTCAAATTCATTGAAATCTAAAATGCCATCTCCATTTTTATCGGCCAACATGTAAATATTTTCTAACTTTTGTTTAGTTAATTCTATTTCTGGACTATGCTCTTTTACTATTTCCGAATTTAAACGCATAAACGTTTTCAATTCTTTATACGTCACATTATTGTCCCGATTTTTATCGATCTAAAACACAAAAAAAATTAAAAAATTACGTGGAAGAAAAAAAATTATATAAAAAGGTGAGTAATTTTATATTTTAAGAGATTTAAGAGCAAAGGATTGAAAACAGTTTTTTTTTAATTAATTGAATTTTTATATTTACTTGCAATAAAAAACAAAAAATTGAAAAATGAATTTTAAAATGATATTTTTTGACAAAACAATTTGAAAATTTAAAATGAAAGTTGAATTTAAAAAAAAAAAGAATTTTCCTAACAAAAAATTAAAAATTTCTAACAAAAACATTGAAATTTTACAACCAAACAAAATTACTCATACCCACTAATATTTTTACATCACATTTTCATTTTATTTTCTCAAAACAACTTACTAAATTAAATAACTTTTTCATTTCCGTAGGACTGTCTAATTCCTCAGGAATGGCTGTTACAACAGTAACCTCTATAAGGTCCAATTTACTTCTTCCACACTCCATTTAAAAACAATTCAAAAACTACACCGAAACGAAAATAATCACATAAAAAACCGTTTTGTTTTTTTAAATCCCGCGAAACAACAAAACGAACTAATCAACGGCTTGGCACGGACTGAGCCAAAAAGTAACTTTAAACAACTATTTACTTACTATTTACAACTTAATAAAAATGTACACAATAATTATGAAAAAGCTTATCTAATCTCACGGGACAAACTGATCCAATTAAAATTTATCGATTCGTCAATTACATCATGTTTTTATCGGAACGTTTTTACGGTTTCGCACACTCAATTGCGAAGAATTTGAAATATTTGCATCGTCGAGATTAAAAAATGCGAAAAAACCGAAATGTATTATACAAATGTTTGTTGTAATATTTTGCAATATATCGAAACAAATTGTTCGCGTAAACAAACTATTAATAGCCGACATGAATTTTATGTACAATTCCGGTTTTTGGTGAACGAAGAATTTTCTTTGGATCGACTGGCCCCGAGATTTAAATAATAGAAATAGAAAGCATTATTACGAGTGACCTTCGTTGAAAATTACGATGAATTACTTGCAATTATTTAACAATTGTATTGTTGTTCTATGCGGCGATTTTGTGTGTTTTGTGTAAATAATAGATGTAGGGAAAATGCGAGTGTTTTAATTTTTAAATGCCGCTGGTTGGTGATGGTCTTTTTTTTAGTATTGATGTGCAATTTGATAAGGACGACATTGTTTCGTAGAAATGTTGTGGAAAATGTTTGAAAGTATGTCTAAAGTTCGAGGTATGGTTGAATTTAGAGGTGGGCAATGAAAAGCTGGAGGAATTGAAAAATTGAACAAAATTGGAGAATGAAAACGAAAGAAATGAGAAATTTAGGTATGAAAAGTATGGAGACAATTGACGGAACTTTAAAAAAATCGAAGGAATTTAATGAAATTCGTAAAAACGGCACTCGAAAGAAAGAAAAAAATCAAAAATAAAGACACTTGATGACGGTAACAGGCATTTATTAACCTTAAAAATACATATAAGCACCACACCAACGCCCCCAACCAAACAAATCACCCGTCCTTATCGTGAACCTTAATCCTGACCCCCCACCCACCCAGCGGCAACACCCTCCCCTCATATCCAGCCCCCACCAATTCTGCTACGGCTGCCGCAATGACATCTGCAGTATATCGGGGTGCGGGTACTAAAGCTATGACGTACCCCCCACCACCCGCCCCCGTCAGTTTCGCACTGATCTCGTGGCCGGCTAGAATACTGCAGACTCTGTCTAGGGCGGGGTGGGAGACGCCCAAGGCGGATAGAAGGTGCTGGTTTATAGTTGATAGACGCTAAAATGATTTTTTTTTAGGAAAAATATATTTACAAAAATAATAAATCGTACCTCGAGTTTAAAGGAAGAATTTTTTATATTTTCCGATGCAGTTAAATTTGATTCGTCATTTTTAACACATTGGGCTAATACCTTAAATTCATTCAAAGCCGACTCTGTAATCTGAAGATAACATTTCACCTCTCAAATATTAAATTCCGCAATTTTTTTTTCCTACAATACCTTATCTATGGATTCTAAAATAGGCCACACAATATCCGGAAATTTTTTATTCAAATCCGCAACTCCAGCGACCATTTTTTTTGTATTTTTTGGAACGTTTGTGTTCACTAACAAAACTTTTAATTTATAAGTAGCCGACTCGTTAGGAAACGCCACTGGCATTGGTGGCGACCCCTTACGGAACTCTACTAAAGCTCCAAACGTACAAATCGTATTATCAACTCCTAATAAAAAAACAAATCATTTTCTTTTTACATTTTTAATATTTAATACGAAGAATTTATTAAAATACACATTAAAAAATACTCTACCAAAGCGCATGCGCTGCAAATAGTTCTATTAACTGTTATAACTGTCAACTTCAAAACAAATGTCAATAAAAAAAATCATGGACAGTAGGTATTTTTTAACAACCTGATGGTGTTCCATGAATAATTCTCTCCGCATTAAACGCCCAATCAGAAAACTCCCTTAAATCGCCCTGGGTAAACTCAAAATCAATACCCTCAACCTCTCTTTTGCAACAAATCATTGCGGCGGCAACGCAAACTAAGAACGAAGCGGAACTGCCCAAGCCAGCGCCCACTGTCAGTTCAGTGGTGACATCTACAGTGAGGGTGACTTGTTTGGCGAGATCGTCGGCCGTTAGAATACAGGTTACAAGGAAAAGGAACGAAAGGAGGCCGTTATGTGCGGCGGGCGTGATATTTGTGTCGGCGGAAAGAAACATGTGGAGAAGGGTGAGTTGGCGGGTGAATTGGGCGTCGGTTAAGTGGCTGGGGGGTGCACTAGTGGTGGGGTTAAGAAGCAACGGGGTGATTTGCTACAAAAAAAAAAAACATTGTTGAGATGTTGAAAATTCGGGGGGCGTTAAGCGATATTTACAGTGAAATTGTACGATCTTTTTAGGTCGATTGATTGGAAATTTAATTTTAGTTCGCCAAATGCGTCATCGGTTTTGGTAGTGAATAAGGTTAGGTAAGTGCGCAGGCCCAAACTGGCTGCTAAAGCCCGTTTCCCATACACTACAGCGTGCTCGCCGTATAATATCACTTTCCCAGGGGCTGATATTGTAAAATTAACCATTTTAAATACAACTTATTACTACGAAAAAATATAATGTATAATTACTTAATTAATTAACATTAACTCACTTTATAGATGCTAAAAATGTAATTATTTATTGTTCTTTTATTTTTTCCCACTGTTCCACCGTATAGGTTTTTTGCGAAAATGCATGAATCGACTTTAATTCTTCTTCCAAAACGCTATTTACCAATCTGAAGTGAAACAAAATATCAATACACTCAACATTTTATTATACACCGATATCCAAACAGAATTATAAATTTAATATTTAATTTTAAATACAAGGTCGAGTTATTAAATAATATACAGAGTTGTTTTATAAAGTTTTTTAGAAGATATTTTACAAGGAACAGGTTTCAATATTAATCACCAAAAGAAAATGAGGTTTTGTTTGTATTGCACTATGGATAGACTTGCAATTAAAAACAAATGATTCGGAGAGGAATTGCTTTTTAAGCATTTTTTGGTCGCGCCATATCGTGGTGTGCTTCATCTGTTGGAAGTATGCATGGTTGCATATATACCAGCCTATGTACAACCAACACTAAGGATATCATACATACTGTAGATGTATATATGCACACAACATACGAGCGTGCAGAGATGCGGCCTTAATAATTTCATGCATGTGCCGATTTTCGTCGACCAGACGCGAACGTACTCGAACGTACATACCGCTATGCAGTATGTACAGGGCGAGTTTTAGAACATTACGCGGAACATATAAATATCGAAGTAATGTAGACAATGCGCTTATATACGAATTTAATTTTCATTTGAACGTACTGATAATTGTATAGGTTAAAACCATTACAAATTAGATTGTTTTCTTATCATATGTCACGAATTATTGTCAGTTTTTTCTTTAGTTTCAAAAGGATGAATTGCGGTGATCCAGTGAGTTATTTGATAGTTTACCTGTGTCTTTGTAAAAGAGGTTTTCCCAAGAATTTATCAGACACAATGACGCAAGAAAATTTAGCGCCGCAGCCGTCTGAATCATCCGTCACTTCCTATAATAAAAAATGACAATAAAAATCAATAGAGATATTGAGAAGTTTATTTAAACTGGGTATTAATGTAAAGAATGTTTAAAAAATAAATAGAACTATAAAGGGTAGGATATAGAATTTAAAAGAATCTATTAATAGTTAGGAAATTTATTTACAACAGATACAGAATAATATAATACAAATACTAAAAATAGTAAAATAATGGAATGTAATAATATAAATGAGATTGTTAGTCAAAACTTTGGTGTTTTTTTTTAAATAAATTAATAATTTACAAATCTAACGTCTTCTTTTTATGATCGGTAATGTATGACAACTACACAGCGTGTTACAATAATTACAAACTTAAATTTTGCCTAAAACTCCCCTGTACATAAGCGAAAAGTATTTATAAAACAAACTGTTTAAATTTGTTTAGAACATTTTGATATAACTACCTAATTATTTTTAATTTATTTCAAACTATACAGGGTGATTCGAGACAATAGTAAATAATTTTATATATTCACGAGACTTTTGTTTGGATGTAATTTAATTGTTATCTCCAAATTTTTATATAATTTACCACTTCTTCTCCTTTCATCGCCCTGTATATTACCCGATAAAACCGTTAACAATTCACCAATTATTGACTTTTAAATTTGATCGCGGACACGTCATCGTCATCGAAGCTCTGCGGCATCCGAAATTGTACGACATTAAAATAAACGCAAAATCCGACGAAGTGGAGGCAAGAATAGCAGGAAACCAGCAGCGGGTACAGATCGGGATACCGCGCAGGCGCCGGCTGCGTAACCAACAGCAACCCCAAAATAAAACTACCCAGCAACGAGTTCAATAGCGACAAATAAAGGAACAGCGATTTAATAACATCCGTATTCCGTACCAGATGTTTCGACGTCAGATTTATCAGGTCGGAGTACATTTTCTTGGTACATCCCATCGACGTGACTATGCTAACGACGCCCCTGTAGTAGGCGTAGATGGTACTGTCGCTTTTGATATTTTTAAAGCAATTGTTGTAGCACACCTGAGCGACGGTGATGAAAATACCGCTGAGGGAAATGTAGGCCAACAGTAAGTCATCTTTCACCAGCAGCGGCAGCATACTGAACGTCGACATGTGCAGAAACCAAAAGCAAGCGAACGGATCTTGCGGCAGATACAACAGCACCGGTATGGCACACAACAAAATCGACTTCTCGTGCACCTGAAAGCTGAATAGAAAAAATCCCAGGGACGAATTGATCAACGACGGCACGAACTTTTTTATATTCGGCCGCAGGAATAAATCCGCACAACTAGGCAGCACGGCCGCCAGCGTTGCCACGATACAATAACGCACCATCTTGGTGGTGTCGACCGATTTGAACTTGTACACGATATTTAGCGTGCACCAAACGTTACTAACTTTATCCTCGAAAATGCCCCGCGCCAACGGGAACAGCCTATAAACAACGTGCAGGATGTCCCGCGGATCGTGCAGGAACGGTGCCCAGACCACCCCGAATGTGCCCAGAACCACCAACGATATTCGAACTAATCGAAACAGACCGACGGTGTAATTCTCGCCCGGTTTCGGTATACAACTACTCAACAAGTACGAGAAAAATGGCAGAGCGTGATACAGCTCCATTTGTTTGTAGTTTACAGATAAGCTAAAGAAGAGAGCGGCGAATAGTTCGCATTTGCCCATCAGGGCGGTAGTGGCTAAGATTAACAGCCCCAATGACACGCAATTGTACTGAAAGTGGCCGTGATCGATTAGAATTAAACCGGGGTATAATAAAGCTAATATTAGACTATACATGTGCCGAGTGGACGATGTTTTCTTGTTGCTGTTGGTTTTGTTGGGTTTCCTCTTCCGATTTGCACCCGTTCCTAAAAAAAAAGGGCAACATTTTTAAAAGCCAATTTTTTTATAAAAAAAACAATTCACGAACTCACCAGCCAAATCATTTACAGCCCCATTTACACCCGCACCCCCCTCGACTTTACCACCGCCACCTTTATACCTCCCCACCACAACAAAAAAAAACACCACCGCCGGTATATACAGTAACAAATCCGCAACCATCACACTGCCCCTCATGAACAACTTGTGCTCCTCACTCTGCCACCCCCTACTCGCGCCCAATTGCACCCATTTGGGTTGCCACCACTGCGCCACCCTGCCGCACAGGTACATGTGGTACGCCGTCAACGGGGGGTAATCCAAGCCCCAGTATTGCAGGTCGTTGCGGCTGGTGTTGCGGTACCATTCCTGTACAGGTATGTTCGTGGTGATTTCCATCCAGTGGCGTTGCGCTTCGTAGTCGCCGTATATGGGGTGTGCACTTTGGCCTGAGTAGGGGTGCAGTGTGGTGGCGAAACGTAGGATGAGTGAGGTTAGTATACCGAAAAGTGGCAGCCACAGGGACTGGCTCCAGTTGGGTATGGGTACTTTCATGGTGATGGGGTGTTATATATACCGATGAAACTGGAGTATCAACATTGTTGGTGTCGATATACGAGTGGCCACTCGCCTGAACGTGTAAGGACAGCTGATTGTTTGTAAGGTTACCGATTTTGTTGTGACATTGTTAATGACAGGACGCTAATTTGGAATATTTAATTAAATTTGGACTCACCACGTGCGGAGCGTCCAATTCCTTACCAATTTTGTTGCGGATGTACTCTTCGGTGTACTGAGGCATAATAATGGCTACACAAATAACGGTTTTCTTGCGCGAAACTGGCTTGCTTACAACAAGCGTTATGAGATATCTAGATTTCTGACGTCCCATCTTTAATTATAGACGCGGTAGTTCAAATACTTTGTCCAAATCGTTGAAAAAAAAAAATTGCGGAGCTAATACGATTTTTTTGGAAATGTAACTTTTGCCGGCTAGATTTTATTTAAAACATAAAAATGCTTAAAGATCATATTAAAAAAATTCTAATTCACTGCAACAACACGAACACAATAACGGACAATGTTTATAAACCCCTCCTAGATGTGGCTTTCAATACAATTAAGTCGACGAATTCAGCTCAAGCAGGTATTTTAAATATCGAAATTTTAGAAGAAAGTTTCTTAATTTATTTTTTCAGATATATCGTCGCTGTATGGATCAAAGCCGGATGTAATAAAAGCGGTTTTCGCTGCCCTTTTGACGGCAATATCAGAGTTTGTACGCAACGACTTAACGAAAGCGCAAGTACAAAAATATTTATTAGAAGAATGTAAATTGCCGCAAACTCGCGCGATCACTTTCTGCGATTTATACGAAACGAATAAAATCTACACGGAAATAGCGCTGGGTAATATTGGCAGCCATTTAGATCACGCCGTGGATATTAAATGGAGTATCGATTATATCATGGCGGTAAAACCGTTTTTTTTTTTTTTTTATATAATATTTTTGTATACATGAAATTGTTATAGGCCAGTAATATATCCGAACCCGAAGGGCCAATTTTCCGTATTTCCTTAATCACGGAAAATTTCAACGTGGACATTGGAGAAACCGTACAAAAAGAAGTGCGTTTTTCGTGCAACAGTCAAGAATTACAAGATCTAGTTTATAAGTTAAAAGAAGCTTCGATACATTGCCAGAAATTTGCCGCGGAACATCATTGATTGTATTTTAAAAAACATTGTGCATAATAAATCTGTAAACGTTCTAAACTTGAATTTGAGGTAGTTCATTTACATGCAGCGACGCCATTGTTGTTTACATCTATTTAGTATAACCTCAAAAAATCGCATAATTTTTAAAACAATGTTTCTAGCCAAACAAACTGTTTTAAATACCCTAAAAATAGTCAGACCCAATTTGATACACTCAAATTTACCAACGACAGGTAATGAATGATTTTCCCTAAAAATAGGCGCTGATTAAGAATTAAATGTTTGTTTACATTCGCGTAGGGCTGCGCTCGTATAAAAGATGGCTGGCCCCGACGCTGAAAGAATTAAAACGAAGAACGAAAAGGGCTTTGCCCGTAGAAAATAGACGATCTTCTTACGTAGAATGGAATTACGATGCGGAAATATTCGCTTTTGGGAAGCGATTAGGGGAAGAATTCAAACAGGATGTTCTGAAAAAGGCTTTAACGCACAGATCTTACATAATACAGCAAGAATTGAATGCTGAAAGAGGTAAATTAAATTTTAGAAATTAATATAAAAAAGAAAACGTTATTTTGCAGAGGAAGCGACTGAAAAAGTTACTCTGGAAGATAACCGAAGTTTCATATCAAACGGCGAAAAGATAATTTTAGATTCTGTTAAAAATTACATTAAAAATCAAAAATACGCCCTCGAATTAGAACAGCCTTTAATAAACCATCTAACTAGCGAAGAAATGCTATCGAGCGTAGCTACAAATATCGGCCTAAAAGACCTCATTATAACAGAAGTATTTCATTCTTTCACAACAAAAAAAGAAACCAATCGACTCACATTCGATTTGAATACTTTTAGGAGCACCCAGAATCAGATACAACCCTAGCAAATACATTCAAAGCCGTAGTTTACGCCCTGCACGCGTCTACAAATTCTGACGAAATAGTTGACAAGTTTCTGGCGGATTTTTTGCTCACTCAGTTAAATCAGGTGGATCCGTACAGTGTTTGGGACTTGGCGGAGCCCTATAAAGTCTTGGAGGCGATGGCTAATAGCCGGGGCCTGGCGAATATCGAGCCGAGGATTTGTAGTCAAAGTGCGGTGAATACGATCCTGGCGAACTATCAGATTGGTTTATATTCCGATAAAAAATTAATTGGAATAGGTAAAGTTATTTAACGTGGTGTAGTTTTGTGTTGTGTTTTTATGAAAATGTGGATTTTTTGTAAATAGTATTTATGTATTTATCTTTAATATAAATGTATCGTTTTGCAGGTTTCGGTGAGAGTATTGAGATAGCAAAAGATAGCGCTGCAGTTGATGCTATTAAAAAATTACACAACTCTTAAATTTTTAAGTATTTGTACAAATTTTCAATAAATAATAATTTTTGTTAAACCCAGATTTATCATTTTTATTTACTATCGCTTATTTTATAACATAAAATAAAGAAATAAATAAATAAAATTCGGCGTTGTATTATTTTTTACCTTTCTATTTTTTTTTTATCATAATATATTACTATTATTAACTAATATAATTTTTGTATATACTTAATTTAAATAGAAAATATTTTTTTTGTTGTATTTTTCTCTAAATTGGTTCACCAAGAGGACGAATTGTCAACTCTGTCACCTAAAAAAACAAGCATTTCTAATGACAGATCAAGCGAAACGTCATTCCAAATCAAAAAGGTCGATAAAATCCCATTTAAATAGAACTACATCGAGAAAACGTCAAACTTTTCTACCTACTTGCACATTAGGGGGCGTACTAAGGATATACATAATCCCATTTGCGATATCTTCACTCGCCAGGGCCGGAGCATGATTCGCCATCTCCGCCAACAATGGCACATCCAAAAATCCATTCACGGACGCTATTTCCGTTTTCACATAACCCGGACTGATGCTCTTAAAAAAACATTCAAGAACAACTGTCAATATTCCCTTCAATCTCGCATTGAAACACTTTTAAATCGACACGTCGCAATGACAGCGTTGTCAAATATTCAATAAACACATGCCATTTAAGTTGTCACAATGACAGCGTTGTCTAAAATTCAATAAAATCGGGCTGTCAAATTCAACTAAAAGCATTCTTAACGTACAGTAACTTTGATTTTGCTGCCAATTTGCACCAATTCTTGACGCAACGTTTCGGTTAGTGCTGTGACAGCGTGCTTGGTAGCCGGATAGACATTCGACAAAGGCAATGGTGCCACATAGTGCCCTAATGTGCTATTAACGTGTATTATTTGGCCGGCAATTTTATTTTTCTTCATATCTTGCACGGCTTCTCTGGTGGCAATGCACAGGCCCAAAACATTTGTATCTAGGACCTTTATAACAGTTTTTGAACATTCATTTTCGATAAATTAGTCGAGTAAAGTACTTTTTTCCACTCTTCTGTGGGTCCTGAGATCAAATTGACAGGTCTAGCGATACCGGCATTATTAACCAATATGTGAATTGGTCCCAGAGTGTCTTTGATATATTTGAACACTGACAAAATGTCGGATTCTTTTGTCATGTCGCATTGGCGTGGTATAAGTCGCCCATTTTCGCCCGACAGTTGCGAGGCGAGGGCTTCGACTTTGTCGATACGTCTCGCTAAACCAACCACCTATATTGATCAATTAAATTTACTTGAAAAAAAAAAAGTTTCCAGTGATAAGTTTTTAATTTTAATGGTTCTAAATTTTTGCTTATTATTATTATTATTATTTCTAGTTAAATTGATCAATAAAACAATTAAATTCTGTTTGAGACAGAAACAAAAGACAGCGTTAGAGAAACAAAAGAAAAAACAAAAGATTAACGAGAGCCATCACTAATGTGTTTATTGGAAAATTTAATTGTCGCGTGAAAATGCTGTATTGTGACAGTTACTTTTTCATTTAATCAATAATTTCTACAATTCACATTATCATCAACAAACAAAATTGACAATTTTTCAACAAACATTTTCTTTCTTGTTAAAAAAAAAACTTAAATTTCACATCTCAAAAAAAAAGTAACCTTAATGCCCGCCTTGACCATTTTTTCACAGGTCGCGGCCCCAATGCCAGAGCTGGCTCCAGTTACAATAGCGACTTTTTCAATCCAACGATCCATTGCTATTAAATCGCTTTCTTCAATTCGCAACTTTTTTAATTATTGATCGTAATTTTCGTTAATTAATTGTTTTTAACTGTTCGATAGTTCAACGACGACTGGATCAAGAATTGCCCCTTCATAAAATGCTCAGCTCGTTTTTCTAGTCTCATTAAATTTCTCTACACAGCGAGGTGAATATCGACCAATGACCCTTTTATATAGAAAACGCAATTCTTGCCTTTCGCACTTCAATAATTACCAACATTCATGTTTTAAACTATTTTGTACCGTTAGAAAAGTCAATACCAAGTACAAGAAATACCGTAGTCAAATTTAATTTGAACAAAAAGTAATTTTTTATTCTTAAAATAGAGAAGAAAAAAATCTATATTCAAGTTTCGCATCGTTCCATCTATTTCTTTACTTAATAGTAACTTTAAATCGCCAATATATCATTAAAAATAAAAATTTTGAACATAATTTTCAAATTACGCGCTCTTTACTTAGAACACAACGCCAAACATCAAGGTCCTTACGGATATTCTTTGAACTACCTGATTATCATTCTACTGCGCTGTAATTTTGGTTGCATATAACAGACAATATACCATGATAATATTAATAAAATGCAATGTCGAAAAAGCACGAAAAAAATATTGATTAATTAAAAATCAGCGATATGTTTTTTGATTGTCGTAAGTTAAATGATGCTGTTTGGGCAATTCGCTGCCAAATATATACCAATTTCCGTTTTTTGCGAGTTGCTTTATAGTATGGGTAAGTGACACAATTTATAGTATTTATCATTCGAATTAAATAAATAGTAAATAATGTGATTATGGTATTTATTTCAATCTAGTCGATAAAGGGTATTTATATTAGTTTGGGCTGATAAGATGCCGATTTTTACAGAATTCTATTAGATAATACTTCTATAACCTCAAAGTGTATATATTGATTTCCCCTTATGTTTAAACAAGACTCGGTAAAAAGTAATTTTATTATTTCACATAAATCTTAGTTAATATAGCTACAAAATATCACATTTATAAAGTTTATTTATCAAACTGTAATTATCAAATAAAGTCATTTTTGAGCGTTGCACATAAAATTCGAAAAAAAATATAAAATTATTTTATTAAAAAGAACCTACTAGTTTAATAATTATAATAACATACAGCGATTTGTGGATAGAAATTAATATAAAAGTATGTTTTTCCAGCGCGAAATGTATGTTAAAAGCAAATGTCGTGTCAAAAATCATTTCAATATCCAAATGTCATATATGAAATGTTAATTTTTATATTTTTCTTATAAATCACCCTGTATATTTGAATATATTATGCACTTATAATAGTCAGGTGTGTAATTAGTAAAAATAAATACAGAAATTTCAAAAAATCCTACTTATACGATAAAATTTCAAGAAAACACCCTGTATACACCATACGGTGTTACAAAAATATTTTAAAATTACCCGACCATCATGCTTTTGTATGTATTATCAAAGCATGCGATGAAATGGCTTTCGTTGCCATTCAAGCTTTTTACTTTTTGGACACCCCTGGGGATGTACTCCAACTCTTCTTTCTTGTGGGGTGTTTTGTAGCCTTTGGGGAACGGTTTTAGAGCCTCAATGTCGTTTGGTAATTGAATATTCGAGACATTTTCTTCGGAAATGTCGTAGTTTTGATTGATTCCTTTGTTGTTTCGGTTCTGTTTCGGTTGGGGGGCTCCAAAGACTTCTTGCGATGCGTACGTGACGTATAGGAAGCCGTCGGGTCCGCAGTATTCGGTGTACACTTCCGCTAAAGTTAAACTAAGGCTGATCATCGAACGATTGTTCACTAGTAAGTAGAGAGCTTGAGTTGAAGTCACTTTCATGCGATTGCTACAAGAAAATAATATTTGTTTGAACTACTATAATGTGTTTAGGTTAAGTTGAGATTTTTTTTGAACTATTAAGTAGGTTAAGTTGAGAATTTTTTTGAACTATTAAGTAGGTTAAGTTGAGAATTTCTTTGAACTATTAAGTAGGTTAAGTTGAGATTTTTTTTTAAACTATTAAGTGGTGAGATTCACATGAAAAAAATGTATTGCCAATACAAAAGTGTATTAAAAAAAAATGTTATCTAGCAAAAAAAAAAAGACATTATCAGCAACTGAATAATTAACAAAAGACAAAAAGGCAATAAGTTGTTTATATGTTAAAAAACAAATGAATGTACCAAGCAAATTCCGCAGCGTCAACAATTCGTTTGTTTTTTCGTTTCGGAGGCGACTTGTTACTATTATCAATAAAACGAAATAAAAATTCGTATTTATGCTGAAACTAATTATATTTCGGATAGCATAAATTACTTTAATCAGCAAATTAAGAAAATGATTCAATACTGGTTTTTATATTGTTCAGACAATATCAATTTTGATGGATTTGGACACTTTGATAAATATATAATAATATTTTTGAAGGTATACTTCCTTTAAAAAGTTTTTTTTTCAACTCAAAAAAGAGAAAATGTCTTATTATAAATTTCTTCTTCAATTTTTTTAATTAATTTAATGGGATTTTTTCTAAAAAATATATTTTTGTATTTTAATATACAAATGAAATAACAAAAAAAAAAGATTTTTTAAGAAAATTAGTTTGACATACCGTATTACAGTTAAAAACTGGGACATCGTAATTTCTTGAGGAACTAAAAATTTGGACTTGTCCAAATGAGGCAAATGAGTCTCTTTGCAAAATCTTTGTACAATAATCTAAAAAAAAAAAAAAAACAATAATTTGAGCACCATTAACCTAATTAATTGTCTTTATAAAATCGATATACAATTTTTCGCAACAATCGTACGTCGATCCAATAAATGTGACCTACTGTCAAATTCAACGTCAAATTGACAGTTCTTACCGGAATTTTGGTAGGAAATCGGTTTCGAATAGCCAGCACCTCCTCCTTTCTTATTTCTGTAAATTGAAACAAATGCGATAACATGTAGAATTCAATAATTAGGAGCATACTTGATTAATACTATCTCTTGTTGAAAATATACGACTTTGTTTGTTGCCACGGTTATTTTTAATTATCGCTTTCAATATATTTCGAGAAGATCTTATGACTCAAAATTATAATTATAATAATAAATAATTTGCCTTTTGTAATAATCTTATAAATATATATACAATAATTTTTTAATTGCACTGAATATTAATGTATAAAGTTCATTTTTATGAATAAATGAACTAAAATTTCTTAATCTTTCGAAAAGAATGACTTCAATTATTATATATATAATAACATGGACCGTAATCACGTCACATAGCAGGCTGTGCATATATATATATATCAAAATAATCGTGTTATTGTTTATTGTTTCAATTGTTATTATCAAAGGTTACTTGCGAAAATTTTATAATAAGAGCAAAAATTGGCCTTTTTAAATATTTTTAATACAATTAATTAAAAAAAAAAAAAAAAAACGTATTAGTTAATACAAACAAAAGTGACTGATATTATATATTTTTAATTTAATTTGACATATATAATAAAACAATATGTCTAGTTTTTTTAAAAGTAGTTGAAAATATAGGCGATTTATCAACAGGTAGTATGATTTTTTGTTGAATATTTGCATTTTTTATAAGTTTATAAGGAAATTTTGGAGTTTTGCCTTAATATACAGAATGTAGAAGAAAATAATAATAATAATAATAAATCTTGAAATAAATTCATAATAAAATATGAATTTCTGCCATGCCTTTGTCTATAAAAGACAAAATTCCAAAATTATATATAACCATACAAAATATATTATATATTTTTACCTATATATATATATTACATAACCTGCATATCTTTCACATAATCGTAAACATTCCAACAAACATTTTATTTATTTACTCGCCTATAGTCTTAATCTTCTTAATACCATTCGTATTGCTATTAATATCTCTCTTGCCATTCCTGAGATCGATATTCTTGAACGTCTTCTCCATCACCTCGGTGAGGGCGCACACACTCGCCGAATTAGCGCAATTACAAGCCAACAAACCACCCTCACTCTTAATCCCCCCCAACATATATATGTATACTAATACTACTAAATTATCTACTCACTATAAACCACCCCAATTGTATGGTATAATAATACCCGTATTATGAAAGGAATATTAATGGCGAACGTCACTTATTATCGTAATGTCACCAAATTAATTAATTAATATATAAATGTTCGTGTGATATTTTAAACGAATGATATAATATTGAGTGTTTATCATCGACTGTTAAAGTACTGACCGCTCGCTTATGTTTATGCTTATGTGATGGTACCACCACAACCACAGAGGAATATATATATCTGGTTTTCGATTATATATATTTTTAGTACTGTCGGTCCCCACTTGGAGCCAATAATATAATAATAATAACAAAATAAGCACGATAGCGAGAAAAAAAACATTTGTCGATCTGTACGAGAGAAAACAATTGAGTTTTATTTACGATTTGCTAGGCACTTTTTGTTTTTTTTTTATATGAAAAAGAAGTCAGCGGCTAGATTTGTTAAAATGTAACTGTTGTATCATCCGGAAAAATATAAAATTTTACAACAAAATCAAGTTAATTTAATATATTGAAAGTTTTACACACACAAATCATCGTTTATGTATTTTTTATTACATATTTTTTACGGTATTTAATTATTTTTTTTTTGACGGGCTGTTTAATTTATTCAAAACACACCTTGTATATATTTTTTAATAAATATACGACATAATGCATTGATGTGCAATTAATATCATTAGAAATTACACTACATAGGTACTGGATTCATAATACACTCGGATAGATAACCGATTACTATAAACAGACGGATTAATCATAGGCAATAGAATAATCTAAATCAGAGACCTTACTATACCTGCACACTGTCATATATACCTACATTATGTTCTAAAAGTGAATGTAAGATCATTTCGACTGCTACTTATTAGATAACCGATTATTATAAACAGACGGATTAATCATAGGCAATAGAATAATCTAAATCAGAGACCTTGCCATACCTGCACACTGTCATATATACCTACATTATGTTCTAAAAGTGAATGTAAGATCATTTCGACTGCTACTTATTAGATAACTGATTATTATAAACAGACGGATTAATCATAGGCAATAGAATAATCTAAATCAGAGACCTTACCATACCTGCACACTGTCATATATACCTACATTATGTTCTAAAAGGATCATTTCGACTGCTACTTATTAGATAACTGATTATTATAAACAGACGGATTAATCATAGGCAATAGAATAATCTAAATCAGAGACCTTGCGATACCTGCACACTATCATATATATCGCGTAATCATAATACCTACAATACGTTCTAAAAGGGAATGGGATCATTTCAATTGCTATTAATTGTACATATATATTTTAATAACGTGTCGATGGATTGAGATAATACTTAATTTTATTTTTCATTATCAAATACATTGTTATTGCACTATTCTGCGCATATATATATATATATATATATATATATATATATATATATATATATATATATATATATATATATATATATATATATATATATATATATATATATATAGTTGCCCTACATTACAATTATATATGTATTTAAAAAGAAACAAGACCTTGTTCATGATCGAGTTCTCATATAAGAGAATTTTACGCGAACTCTTCGAGATTTTTCAGAAACCTTGCTACCGATTTTTGTATTTCTAGAAAATCAATAGATGATTTATTTATTCACTGAGCAATCTATTTGAATTATAATAACACATATAGAAATGCAAATATTTTAACATACAACTGATGGAATTTTTATATATTTAAACAAATTATATATTTTTTGAAGCAGCGTACAAATTTAGATATCCTCGCGTAATTTCAAAATAATAATAATAATAATAACAACATACTAAAAACTTTCTTTTTATTTTTTTTTAAGTTTTCATACTACTAAGAACTTTTTCTTGTTGAAAAAGCGATACAAAAATTTGTTATACAGGGTGATCGACATTTTTTTTTGTAAATTAGAAAAAAAACACCCGGTATGTAGAAAAAGACATTTACAAAGACAACGGCCATTTGTGAAAATCTCAACGAGTACATTTTGTTTCAACTTTCAATTGTTACTATACAGAGCGTTCGCAATAATAATACTGAAGGCGTGCGCGGCATTTCTGTAGATCCGTGTGTGTTTACAGTTCTGTATTTCCAACAATAATGGAATATTTTCTGGTAGATATCATTTTATTCTAGGTTTCGCCTAAGTTTATCAAAGCGTTTTTATCGCCTCGCATTAATACAGTTCATTGGCTCAGCTGTTACCATGTGACCGTTTTGTTGTGCGGCGTCCTGTCAATGTTCAATATTAAACTGTGGCAACGACAGGCTCAGCTCGCGTATACTTTTGTTTATTTATATGTATATACAAATCGAAATATCCAAGACGGCGGCGAGCGCAATTTGTTTATGATAAACAAAAATCTTATCACCATCATCAGTTGTCATGGAAATCACTCGTTAATTATGTGTATATATATATATACGATTAGGTGGCGCTTATAAACAAATAGTACCAAAAAAAAAAATTTTCTTCTTCAGATTTTTCCTAAGGAATTCGTTGAAAAAAATACATTTTTCCCGGCATGATTTTGACACTGTACTACATGTACGCCACCTTTTTGCAGTGGTGGCGATTGGGGGCTCTAAAGCACAAGCTGCAGGGCACCCTCACGCCCCAGAACGCCCTTTTAGTTTGTAACAATACCACCCTATCGACCCCCACCCGATCAAGGTGTCTGGAGAATCTACTCATCCAAAATAAGAACCGAATCACATGTACTGTAGTACCGAGGGTACGATTTTTACTTTTTGTTTTTGAACGGGCGGAAGTTTGATGTTTGTTTTTACAGCAAAATGTTAACCTGAACAACTGGGTGGCGTTTCCAAACGACTTTCGGTACTTCCCCATACATATCAAAGCCAAATCGACGATTGGTCAGGTCGTACCTTCGGTGCATTATATTCTAATTGAGAGTAAGCTGGATAAATTTGTTCCGCATAATGGCGATATTGTCGAGGTACTACCAAAATTACCAAATTTTACGTTGATAGTGCTAGAAAAATGACTAAATTAACGAATATTTAAGATCGAACGGTTTGGTGAGCTATTAGCGTGGAAAGCCAATCACAATTTCGAGATTATTTTAAAGACGGACTTGGACAATATCACCAAATTAATATATTGGTTTTCTAATAACAATATTGACATTAATCACGATTTGGAACTACTAAAAATCGAACGTAAAAAACACTAAATTAGGTAACTAGTTTTTGTTTTTTTTTATAACGGCGTCAAAATTAAATTTTAGTTGTCGACATTTACGGATCCCCATCAAAAATCAAATACGACACCAGGTACACGTTAGATCAAACATTGAGGTACTCCCTACTGCCATCTCATTGGAACGACTTCGTAACGTCACTACGGGACCTTTATTCCAAAATAAATGCCTTACAGCCGAAAATATATATTGAAAATGGCACCAAAGTGAGTGATGGCAAAAAGGTACCACTATCAGAAGTCAAACCACTGCGAAAAGACACCAAAAAGAAGTCTGAAGCGAACAAAAACACGTTAGATGTTCACACCGGCAAGAGGGAACATAAAGATGGCCATCATAAAAACAAAGAAGTACCGAAATGTAAAGAAAACGCAATCAGCGAGATGCAAATAAAAATCGATAATGTTGGCGATGGTCTTGTGGCTGGTACTGAACCAATTTTGGTGCCGATTGAGAAGAAGGTGGTACCTTCGAACGTTGAAATGCCTAAACCAATTACAAAAAAAGATTCGGCCGTACCTAGCACGTCCAAATTAAAGTTATCGTTGACATCACATGATGATAAAGATGGCAAAATTAAACACTCGAAAGCTAGTACCAAAATGAAAGATCCGAAAAAGATCGACAAACTGAAACACGACAAACTGAAAGAGGAAAAGGCCAAACACGAGAAAGAAAAGAAAATGTTGAAGAACAGTTCGCGACAAAGCAAGACGGAAGTACTAAGTACCTCGACTAGCCCTTCCAAACAATCTGTTAGGTCGTACTCTGATGCTGTGCAATGTACAAGCCCTAGGAATGAAGATATCGACGTATTTGCTGCCGCGAAAGCCAAGCCAACAAATATCTTGGTGTATTCTGAAAGTACTTTAGCTAAAGATAATGTTAAAAGCGTACTACAAACCATTGTAAACAACAACAAGTAAGTAGTACATAATTAACAAGAATGCTTAAATAGTTGCTCGTTTTTTAGGTATACAATTTACGACCTGCCAACAACAACTTCCAATTCCTGGAAAGGTACTACAAATCTAGTTATTGTTTGTGGAAATGTCAATCCAGATTTGACCAATCAGTTGCTACAATATTTGATAAGTGGAGGACAATTGCTTTGTTTGTGTAGCGACTTATTGTATAGTGTTCTTCAGACCTTTTCGACAGCAGAGGTAAAAAAAAAATCGTACTAAATTTTCTCTTCAGTACCATTTTTTGTAGGTACGTGAGCACGAATTAGTACGTTTTTCGTACGGTGAATGGAGAAGAGTGAAAATGATGCACCATGTGTTTTGCTATCAAGCATCACCCGCTAAAAAGCAGTTTTCGAAAGATTCCGAATGTTCTAGCGCGAGGTGTACTACTATAATTTCAAATAAATAAAAAACTGTTATTAAAATATATATTTTCTTATATTAGCAATGGCTCTAGTCCAGTAGCGCCGCGTACACCGGCCATTGTGGAGATCCAACATGGCGGCAAGTCATACGTGATTCAAGTACAAGTACTGGGAAGTGAAGAAACGTGGCAAACTCCCAGCTTATTATTAGCAAATGTCAAGAATTCGAAAGGGAAAGCGTTCTTCTCACAAGTATTGTTGTAGATGTATTCAAAAGCACGTGTATTAACGAAGTATTTACAGGTACATTTAGAGGTTGATCCAACGCAGTACCAAGATGACGAAAGCAAATACGCAGCGTTGAAAGATAGCAACAACTCCCGACTGGAAATTTTGAGAGATATTCTTGTCAGGCATTTAGATATTGATTGCAATAACGCTTTAGCAAATTTAAAGTACACCGCCGCGTACTTTTTAGGAACTTATGATGTAAAGACACTAGTAGATGTAGTAGCTAACTGCGCTAATTGGATTCTTTTTCAGTTTAAAATGGACCTTCTAAAAAATAACGAAAATATTGTAGATAACAAACTTGCAAATGATAAATTGACTCTTAATTTTATTGGTCATAATCAAGAACCGGGTACTGCCACGTTAAATAGGCTACCGGTGATGGTACATTCCTGTCCCAGTAATTTTTCCACCATGGATTACTTTGAGGTGCTATTTGTAGTTGCGTTTATATTGTTTAATAAGAAGCGTTTAGGAATATATATTTTGCAGAATTTGAAAAGTACCGAATTCGGTAGGCTCGTTATATATTCGGATGTAATGAGTAGTACCCAACATGTCTTGCAAAAGAAACTACGTCATGGTTTTGTTGTGATTGCACGCCAACAAACAAATGGCCAAGGTACTATAACAAGTAACAATTATTCCAGTACATTTTTTTAATAGGGAAGTACTTTTAGGACGTTCCCACAACATTTGGATAAGTCCAAATGGCGCTTGTACTTTCTCCATACAAATTCACGTACCGCTACAATCGATTTTGGGACAGGTTCTCTCTTTAATACAACATTTAGCTACGGTAGCAATTGTAGATGCTATAAAATCAATTGACGGCTATGAGGTACTTTTTCTAGAAATTATATATACTTTGTTTTAATGGGGTACTGATTTTCCAGGGCTTAGATATCGGAATAAAATGGCCCAATGATCTCTACGCAGCTAAACAGATGAAAGTTGGTGGAATTTTGACGACGTCAACGATACATTCCGATATAGCAATAATTAATATAGGTACTACATCGAGTGGTAAATCCAAAAATCCGTTAAAAATATTTTTTCACAGGTTGCGGCATTAATTTAAATAATTCTGAGCCTACTACTTGCGTGAATGATCTCATTAAAGAGTACAATCGTAAAAATGGTACTCAACTAAAAGAACTGCCTTACGAAAAATTCCTAGCTGTCACTTTTAGTCGATTTGAAGATCTTTTTAATAGTGTACAGAATGGTACTGATGAACTGTTTCCATTATATTACAAGCATTGGCTACATAGGTACTACTATAAAATAAAGTATTATTACTAAATATAATAGACAGTTTACTCTATGTGTGTACATTAGCGATGTGTAGTTCACTTTGAACGGTTCAATCAAATGACGGGCGTACTGTGACGATGTTTTTTTTATAGGTCACTATGACCTAGTTCGTGAACTATGAACTACATGGTGCACGATGTACTAGGTCCTGAACCCGTCGTGTACTAAAACCGTTCATGAATCACAACGGCTCGTAAACGATGCAGTATAGTATACATTACATATACAGTACCAATAGCAATACTAACATTTATATGATAAAGTGTGTTGGTGAACGGAACGAAATTATATTTCCTTATATGTTTTATATAAATTATAAACATTGCTGTTTTTTCTTCCTCATTCTTAATTCAAAATAAGTATTGTAATATTTCCATTTATTTATTTTTTACCATTTATATTGAGAAAAGAGATTATTTTCAGTATGTGCATGTATTTCAAATAGGTCGTGAACTAGTTCATTTAAAAAAGATGTTAGTAGTTCACGACCTATAGTTCGTGAACGGTACATTGAAATGAACTACGAACTAGGTCCTCAAAGTGACCTACAGTTTGCCATCGCTAGTGTACATATATACAAGATGGTAGATATTTTTGATGTAAAGAATATTACACAAAAAGGTACTACTTGTCTGGGGATCCGCGGGGTCGACAACCGCCCCGATGAGTGTTCACTCTGACGCCCCATATAATAATGGACGTCAGGGTGAACGCCCAACCCCTGCGGGCTTGATCAAAATCACATAAACAATTTTTGTTTAGTGATGCGGAAGTAACGGTTAGTACTTCGTCCGGCGAATGTAAACGGGTGAGGATATTAGGTATAGACAAGTACGGATTCTTAGAGGTACTATCTTCCAATGGTGAGAGAATCAGCGTCCAATCGGATGGGAATTCATTCGATATGCTGAAAGGACTTATAGCGCCAAAGATATTTTAGTACTACGTACGAAGGTACTACGAAAAATATATAGGTGGCAGTAATGTATTTATATACATAGTGTAGTACCCTCCATGTAGTACCATTTATATAGGGGGGTTTGCAGTTTGTGGTGTTGCGTGTTAATTTTATTAGATGTGTTTTACGACTATTAAATTTATTTGTTATAAATAAATATTGGTAAAAAAAAAAACGAAATATGACGTCAAATTAAAGCTATCATATATGTAGGTACTAATTTTTTATTAGCTATGCTAGTACTTATTGTTACACTTTTCGATGTTAGAAAAATTAAAAATTTGTTTAAAACGGTGTATTTTATAATAATATAAAAAATTACTGTTTAAAAAAATTTAGATCTGCCTTTATTGTTACTATATACATTCTAACATTTGATAACAGCAAGTTGCATACCTTAAAATTTATTATTACTTGAATAATGTAATTGTTTTATAGACTTAGGACTTACATGTTTACATTTATTATAAATCATGTTGCCATATTATGAACAAATAAGTGTATATTATTAAAAGAAAAACACAAACGGACCAATTGTTTTTCTTACTTTCACAAATCATTTAAGCAATCCTGATTATTACCACCATTACGCAAAATAATATCAGTAAATCCGCCATCTTTACTTCCAACAGCCCCAATAAAAGTGTCATTAATCTCCTTAGCAACATTCGCATTTTCCAAAATGCCGTAATGGTCGCCCTTCATATGAAATAACACTAACTGGATTTTGACAGATATTAGACAGTCCGTAATCACGAGCGATGTTGCCAACGCTCGAATTAATTGGCCTCAATAGTTTGACATTTGATTTAATTTTGTTATAAAACGGCCTGTAGTCTCTTAGGGCCTTAACACGAAGATAGGAGGACATGCATATATCCTTCAAGAATGCGGAGGAATGTTGAGTCGTGGGCGAATTGTCCAAAAGAATTTTCGTTACGTTGTCCGAAATTGGGACAGTTAAAAATTTCCATCTTAACAAAACAATAAAATTTAACATAGTCACATTTTGGGAGTATAAAAGTGATTTTATTTTGGTAGTACCTTTAAGGAATTGATTTTTTCCTCGGGCAGGTAATTTGACATAATAGCGGAGAGTACGCTAGTCTCAAAAACCGCTTCCGAATCAAACTCGAATTGCTGCTGTATAATTTTTTCAGTAAATTCTGGCGCGGCGTCTATAAGAACTACATTGCCCAGATAGCCACGTCGTTCTAATTTGGCAACAATTTCCATAGCAATGGTACCACCATAAGAATAAGCTACTAGATTGAATTTGGGTGATTTGTCTGAGTCCTTTATATGCTGAAAGAGGCTAAAATAAATAAATTGAAGGCTTGGAAATGGTGCTTTACTTGTAGTAAGTTTTCAGCAATGTCTGCGACGCGTTCGAAGTAATCTTGAGGGCAGTACTGTAGACATTTAGCGTTTATACATAGTTTTTCGCCTAGACTTGTTTTTACTTTCTTCAATTAAACTAGCAAATTTAAGCGTTTGTTCCGAAGTAAAAATATTTTCAGCGTATAATCCAATTAAAGCGCCCAATTTCCCATTTGAAACTAATTTGTATTTTACACCAATGGTTTTACAAATATTTAAGAAGCCAATTTGCAGTACTAACGTTGCAATGAAGCTGTCATCTGTTTCTTCGGATATATTGGCAAGTTTAGTTAATAAAGAAGCTCTAAAATAATTTCAAATTATTAATTTTCAGCCAGGAATTTTGCAATTGTATCACAAACTTGTTTAAAATCACAGCAAAGAAATCTTTCAACCCCCCCAAAATAATGGCAGATTTGTCAATAAATTCGCTACAAACAAAATATAGATCCCTAGAAATATTTGGTGCTGCTTGAAATGACCTCGCCAATACACCGCATTTAGAAACCAATGAAGAACCTCCGTAGTGATGCCCATTGATATTCTTCCTAAAAAAAAAGCCGTTTCAAGACCCACACCTTCATCTTAAAACAATTTCTAAAAAACCTGTAAATATTATGCAAAAGCCCAACAAACTCATAATCCAACTTCCTATTTGCCAAATCATTCAGAATCTTTTCAACAGCCTCCCCAGTTCTTCCGCTAACGCAAACCAATCGAGGAGCATCATCTACGGGAGTACCATGATCCCGTTTAGCCTTCCCATTCCATTGAAGAAGTACGTGACTATTTGCACCACCGAAACCAAAAGAATTCACACCAACAATGACATCTTGGTCGGGCCAGTGCGTTGGCGAGTCAACTACTTTGAGTCTACCTAATTCCAATCCTAGAATGCCCTCTCTGGGTGAAGAATAGTTAATATTCGGAGGAATGAGGCCCGATTCCATGCCGATAATGACCTTAAATTATGTGTATTGCTTTTTTTGAAGAAGAAGATTGTTGAGATTGGTAAATACTTTTGTTAAGCAGCATAAACCTGAGACAGGTTTGGTATGGCCCATGCTGGATTTAACAGAACCAATTAGAAGAGGTCTCGAGCGATGGCCTAAGAAGACTTGTCAATGGCGTTAAGTTCTTCTGAGTCACCAACTTTGGTACCTACACAAAAATTGTTTAAACATCAATTTTTTTAATGACATTTGTTAGTACCAGTCCCGTGGGCTTCCATATAAGAAACCTTATCCAAAGGTACTCCGCACTCTTCGAAAACAACTTGAAGCAGCTTCCTTTGCGCATCCCCAGATGGGTATGTAATACCCTGTTCTTTATAACCATCTACGTTTAATTTAGCGTGCAAAATCCGAGCGTAAATTCGCTTGGCGTCTTTAGATTTTTGCAAAAGTACCGCTACGATAGCTTCGGAACGGGTATATCCATTCGCATTCGCATCGAACAGTTTGCAAATACCTTCCCGACTCAAAACACCCAAACTAAAAGCAAAATGGCTTAATAAACATTCCAAGACTCGACACCGATCTAATTACTTTGCAAATTTCAACGTCAGAAATGGATGTAAACACAAATTGGCCCCACCAACTAACGCACTGTCACATTGGCCAGTTCGGATGGCCCTAAAGGCATGCTCCAAAGCGAACTGGACACTGCTGCAGGCCGTGTCCAATACATAAGAGGGCCCCTGTAATTTTAACCAATAGCTAATTCGATGCGCTTGCATTGAACGATTCGAACCAATAATTCCACGAACCGACGAATTCGGAGAAGCACGAACCGATGAATATCCCGGTTCGGGTACCCGCAAGATCGTCAGGATGAAGACCAGCATCTAATATTGCCTCGAAAATTCGTTCCAAGAGGATTCGGCAGAGAGGGTCCCCATGCAATCGACTTGCCGCTGGGGGATACCTTAAAAAAATCGGGGTTCGGTTGGCAAATGATCTTGGCGTAAATTTCTGGCCAAGGAAAATATTGCGACGAGAATAAATACCGAAGAATTCGGCATCGAATTTGTCCGCGTGGTATATTTTGCCGCTCCTTTTCGGGATTTCCGGATGGGTGTGGTCCCAACGTCGAGTGTCATCATCGCAAAGATCGACTTTGTTAAATAGATTGTCACGAAACTCGTACACGTCATTGGAATTTGGAAAACGACCCGCCAAACCTTGAATATCACATTTACACGGTTCAAAAACAAAAACTTGGAAAATGAGTGGAATAATTGCGATATAGAAATTTATAGTTATGCAACTAATAGAACATGCGCAATGGTGTAAGAGTCAGTGCAAATGTTTACTGAATGGCTGTCAGTGTGGAATGTAAACAAGAAGTAATTAGACAAACAAAGAATGGATTGTCTAAAAAACCGCGATTGAATCAAATTTAAGTATACCAAAAATCAAAATTGATCATGCTGCGAGATCGAAGATAAATCTTTTGATTTTTGAATAGTATCCTGTAATAACAACTTCCTCTCCTTCAGGTGGATTCGCTAAAAATTTCCCGCCTTCTAATCTACGGGAATTGTGATCCATGTTACCTGCTGTCATTTTGCATATGGCAACTTAAATAGTTATAAAAATCACCACAAACACCGAACTTAAAAATAACCAAAAACACTTAAATCGTGCGTTTAAACTAGAAATGTGAGAAATCAACGAGGTACTGAAGTAACATCAGAATTGAAGAATGTGCGTTTAAGAAGTTGACGACTAATATTTATATTTTACGAATAACAATGATGCATTGTTAGTTAGTTAGTTAGAGAGTCCGCAATCCTAAAGATTGGTTGGAAACAGCACGCCATGCCGATCTATCCTGAGCTAATCCCTTCATCTCCCTATAGCTATTCATCTCAACGTCTTCAACTATCTGACTCACATACTCCAATCTAGGCCTACCTACCCCTCTCTTTCCCTCCACTCTACCTTCTATGATCAATTGCATAATCCCCCCATGCCTAAGAATATGCCCTACTAATCTGTCTCTCCTACGCTGTAACACTCTCCAAATACTTCTCTTCTCCCCTACTAACTCTAGTACAGCTTCATTTGTTACTTTATCTTCCCAACTAATCCTCATCATCCTCCTATAACACCACATTTCAAGTGCTTCTAATCTACGCTTCTCTTCCTTTCCTATAGTCCACGCCTCACACCCGTACAGTGCTACACTCCAAACATATACCTTCAGTAATCTTTTTCTAATACCCAAGTCAATATTTGATCTTAAAATCTGTTCTTTTTCTACGAATGCCTTCCCACCCTGTGCTATCCTACACTTTATATCTACCTTGCTTCGATTATCTTTTGTGATTCTACTGCCTAAATAACAAAAATCTGACACTTCTTCGATTCTATTATCTCCTATTGTGATCCTCATTTTTCTACTGCATTCCTTTTTGTCACACCTCATCACTTTAGTTTTACCTATATTTATTTTCATGTTAAAATCCCTAGTCAATACTGCCTGCATACCATTCAATACCCTTTCTAATTTCTTTTCGCTTTCTTCCAATATAGCTATATCGTCGGCGAATCTCAGCATATATATTTTCTCTCCCTGTACATTCACACCTACACTATACTCTTCTTTTACTTTGTTTATTGCATCTTCTATATATAGATTAAATAATAACGGTGAGAGTGTACATCCCTGCCGAACTCCCTTCCCTATTTTTGCTACCTCTTCTTCCCCCTCAATTCTAACTAAGGCAGGTTGGTGTTTATATAAATTAAAAATTATTCTCCTATCCTTATAATCTATACCCGTTTCTTTTAAAATTCTAAACATTATGTCCCAATCTACATTATCAAATGCCTTTTCTAAGTCTACAAAAGCTATGCAAGTTACCTTTCCTACCCTCTTTCTTTTTTCTACTACCGTTCTTAGTGCTAGAATCGCCTCCCTCGTCCCTCTGTTTTTCCTAAAACCAAACTGATCTTCTCCTAGCCTTTCCTCTACTTTATTTTCTAATCTCCTATAAATAATCTTTAACAATATCTTCGATGCATGTGATAGTAGGCTAATGGTCCTATAGTTCTCACACAAATTAGCTCCTATTTTCTTCGGCATTGTTACTATTCTACTACGCTGAAAATCCTGTGGTACTTCTCCCTTCTCATATATTTTACAAACTAACCTGTATAATCGCTCCTGCATTTTTTCCCCTGCGTGTTTTATTAATTCGGCTGGTATCATATCAATCCCCGCTGCTTTGTTATTCCGTAAATCATTTAATGCTCTATGAAACTCTGACCTAAGTATGCTAGGACCTAAGTCATCCTCATCTATCTGTTCCACATTTTCTAGCTCCTCCATGTCCTGCCTACCTTTATATAAATCTTCAAGATACTCCTTCCATCTTCTAGCTTTTTCCTTATTTTCTGTGAGTTCCTTACCCTGCTTATCACATATAATGTTACCCTTTGGTTTTACTTTAGAAAAATGTGACTTAATTTTCCTGTAGCCCAAATCTACTTTACCTCTTCTCATATCCTCCTCAATATCCTCACAATTTCCTTTTATCCACTCTTCTTTCGCTAGCTTGCATTTCCTATTAATTAAGTTCCTTAGTTCCTTATATTTTTTCTGTCCTGCTTCTGTGTTTCCAATTTTAATTTTCCTTCTTGCTTCTATCATTTTAACTATTTCTTCCGTGATCCATTCCCTCCTACCTGCCCTTTTCTTTGTGCCTAATACTTCATTTGCTGCTGTAGTTAACCCATTTCTGATTTCCCTCCATTCGCAATCTATGTCGTTCCTAGATGTTCCATTAGCCATGATTTCTACTTTCTGCTTGTACTTTTCATATACATCAGCTAATTTTAACCTATCGACATCTACTCTGACCTGTTTAGACTTCTGTAATTTCTTGAATTTGACCTCTGAGTCCAGGACTACTAAATTATGGTCACTATCAATATCTGCTCCAGGGTAACTCTTACAATTCTTAATCTGGTTCCGAAACCTCTCTTTAACCAGTATGTAATCTATCTGATACCTCCCTATATCTCCTGGCATTTTCCACGTATATATCCTGCGCTTGTGATTCTGAAAAAGCGTGTTTGCTACCACTAGCTTATTCCTAATACAAAACTCTACCAATCTATCCCCTCTATCATTACGTGTTCCTATTCCATATTCTCCTACTATTGAAACTTCCTTTCCCTTACCTACTACGGCATTCCAATCTCCGATTACAATTAGATTATCCTGTCCTTTAACGTTTGCTAACCTAGATTCAATCTCCTCATAAATGGATTCTACCTCCTCATCATCGTGACTTGAAGTTGGCATATATACTTGCACTATAACTGTGTCCGTTGGCTTCGTGTCTAATCTAATAGTTATAATTCTATCACTAACTTGGCAATAACTCTTTATTCTACATCCCAACTTTCTATTCATTATAAAACCTACACCGGTATGCCCATTATCTGATGCTGTGGTTATTAATCTGTATTCTCCTGGCATTGTTAGAAAAATATATATAACAATAGCGGTATTTGGATTCCCATAAAATCGAATATTATTGTTTTAAAATTATATAACGGTATAGAACGGGTTTGTCTATTTAAAAATTATGAACATAGTATTTCGATAGTATTTTGCCGCATGTCATTGTCATTGTTAAACCAAAAAAAAACACTAATACGAAAGAAATACATATATGAAAAAGTCAAATTTTATTTTTTTTAGTCTATTTTCGTCGGTAGTCAAAAAAATGTGAAGAACGGACAATTACCGTTGGAATTTCACCAAAAAAAAAATTAGAAAATGAAATCAACTCTACAATTTTTTTTTTTTAATCACTAATATCTGTTAAATTTAGACCACGAATAAGATTTCCCAATTGAAAATATGCAAATCGAAATCGAATTATTAAATTATGTATGAAGGTCTTTAAAAGGTCTTTCATCATTCGAAAAATTATGTATTGTTCGTATATTTGATTGAACTTGTATTTAAATTTTGCATTGTTAAAATCTAGAATTTTTCTGTACAATAGAATGGTATTTCGTAATTATTATTTAATCTAGGAAATACATTCAGGGCGTAACAATAAATATTAATGAATGTTTAAAGGAAAAATTAATTTAATTGTATTCGCGCGCCAACATTTTCGATTTTTTAAATAAACTTCTTCAAAAATATATATTGTAGATAATTCATCATTAAAAAAACATTTTTCTTGTGTTTAATTTATTTTCGAAATTAACAATTTTTTTATCCGTTTTTTTTGAAGGAAAAAAATCAGAATGTTGTCGAGACTTTGTTGGACATTTTCATCTTATCCTGTATGATAAAATCCCAACTCTTATCGCCATTACAAAAAAACAATCTTTTTGTCCTTTATATAGTCCAAAAGTTCTTTCGAAATCCCACCTTTGTAATTTTCACTAACCTTTTGTTCCGCCTCTCTTTCCCCATCAAAATTTTGCTGTATTGTATTCAAAAATGAGTACAATTTCAAAAAATTTACATGCTCATATAAAAGTCGCCATTACTTAATATTCCACACACTTACTTCCTTAAAATAAAGCAAGTCACAACTCTCTTTAGTTAATTATATATTTAATTAGTGCATCAGGTGGTTGTTAATTAATTAGTAATTTCGTGGGGTTTTTTTTGGTGGCGCAAATTTTCATTTGTATTATAATAGTTTTTATTTTATAAGTTTCTAAAGGTGTTTTTTAGTGGGGTAATTTTTATTATATGAGCTGTCGTTTAAAATATTTATAGTACTAAGTTTATTTATTTATTTATTCATTTATTTATTTATAAGGAGACTAAATGGACAGTAAAATGGAAAAACCTCGAGAAAGACGTCGATCTTTAGTAGCTGGTTCTAAATTGGCAAATCCTGACAAGGGAGATGAAATTGTCATAACAGGTATCAATAAAAATGAAATACAAATCTTGAGATTGTTTAATTAATTGTATAAATTAATTAAAAAGGTATGGCTGGTAGATTTCCCGATTCTAACGACATCTATGAATTCCGCGACAATTTATACAATAAAGTCGACTTAGTAAACGACGACAATCGCCGATGGGAGCCGATCATGGCCGAAATACCACAACGCACCGGAAAAGTGAACTTTGTCAATAAATTCGACACGGGATTTTTCGGTAACTCGACTTTTGAAAATCCAACCAAAAACTAATTTAACAAATACAAAATAAAGGAATCCACGAACGCCAAGCTAACAGCATGGATCCGATGTGTCGATTATTAATCGAACGGTCTTACGAAGCAATTCTGGACGCCGGTGTAAATCCCGAAGAGCTTAAGGGTAGCAAAACGGGCGTATTTGTTGGCACGTGCTTTTCGGAGACTGAGAAAAAATCGCTTTACGAAATATTGCATCATCAATCGTTCGGTGTTATCGGGTATTAACATGCTCTTCGAGTAGAATGTCAGCACTGTTAAATTTCATTTTATGTAGCGTGACCCGATCTATGATCGCCCAAAGGATTAGCTACTTCCTAAAATTAGAAGGGCCATCTTTCATAACAGATACCGCTTGTAGTAGTTCGATGTTTGCTCTTGAGGAAGCTTACAAATCGATTCGAAATGGCAAATGTGATGCCGCTTTAGTCGGTGGCACCAATTTGTGTTTACATCCGATGATATCGCTCCAATTCGCTAGGTAGCTTCTTGAAAAACTGAATGTTACCTACAAACCGCTAATTTCAAACAAAATTCCAGACTAGGTGTCCTAAGTCCCGATGGATCGTGCAAATCTTTCGACAATAACGCGAATGGTTACGCCAGATCTGAAGGAGCTGTTGTTGTCTTCTTACAAAAGTCGAAAGATGCCAGACGAATTTATGCAGAGGTATTTGTTGAAATTGTAGACCATCATCGGCGGTGTGTTTAGTGAGTAGTTTTTTTATAGGTACTGCATTGCAAAACAAATTGCGATGGTTTTAAAGAAGAAGGTATAACGTATCCATCGGGAAAAGTACAAAAAATACTCCTAGATGAGTTTTATCAAGAATGTAAAGTCGATCCAAACAGTTTACATTACGTTGAAGCTCACGGAACAGGTACCTACTAAGAAATTACCATACCAACTGATTTATAACTATAAAACCACAACTGTAGGCACGAAAGTAGGTGACCCAGAGGAACTAAACACTCTCGTCGAAGTCTTCTGCACAAATCGCAAGACGCCCCTACTAATTGGTTCGGTAAAATCGAACATTGGCCATAATGAGCCGGTTTCTGGCGTTTGTTCTGTTGTAAAAGTACTGCTGGGAATGGAACATGGCTATATACCACCAAATATGCACTACAACGAACCTAGAGAAGGAGTTGAAGGCCTTAAGGATGGCTCACTAAAAGTGGTATCTGAGAAAACCAAATGGCCTGCCGGTGATGTTATGGCCGCGATTAATAGTTTCGGTTTTGGCGGTAGCAATGGCCACGTACTGCTAAAGTGGAATGTTAAAACAAAACAAGTCGCTTCGGATAGCAATACCAGGCTGGTTTGTGTTAGCGGTCGTACCAAAGAAGCTGTTGAGTACCTATTGAAGAATCTATCGGAGGATTCGCTTGATGTGGAGTATATACGATTGTTGCATCAAATATTTGGGTAGGTTCTTTTTGGTTTGTCCAAAAAAAAAAAAAATGTTTATACTGGCAATTTGATTTGTAGCGTTAGTATTCCAAATCACAACTATCGTGGTTATGTTATTCTATCACCGATTGGTCCTCTGAAGCGTTCAGTTTACTTCTACGGTGGCCAAATGAACCCCCTTTATTTTATTTGTGCGGGTCTGAACAAGAATTGGCCAAAAATTGGCAAAGATCTGTTTGCGTACCCGCTGTTTAATAGCACCATACAAAGGTACGTTATTCAAAAATAGATTTAAATAATTTATCACGAATTAATTTATAGAATTCATAGTGTCAGCAAACAGGAAACCTGTGATATTGTTGATATAATTTTGAATTACAATTCCGAAAATTTGATTCATCAATTTTTGGCGACTGTATCAATTCAGATAGCTTTATTAGAGATTTTGAGGCAAATTTCGGTGGTGCCTGAAAAGATATTAGGCTATTCTTTAGGGGAGCTATCTGCTGCTTATTTCGACAATGTTCTTACTTTGGAACAAGCAATTTCGATAGCATTCTGCGCAGCAAAAGTCTTACAAAAAGACATCGTTGGTAAATTTAAATTGCCGGAGAAATGGTTAGTTATTACGAAAGCAATTTTGTTTTTATAGGGAACGAATTGCAAGAACGTATTAAAAATATTTTACCATCGTCGATAAAGTTGGGACAAAAATGGGTACCGAGTCTCTTGAATTATTGCAAAAATGGCAGTGTGAATTCGGAATATTTTTCGCGAGGTTTAATAAATCAATTGTTATTAAACGAGGCAAAACTGTCAATACCGAAAGATGCTGTTATTTTGCAAATTGGTACTCTTAATACAATACCTCCTACCGAAGCAAATGAGGTACTAAATATTATCGATTTAGTACCGAAGGATCAATCGAATTTAGTGGGAATTTACCAAAGTATCGGAAGGTACCGAATCAAAACCGTAATATTTCTAATACCAATGGCGAAGGCTGATTGATTAACTTGTATAGATTGTTCGAATTGGGCGGTACCCCAAAATTAGAAGCGTTATTCCCAACAATAAACTTCCCAGTGAGCCGTGGCACGCGCAGCGTCTCACCGTACATCCGCTGGAACCACGAAAAGGACTTTTTTGTTACAATTTACCAAGTTGCAGAACAAATTAAAAGCGGATATCGAATTGTTGAGATTGGCTTGCGAGACAACGACTGGGCGTTTATTTCTGGGCACACAATTGATGGTACTACAAAAATTGTTTGTTTATCGGTACTTATATTTGAATTGATTTAAGGTAGGGTACTATTCCCCGCCACTGGGTATCTTTACCTTATCTGGGAAACGCTCGCTATGATGGTTTGTAAGCTCGTGATAAATATGAGGGTGATTTTTACCAATGTTAAGTTCATTAGGGCTTCAACTGTGACGGATAGGGCCCGTTTAGAGTTGACAATTTTAATTCACAAATACAGTGGGCTGTTTGAGGTGACAAAAATCCATTTTTTTTATGTAGAGTAGATATTGGTACGTTCATTTTGTAGATATCGGAAGGTGGTGCCGGTATTGTAACTGGCAAAATTGAAGATATCAGCGATTGTTCAGACCACTGGGCGCCATTACCAACGCCATTCAAGAAATATGGTGAAATTATGCTAAATCAAAAAGATATTTATAAAGAGATGCGGCTGCGCGGCTACAATTATACGTAATAATCGGGTTTGTTTTTTCGAATCTGTTATTTATCTTTTTTATTTAGAGGTTCATTTAGAGCCCTGAAAGAAGTAAATTCCTCAGCTGTGCACGGATTAATTCAATGGTCCGGCAATTGGATCACGTTCATGGATAATATGTTGCAAATGCAAATTTTAAAAGAGGACACGCGGTTTCTGTACGTCCCAA
Organism: Leptodirus hochenwartii; assembly: GCA_947310635.1. NCBI lineage: Eukaryota > Metazoa > Arthropoda > Insecta > Coleoptera > Leiodidae > Leptodirus > Leptodirus hochenwartii. Next base: position 25,855,822 of record OX371186.1, read on the forward strand.
CAAGCATCGACCAATTATTGGTTGATGCTGAAGCACATTTGAGTTATGTCGAGCAATTGGACGAGGGTCAATTAATGCCAGTTTATACGTATAGAGAGCTCAACATAATTCGGTAATTTCCTCGATAGATTTCTTTTGCCAATCAATAAATGTTTGCGATATGAACAGTTCTGGGGCTGTAGAAGTTCGAGGCCTAAATGCCAGCTCGATAGTACGTCGAAAACAAGCCGAACCTGTTTTGGAAACGTACAAATTCTTACCGAACATCGCCCGGATTTCCGTTGATCAATCGATAAGTGTAGCAATTCAGGTGGCGTTAGAAAATCATGCTACGAACAATCCGAAGGTTCTAGAAGTACTTGGGGATAATGAGGAGCCTTTGATGCCCTTGATAAAGAACGTTTTTGAGAACATGCCTGTCATACAAGCTGATATGACTGTTGTAAGTAATCGGAAGATTGATTTGGATAGGGTGAAAGTGGAGGATAAGAAATTGTCGACTGAAAAGGATGTGTTTATGATGGTCGGTAATAAATTAATGGAAGAACCCGAGGTAGATTTAAAATGTGTGCTTTTTTATAAATTAGCATAATTTGAGCAATTCTTTTTTTAGCGTTTAACAGAAATTTTGCAAACCTTAAAACCAAATGGCTTCCTATTGTCAAGAGAATTACCTAACGGTGAACTGTGCGAAATTAAAAACAACCTGCAAATCATCTGCGATCATTCTTCCGAATCCGAACGATTTCTACTCCTACAAAAGAAAGTGGACACAAAAAAATCACTAGTGATAAACCTATCAAATCACCAGCAAAACTTCACATGGCTAGAAACATTACAAAAATATACTAAAACGTCTTCCAACGTTATTCTAGTGGCTCAAAACAATCCGCAAAGTGGCATTTTGGGTCTAATCAACTGCCTGAGACGCGAACCTAATGGCGATAAAGTGAGGGCTGTATTTATAATGGATCCAAACATGCCGCCATTTGATCAGGAGTTACCATTCTACAAGCAACAGTTGGATAAAGGTTTGGCCATTAATGTTTTTTATAATAGCAAGTGGGGAACGTACCGGCATTTGCTGTTACCTGAGAATGGTTTGGTTCGAGTTGAACATGGTTATGTTAATGCTGTCGTTCGTGGGGATTTGTCTAGTTTGAGTTGGATCCAAGGGCCGATGAGTACCGATATGCAAATTGAACCGAGCAAAACGTTGCTATATGTAAGAGATGTAGTTGTAGTAGTGCTTTAAAAGAACCACACATATTTTAGTTTGAACTGTCTGTCTAAAAACGTTGACTTGGATAAAAGATTTTCTTTACGAAATTTGTTTCGAGTACCCATTTCAGTATGATATATTTGTTATTGGAATTTTTATTTTTCCAAAATGTATTAAATTGTAGTAATTTGAAAAATTGCGATTTTCCAAATTGTAAAATTCAGCCTAATCAATGAAATGTATTTTTAGGATTTTTTTGAAGATATTTTGAGATGTGTTTTACAGATTTACAGCGCAGCAGTAAATTTCCGTGACGTAATGACGGCCTCTGGAAAGATATCTGTCGATAATGTTACTCGCAATCGGTTAGAGCAAGAGTGTATACAGGGTTTCGAATTTTCTGGTCGCGATAACAAGTTAGTACGTTCCGTATTAGTAAAGATCCTTGTATAAAAATGTTCCGACATTATTTAGAGGCAATCGTTGCATGGGTATGTTAAAATCTGGCTCAATGGCAACGTTAATCGACGCAGAAACAATCCTCCTCTTCCGCGTCCCGGATTCTTGGTCCCTAGAAGAAGCCGCTACAGTTCCTGTTGTTTATGGCACCGTGTTGTACGCATTCTGCATGCGAGCGGAGTTGAAAACGGGCCAATCCGTGCTGATTCACGCGGGGACGGGTGGTATTGGCCAGTCGGCCATTAATGTCGCCCTACACCTCGGCTGTACTGTCTTTACCACAGTTGGTACCGAAGACAAGCGTGCTTTTATCAGAGAACACTATCCGCAGATCCGTCCGCAACATATCGGTTGCTCTCGGGACACGAGCTTCGAGCAAATGGTCCACCAGCAGACCAAAGGTCGCGGTGTCGATTTGGTACTCAACTCCCTCGCTGAAGAGAAGCTGCAGGCGTCGATTCGCTGCTTGGCTAAAGGTGGAAAGTTCGTTGAAATTGGCAAGTTCGATCTGGCAGCGAATAATCCGCTAAAAATGGAATTATTCGAGCGGGATGCCACGTTTTATGGATTTATGTTAGATGAATTATTTCATATGGATTACATCACCAAAGCTAAGCTGGCAGATCTTATTAGCCAAGGTATTAAGAATGGATGTGTTCGGCCCTTGCCCAGAACAAGCTTTAGAAAAGAAGAAATTGAGCAGGCTTTTAGATATATGGCGAGTGGTAAACACATTGGTAAGGTACTGATCAGAATTCGCAAAGAGGAATCTAGTAAAGTTTGTTTGCCGACGATAGAAAAATTCGATGCAGTACCCAGGTATGCATGCCAAATAAAATAAAATCAATTTCCCAATAAGTAATTTACGATTCTTTTTTAAAGATTTTATTGTGATCCATTGAAGTCTTATATAATAGTCGGTGGCCTCGGTGGTTTCGGTTTGGAATTAGCTGATTTATTAGTTCTTAGGGGAGCCAGAAACTTGGTACTCACAACAAGAAACGGAATTAAAACGGGCTATCAAGCTATGCGACTCCGCACATGGAAATCATATGGTGTCAATATTGCCATTATCAAAAATGACGCAACTACAAAAGAAAAATGCGCACAACTTATTTTCGAAGCCAAAAACTGGGGAGACGTTGGCGCCGTTTTCAATTTAGCTGTAGTACTGCGCGATGCACTTATCGAAAATCAAACTGTAGATAATTATCAAGTATCTTTCGCTGCCAAAGCAGACTCAACTATCCACTTGGACCAGGTCACCAGAGAACATTGTCCCAATCTGGAATACTTTGTTGTGTTCTCATCGGTTTCGTGCGGCCGAGGCAACGCTGGTCAGACCAACTACGGCATGGCCAATTCGGTGATGGAGCGCGTGTGCGAACAGCGCGTACAGCTCGGCCTACCCGGCCTCGCCATTCAGTGGGGAGCTATTGGAGACGTTGGTCTCGTGGCCGAGCTGCAAGAGGAACATGTCGACCTGGTGATTGGTGGTACGTTGCAGCAACGAATTTCCAGCTGCCTGGAGGTGTTGGATCGCTTCTTGCGTCAACCAGATCCGGTGGTGGCGAGCATGGTGGTCGCGGAGAAGAAGACCGGTGGGATGGGGGCTGGCAATATGGTCGATGCCGTTGTGTATATCATGGGCATTCAGGATCTGAAGACAATCAGCATGCATTCGACACTACCTGAGCTGGGCATGGATTCTATGATGGCCGTTGAGGTCAAGCAGACACTTGAGCGGGAGTACGAAGTGTTTCTGACACCGCAAAATATTAGGAACATGACATTTGCTAGGCTACAGGAGATTTCGCTGGAAAAAACAGCTGGTAATAAAACGCCGACTTCAAAAATGCACCCGACGCAAGAACAAGTACTATTCAGCTTAGTAGCCAATGAGGATGTATCGAATATACCGATAGTACGGCTTAAGACTATCCCAAACAAAAATGCCAAGAACATTATACTATTCCCTGGTCTTGAAGGCAATGCCGTAGTATTTGACAAATTAGCTAAACATCTTAATGCTAATATTATTTGCCTCCAATATGCCAAAAATATTCGGGAAACCACCATAAGAGAAATCGCTGAAAGTATGTACCCAGTAAGTACACAAGAATTCTTTATACCAAACAGTTCATAGATTATAGTATTTTAGTGTTTAGTCGATGTATTGGAGAAGAATCGCACCTTTAATATTATAGCCCATTCTTTCGGCTCGTTAATAGCTTTGGACTTGGTCGCGATGTTAGAACAAGATGGTTACGAAACAGGAAACTTGATCCTCCTAGATGGAGGCTTGGAACTTATGCAAAAATTGGTGCAAACTCATTTCAAAACAAGCACCGAAGAATTGTTCCAAACTAGTCTATTGACTGTAATATTATCTACGCTTCTACCAGTAGATACTCTAACAATTCTGGAGGTACTATAAAAAAAACTATTCTTCTACTCATTTTGTTGATTGCTTGGTTTTTAGGGGGAGTTACTAAAATGCAGCAGCTACAGAGAAAGAATTCGATTAGCCAACAATAAATCATCGATTACTGTATCGCATAGCTTCGAGTATGTTGAAACACTGTGTCTTAACGCGTACAATCGAATTAAAGCTATCGCAAACTATAAAGCATCTCAAAATTGGCCTAAAGTGCAAAGTAGGGTCCGCTTATACAGACCCACCAACATGAGGTAAATATACCCAAAACGATATAAAATCACAAAAAGTTTAATTATTATTTTTTGTTAAATAGTATCGCGGATGTGACAGAAGACCATCGCGTATCTGAAATTTGCGAACAGCCCGTTGAAGTTTGTTTCTTCGAAGGTGATCATCTGACAATGATCGATAATCCAGAGTTGGCTCAAGAAATCAATAAGGCCCTCAATTTGGGATCTGAAAATGTGGTGTTGAAAAAACCGGATATGGAAGCTGACGAAGGACCAATTACCAGAATAGTGACAAGAAAATAATCGATATAGCTAGATTTGTTTTTAGTTTAGTTTAGCTTTATTTTATAGATTTTATTCTTTAAAAACGTAAAAGAAATAAAAAGCCTTTATGAACTAGATCTGCTCAACTGACCCAATTCGGATAGTTTAGTCAGTGATTTAGCTGACATTCTGTCAAAACAAATAAATTTCATTTAGATTCGTTGGCACCGCTACAAAAACGCAATTTAGCAATGACCACAAAACAGGTAATGCAGGTATTTGATCAATATCAGAAGGCCCGTATTACATTTGCCCAAATGATCGCCGATTTGGCATCGAAACCGCATCATAACGCAATGCTTATGAAAGGAAGAGTTTTGGGTAAATTAAAATGCAACGATTCATGAAAAGCAACGAAGGTTAATTCAATCTTATTTTAAGAACTCTTGCAGCCCCTTTTAATGGACATTTGCCCTCAAATACAACAGTGCGCTGCCGTTGCCTTAGGACGGCTCATTTATAATGAACCAAAATGTGCCAAAATGGTCTTAAAAGAGAATATTCTGCCCATATTATTAACTAATATTCATTTACAAAATGTATGTGCGTATATCGATCGGAGGCAGTAAATTTTAATTTATAATAATGAAACGTTTTAATAGAAATATTACAAAAAGGCCATATTATTCGTCATTAGAGGCCTGTGCAAACACGACTACGATTCGGCCATGGGAGTCATCAATCACGGAGGCCTTCGGGCCTTAGTTTTGTGCCTAGAAGACTTTGAAATAATTGTACGTAAAATACCACTATAGTAAGTTTCTATTAAAAAATAAACGATTTCATTGATAAAAGGTCAAAGAGTCAGCTGTCTGGGCACTCGGATACATGGCACGGCATGACGTCACCTTGGCACAGGCCGTAATTGACGCGGGCGCTGTACCTCATCTGGTACTGTGTATGCAAGAACCAGAATTGACTCTGAAACAAGTTACGGCAAGTGCTTTATGCGATATTGCCAAGCACAGATTGGACACCGCACAGGCGATTGTTGATGCCGGCGCTATTCCATTTCTAGCTAAGAATTTGAATAATCAAGATGTAAAATTGAAAAGGCAAATACTAACGGCCTTAGGTAAACCAAATTTTCAACAAAAAAGGCAATTGTCATCATCTAATCAGCACAAATTTGGATCGAAACAACCGATTTCTAATAAGATCTTAACTATAGGTTCGATAGCGACCCATTCGAACGAACTAGCCGAAATGGTAGTGGAGACCCAGATCTTTCCCAGTGTCTTAATACACTTGGCCCACCCGTGTCCGGTGGTGCGCAAGATGGCCGCGACATTAGTTAGGGACATTGTCAAACATTCCGTTGAATTGGCGCAGTTGGTTGCCAATAATGGCGGAGTAGGCGCCTTGCTAGAGATTCTGGGATGTGATAATGTTGGGGAAGCTCAGATACCGGCGATTACCTCGTTAGGGTTCATTGCGGGTATGTCAAATACACAGATGAGATTAACTTACTCTGATTGAGGTGGCAATTTGAATTCAATTTTCCAGGGCAATCGGATCAAATAGCTTTGTCAGTCTTAGGCTGTAACGGAATCGTCGTTTTGGCTAATATTTTGAATGACACGAATACGAATGATGCCACTCTGGCTGCGACAGCTTGGACCCTCGGCCAAATCGGAAAACACAGTCCGGAACATTCAAAAGTACTTTTTTTTTCATTGTTAAGGCAAAATATGACCGAACCAAAATGGTCGTCCTCAAAGAATCGAATTCAAGGCACGTGTTGTTGTCATAGTAATGTATGCAACCGAACATACACGCAACCGAACTAGTAGCATATAATAAAATATTTGTGCGTTTAAACGGATTATAATCTTCGAAGGAAATCAATTAAAAATAAGCACGCAGCAATTTCATCGCAGATCTTGTTTTCCACACCTCGATCAATCGAAATATAAATATTATTCCAAAATGTGGCACATTTTTCTTTTAAAGGCAATAGCGTCAGCAAATGTTTTCCCACGCCTACTAGAATTGCATGTTAGCCAAACGTCATCCGTGGACCTCCACACGAAAACAAAGAATGCCATGAAGCAGTGCTTGCAAAAATGTTTGATGCTGAGCGCTTTGGAGCCCCTCATCGAGGAGGCACCGCCTAACATCTTGAAATACGTGCTGGGGCAGTTTAGCAAGGCAATTTTTTTTAATATTTGAAATTTTTGTTTCGATTTGTTGCCAATTAGATTTGGGTATGGACAGCATTGTTTATGTTACGATGAAAATTGTTTTATGACGGATATTTTCGGTTACTCGAAACGGATTTATTCAGAACGAGTCAAATAATGACAATTCGATATCAATCTTTGTTACGAGTTCAAGTTTAAGCACCGATAAACACAAATGCTAAACATGTTTGGTTTTGGGATTTGGAAATATCGAATGTTTCGCGTATCAATCGTTTCGATCGGATATAAACCGCACATACTAAAATTATGCCTTCAAATATTTGAGATATAAATAACTGCGGAAAAAAATTAGTGAAAAACAAGTTTATTATACATATGCTATCGCTTGATTTTCCATTGCGTCTCCATAGAAACGCACAAACATAACCAGCGGCGCGCACTTTAAAATTTTATGGACTTGTTTTTTTAGGATTGCTGCAGCGAAATTTGCCACTTAAAATTGCAATTTATCTTATGGTGGATAGTATTTTAATAAATCCCCCCCCTTCCTCCTTCGCGCCACTGGTTTGTATATGTATATTTTCAATCAGAAATCATGTACAACGTAATAATAAAACGAACATTTAGCAACATCGGCGTCTAAATTTGACTTTACAATTTCGTCGCTTCGTGTAGAAGCTACTTCAATTGCTAAATATTTGCTCGAAACAAACACACGTTGAAATTTATTAGCGTCTTCAAGTCACATCTAGTAAAAAAATCAGCACGATGCAAATTTTAAAAAAAAATCCCGTTCCGTGTAAAGTGTACACCATAACCTTATTTGATTATCTGTTGTTGTTTTTCGTCGGTGATGGAATAAGTCAATGAGGAATCCGCTCCTGGAATCAAACTATCGTTATTTTAACAACGAGTGCATTTGTTTTTCCAAAACGACCGATTTATCGTCGCAACCAGAGCGGTTACTCTGCGCAGGCGCACGCTACCGAAATATCGATTCTACTTGACGGAGGCGAGTAAATAATCAACACAACAGGCACAGTGAACCAAGCGAACTCGACACCCAAACGGACAAAACGCTAACGATAAATAGATTCGAACAAAAATTCGATCGGCAAAATGTCGACAACATGCCAAATTCGAGAAAGTTGTACGGGTGGCACGAACACACCCTGACGGTGATCGGTGCACGAGTGGCGATTCTCAAACAATCCGCCGACGATCTGATCAACGCACAGTCTTTAATCAACATCGGAAAGGCGGCGGAGAAATCGGTTGGTACACCATCGGAAACACATCCGCAAAAAAGGGCCCAACAGGTGCACAGCGTCAGCTTTGGTAATATCCGCGACAGGGTGTCTATATACTCCGACAGGTACCTACAAATTCAACGAGCCGAACGAGTGGAGGACTTTGTCAGGTTGCTACAGCGACCCGGTCGCGTTCCGCAGAGGCATGGTACGCGTCTAAGCAGTGCGCACGCGCATAAGTACGGAGTGGGGACTGGGCGTGTTACTGTAGCAACGGTACAACATGTGGATTGCATCGTAGATGCGCGCAAGATTTATTTCGACTGTTTCCAATCGCTTTTCGACAGGTTGAAATGTATTAGCACGCGGACGTGACAGTTTTAAGTTTATAATAATTAATAACTGGTGTTTTTCGATTGTAGGTTGTTGTTTTTTTTTGTTTTAATTTAGTAATACGTAGAAAATAACACGCTTTTGGTGTCTATATCATATATAAATGGTAGAAAAATTGTTGAGACCATTAAAATTTTTTATATACTCGATTTAAATTATATACATATTAACAAAAAAACAAACCACAAATAATACGTATCGCCATTGCCTTGTATATTGCATAATTCACGTAACTGTTGAAACAAACGCCTTAAAGATCAACAACAACAACAACAAAAATCAAGCAGTGAAACATCTAAACCACGACATCTGTGATAAAAAAAAATCAACAGGGTATCGACAGCCTCTGCCAAAAATCACCATGGAGAAGGTAGATTGTCGATTTAAATCGGCCGCTTCGGCGGGGAAAGCGGCGAACGATCTGGACCGGAAGGTGCTGCGCGAGACGCTGTATTCGGAGATCTTTCAGCGGCACCGCAAGTCCATTTTCGCTTTGGGATCGTTCCTGCGCATGTTGAAAAGTAAGAAAAGTAACTATAACGTCATAAAACAGGATAAAGAGTCGGAATGAGATCGTGGACGACGAAACAAATCAATCGATGAAGAGGATTGGTGTTGTCAATGTTATGTTAGTTTGTAAGGGGGAAAAAAAATCAGCGCGGCTCGAAAAATGTCGTATTGGCATTTGCTTCATTGTTTGATGTAAATTTTTGTCAAACTGACGAAGAATTATTATACGTTGCTATGGGTATAAAATTCAATCAACCACAATTGTTTTTAAAAATTTTAAATAAATCAAGTACCATTAATATTAATTTATTATTTATTTCGTTATTAACGTTCAAGCTGCCAAAAAAGGAAAAAAAACACACAAAATCGTACTTACGTCACAATCAAGTGCAAAAAAAGTTAACCGTTGCATGTTTTTGTATTTTAAAATCTAATTTACGTAATAATAATTTAATGATATTATATTAATATTACTCATTATGACATGTGCCTATATAATATATACTGAGTGTACCCGTATAGCGTTTAGTTTGTAGATTTTAGCACTCGAAAAACATGTGTTTTTTTTTTTTGTTGGATAGATTGAAGAAAAACGGACCAGAAAAAAATGTAACATGTATATTTTGAAGTGTCCAAAATATAATGTAGCGAACCAAATTATTTTCGAAAATAATTAATACGTAGTTAGTAGTAAATCTCATTTGCCGGCCTATAGAATTTAAAAAAAAATACACAATTTTTTAAAACAAACTTTTTTTATCCGAACAATTTATATACAAAATTTTGCTACACTCTCTATTTAGTAGCCAGTAGCGTACTTCTAAGTAATAATACCTATGCTTTTATAAAATATACTGTATATAATTTCATCCAATCTACCTTTATATACAACATTTATTAAATAATCGATTTTTAGGTTATGTTTTTTGTTCGACTTTCTTGCAACACGCTGTATATATAATTACTTAATTACGGCAAACATCATAACGTTTACTTTGGATAAAATTGACATGATAATTTGCAACGCAATTAATATTATAACAGGATGAGTTCGTTAACAGTAAACTCATCCCCAGGGAGATTAAAAAATTGAAAAAAGAAAATTGAAAAATATTTTTTATATAATGCTATCTAGGTTTGTATTTAGCAGGTGAATGATTTTTTTGAGCTAATTAAGGATACGTTTATATTTCGCCATATGATATTATGTACTGTAATATATAAAATATCGATTTTTTTGATTAAATTATCGAACATGAATATTCATTTTTCTGTACAAGTTTAAATTAAAGTTTTTTTAATTAAAATTTTATGTGGATTTAGCTTTACAATATTAAAAGTAATTCAGAAATAATATAAAATTAATTTTTGAATCTTGGATTCTTTTAATAAAAATAATTGCCTAATGTGAATCCGACAATTTTTTGTTTAAAGCAACTTATCGAGGGATGTATAGGCAACTCATAGCACATATAATTTAAATTTATATAAATGACTATCGATACTAAGTGGGAAAAAATAAATATAATTAAATAACAAATTAAAATCGTTATAATATATTTATAAAAATATTTGTAAATGGGATCGATTCGTCTCTTTTTTTCGTGAAGGGAAACTATTTTTTTTGTAAAAATAAAAATGGACATTTGTTATTTGAATTCTATTTAATTTAAACTATAGTTGTTATATAATCAAGAATGCACTGTAGAAGAAAAACAATTGTTGTTATTACCAATTATATTAAAGTTTGTATGTTATATAGGTTATATAACGGAATTTGACAGTTGACGTTCACATGTTTTCTAGCACTGCAAAACAAATGAAAGTCGACGGCCATCTTCAGTAAATAAACCGTAATTGTTAAGTTGACAATGATATTAACCATATATTATACACACACCCTGTATAGTATTAGCCTATAAGAAACAATAACTGTTGTATATTATTATATACAGTACACATGAATCGTTTTTGTATCGCATGTCTATAAAAAGTGACATTTTATAAATATAATAAATTCGAGAAAAAATCGAAGAAAATATTTTAAACACCCTATATATAAAAAAATAATAAATTTGCAAAAATTGCAATCAAAAACACCGCATATCGTTTCTATATCGTTTTATGTGCACGCAGATTCTACCGAACGATCCGAAAGCGCGCAGACTATTCGTATCTACCGGGTGTCTCAAGAAACTACAGCAAATCGAAGCGGAACCGGGCTCAACCCTAATGGAATACATTTCCATTATAAATGCCTGTTTCCCCGAGGAAATTGTCCGTTTCTATTCGCCCAATTATCCGGCCACCATCTTGGAACAAGTCGAACAATATTCCCCGCAGGTAATTATACAAAAAAAAAACAATGGCCGACTTTCTATTTAAACAACGTGGTTTTGAACAAAAAAGAATTCCGCCATCATGAATTTGATTTAAAAAAATGGCCGACTTTTTTGTTAGAAAAAAAAACCAAGTGATCAATTTCAAGAAAGAAATGTTTTCGCCATTTCGGGCGGAAAATATACGTTCAGCTGTCATTTTTTTTTGGCATTTTTAGGTTATGAATTTATTAAAAGACGCCAGGCAATCAAATATAGAAATACAAACGGACATAAATTTGTCTTTGAACCAATCGAATGCTAGCGACGATCTAATCGGCGCTATTTAAATTATATACCGTTTAAAATTTAAATTGTACACCCAGTATACATGGTTTTTTAAATAAACACTTTTTGTTTTTAATTACTTTATTTATTATCTAATAAATATCGCAAATAAACTTAACAATTGCATTAAATTTAATAAATTTTGGTACCACATTTTTTAAATAACCAAAAAAATGTCGTTTCACAATTGTTAATGGTACTACTTAAATAAATATATATATTTTTTAAATGATACTAACAAAAACGAATAATCTAGTTAGCTATTTCTATTGTTTTTTCTTCGTTCTTGCTCCTCCCTGACGATGTACAACTGAGATTTGCGGATCTCCACGTCCGTAGAATCGGTACTAATCCGATTCGGTTGAAAATCCTCGTCCAAAAACGATTCGCACACACTTAGACGACCTCTCAACTGCAAATTGTCATTTAGATCGCTCATCATTTGTTTCTGGTGCGCGGTCTGATCGATTTGGAACTGCTTCGAGCTCTGGTAGTAATCGAGCAATTGCTCGAAACACTTGAAAGCGTTTGCATTGTCTTGGTGGTTCATAAATAGTACCTTTATCCAGGATTCCAATAACAGGTTCAGTGAGTACTTTTCGGGGTTGATTTTTTGCATGTCGTTCAGGTGGTTGAGTACTAAACTTAAGATGCGTTGATTGGTAGTGGGTAGTTGGTCTAAGGCTGCTTCGATTTGTTTTTTCGATAAGGTACCACCGTCTAAAATTTTATTTTAATACTACAAAATATACATCGTTTTTTTGAAAGTGGCGGACCAGTTTCGTCCACTACTGCGCATAAGGGCTGCACTTATACACATACACAAGGTACTCAGCCACACCTAGTTTTTTTATGGGCAATACACAAGCGAACCCACAGCACTATTCAATGTGCCGTACGACTGACGCCATACTGTTTTGAATAGCACTGCTCTGTACTGTATTGATCAAGCCATTATACAGGTCTTGATTTATGATACGTGAACTTCTGTCACTTTCCTGCCACTTTCAATAAAACGGTGTATACAAACGAATAATAATTTAATTTCGTTTTATTTTGATGATTTTGCGAGAAAAAAAAAACGATTAATAAAAATATTTCAAGTACCGTAATTGCTTAAAAAGTCCTCTGGTACCACCGAAGAGTGATAAACAAAACTTTTCAACGTCTCGACGATACCGCACAATCCATCCTTAGTTGTCGTATACTTTTCAATGGATTTTTTTGCTTTAATTCTGTCAATAATTTTTTTAGACTTTTTTCCTTTATACATGACATAGACGTTCATTTTTTTCGCCAATTCACTATCCTGTATACTCTTAATTAACAATTCTAAATCGTCTATACTCAAAGAATCATCTACGGAATCTAAAAAAAAAAATGTTACTTCAGCAAAAAAAAATATTTTCGTATGTATTTTTTTCTTACGTTGCTGCTTAAGACTCGGTCGGCTAGTACTGCCCTTATCTGAGGTACTAGCTAAACTAAGGGTACTTTCGCTACTGTATAATCTTTGAGGAGGAACATGCTAAAAATATTTTTTCAAATTAACAGAAAAAAAAATTACGAGACTAAAAAAACGTTGTCATGTTCACTAAAATGATATATAGGGTGTTGTGAAAATTAAAAATGCCGTTACAGTGCACTCGAGAAATAAATAAACGTCACAAAAGCATGCAAAACTTTATTCAATGATAATAAAAAATGGCACAAAATATAAATAAATACAAAAGCATGAATATATCACAGGTACACAAATGTACAGGGCGTCCATTTCAATGACGTATAAAAACAAAATTGTTTCATGAATAATGACCCCTTATAAAAAAAAATTAAAAAAATAATTGTTTTTTATATATACTTTTTTTATATATACATCCACACAAACATACACACTTGCCTTAACCTCAAACTAACTCACTTTAGAGGGAATATAGTCCGCATTATAAATATTCAATAGGAATTTAACGATCGAATTGTTATTGGTGATCCGTTGCAGAAGCATTCCGCTGTCTTTGTTATCTGTGAATATCAACGATGGCCCCCAAACAATTGACATACTGTCAATGCTCATGGAGTTTTTGTCACCAAACGAGTTGACGTACAGAATGTGATTGATTAGTTCGGTTAATACGTCTCTATGGTAATCCGGTTGACGTTTGATTATTTTGTCGGCTTCTGATAAAAGTTGATCGTGATCCGTCAATTCTCTGTCTAGAAAGTGTTGCGAAAATTTGGAGTGTTAATAAAGTTAAAGATAAATATCTCAGTTATCTTTGGAAATGCAAAATATATTATACTAGAAGATAACCGCTTAATTTGATAATTAAAAAGATGCCGTTGGATTTTTTAAGTTATCTTTAATGGTTTGAGATATTTGTGAAAAAGTGAAAAAAAAAATGCATTACTTTACGAACGCTTAAAGGTAATATACAAATTCTTATTTTGACAGATACAAAAGTTTAGATTAGGAAAAATAACTGTCAAATCGATTGGTTAAAAAGAAAGCGAAAGAATTTTCAAGTAATCTTTAACGACTTGCGAGATATTGGTAAAATAATAACTTGGTGTACCAAAAAAAAAACATTATTTTATGAACTACTAAAGGTAACCTAAAAAGTCTTGTTGCGAATAAACGAATAAGCAACGTACCTTTTAAAGCGCACAGATCCTGCAACATATGCATCGAAATCAGCGGTTCCGTCAATTCCCTAAAAAACAACTTCAAACTGCCGGTTAAAACGTCCACATCATTTCTATACTCCTTCAAAATGTCCAGATTTTTGCCCTCGTTCACCCTAAACCGAATTTTCTGTATGGTGGCTATATTCCCGCTCGCCCTGTATATACCGTGCGACACCACATTGCACGGTGCTTGTATCATGCACATTACGGCCGATACGAACTCGGGCACCTTCCGGCCCGCCGGCAAACATTTGCACAGATTCCGCAACGAGTTGCCGAATATTTGCTGGTCTTGTATAATGCCCTTCGTCACCAGCTCCTGTTGGCTGGGCCGGCGGTTTAAGAATTTCTGCAATATGTTTTTAATTGATTTGCGGTTAGTAGAGGTTTTTTGCGTGTTTTGGTTATCCTAAAACAGTAAGTAGGTGCTATGTACAATTTTATTATTGCCACAATCATTTTTACACCACGAATAATTTGTTTTTCAATTTTAATTATTACGCTTCATCCTGTAGTACATGCTTTTACACGAATATATTTACGTCTTTATTAGTTGGTGGTGTTTATTTGTCCTTTCCTTGATAAACAAAACAATTGAAAAAGAAACAATTGTGTTTAAATCCAAGACATTCTTTTTTTATGAACATTTGTGTAGATTTATTACTACAGGATGATCCGAAAAATATATATATATATATATATATATATATATATTACCTCGTTAGAATCCCCAAATTTTGTAGGTGACTTCGGTGCTAAATTATGTTGCAAATTCCTGAATATAAAAAAAAAAACATTATCACCAACAGTAAAAACAAAATGACAAATTGAATCAACAACGCATCATTTTTATGTTGAGATATTTACTTATGGACATTAGATGGACTTCCATGATACATCTGTGACTGTTGCTGATTAGCCATTGTTTTATCACGCTAAAAAAAAAAAAACCAAAAGAACGTAACTTTAAGACTACTAGTACCATAAAATTGAGGGTGGTACCAATAAATAGGCGAAAATCTCAATCATTTCCATTTAAATGTCATTTTTTATTAAAATTAAATGTTTTTTAGCACATTTTATTGACTTTTGACATAGAAAATACATTTATTGAATTTATTAGTACCACAGTTTGATCGTTTACAGTAACATATTAAATCAAATAAATGTTATTTGTCTACGTACAGATAAGATAATAGTAGATAAGATTAGGTAGTATGTAAACATATATCATTTATTTTAATCATTCAATCAACAAAAAATAAAAAACCTGCCATTATATATATATATATATATAATGGTTTATATATAGGTATAGCTCGTTTTTTTTTTAATTGGCGGAAAATGACAGAAGTATACGCATCATAAATCAAAACCGGCATAATGGCTTGACCAATACAGTACATAGCAGTGCCATTCGAAATATTGCAATAAATATAATTGTACTAAAACACGCTACGCTTCTGCCTTCTCCAAAGAATAAGTAGGTGTGTCTAGTGCAGGTGTGCGTCCTAAAAAATGCAATGTTGACAAATCACCACGCACAGTTATAACCATTTTATGCATTTCTTTGAAATTAATACAAAAGTTCTACTAGAATATAAGAAATGTTGATAAATACTTATTATAGTATCATATTTATGTCATAATTAATTTGTACGATAGCGATAAAATAGTGACAAATTTAAATTCTTAGACCCAGAGTATTTTTTGTTGTCTGGCACCACTGGTACTGTATAACCCCAATAAGCACAACCCTCTGCGCAGATGACCACCAAAATTCTCCACCAATTAAAAAAAAAACAAAAAACACTCGCACTTTCGTTATTTCTACCATTTGTCCGTTTAGCATCAACAAATCGATGTTAGTACCCCGCAAGTAGTACCTCATCATCCTCCCAACAATAATCATATCTCAAATCCTTCATCCACCGGCTAACACACCCCGGCATATTAAACTCCAAATCGCACCGTAACGGTCGTACCATCGGTACCACCAACACCTGGCATGTCTCATCGAACATCGTCGACACCCTACTCAAATTACCGTGCTTAATATCCAGCGCCGTTGTTGCCGAAGCAAAATCCCATATGTTCTCATACAGACATCGCCTTTTCGTACCAGTACCACTCTGTTTTAGCCGTTTCTCATTGCGCAACTCGAAAATGTTTTGATATATAGCGGATTGGGGTATGTCTTTGTATTCACAGGTGGTTCGTTCGTCGGCGCAGTCCAAAATGTGTGCGAGTGGTTCTGGTGTGGTACTACCGGTGCTGTCATTTAAGATATCATCGAATGAATCATCGACGACTTGAAGGCACGCATTTAGATCGTACAAATCGTTTTCTTTCATGTGCCAGCAGTTATTTGGTTCTGGTAAAGTAGTAGTTTTTATTATAGGTACTTGTTCGTCGGTGCTCCATTGATCGTTTAGTAATTTATGGGTACCATCTAATACGTTAATTTCGTCTGCTTTTTGGTTGGCACTGAGTCTTTTCTGCGTAACCAGTTCTTGTATTAGTAATTTGGCAAAATACGCGCTATTGAATATCTTTTCGGTACTACTTTTGCGTTCGGCTGGTACTAGACAGTGCGTATACGACTCACAGGTCAATTTCAAATTTTCCATGGACTTGACTTTCATAACAGACGCGTCTAGTTTCGCGGGGATTTTTTCCAAGTACGTTAGAGTGAATGTTTCAGTTTGGTCGCCGTATGGCTCAGTGTAGTACCGAATACCTTGAAGCCACTGATAGGTACTAATATTCCACATTATTCACGTCGGCCGTGTTTGTATATTTGACTAGTTGAGCGTCACCATCAGATAGCGTAAGTCATTTTTAAATTAATATTTATTCGAATCAAATACGAGCGCATAAATGTGGTACTGATAACGTTGTACCGCACTTCCTTTCAACGTCGCGCGTGGCTTTATTCAATTACTTGCGAAAAGAACGAGCTGGTTTTATTCCACAGGCAATTGTCTTATTATTAAATCGAACCACTCCTAGCGCTTTACACACGAAATAAACGAATAACGCCACAACCAGTACGACTTTATTCACTTGTTAATACATAAGCGACAATTTATTCTTGTACGGAGATAACCCTTGCATTGATCTGAGCGTGAAATCTTTTCAACTCGCGAAAAACAAACGACTACACACATTGGTAAAGTTCAGTAAGCGAGCGACTGGCGCGGCCACTTGTTTTTCCATTTAGTGATTTAATTTTAAAAAAGACTCGGTACTAAATGGTTTTAATTAATACCGTTAATGATGGCAATTGAAATGAGTCAGTTTTTAGCTGGCGGTTGCTGTAGATACCAGCTAACGGATAAAATTTTATATTTAAAAAAACCACTATACTAGTCATTTGTTTCTTGTTAGTTCGTATATAGGGTGTTTTATTTTAACGCGCGGTATATTAAATTTAACAACTCACAAAAAGTGGACGCACAAATTTTGTAGAGAATAAAAATTACCGTAAATTTTTTTTTAAACGATTCGTGACAGAGGTATTTTATCTTGTGATACTGAAGATGGGGACATAGCCCTTGATATGTACATCTAGCTTTAAGTTACGGTATTTGGCTGATATTCTATATTATAATTTAATTAATCCATTTTTATTTTATTAAAACGCTTAATTTTCCAAAATTTCAAGTCAAGAAAACGGGTCACCCTGTATTTGATCTGATATTATCAATTAAGTCATCGTAGAATTTTCTGCTGTTTAATTGTTTATAATTGCGCGGAAATTCTATAGAATGATTGTTGATCTAGTTGCGGGTTAATGCATTTGTCAAAACAAAAGATACACAATTTGTAAATATTATCGATCATCATTAACGGCTGTAAAATTAATACCAACAAAAAAAAAATGAACGGCGGAATAAAACAGTCTTTTGTATCGATTTCGTTTTGTTGAAATTATTCCCGAATAAATATTTATAGATTTAATCGTTGCAAGTTTTCGAGGAAAACAAATCAATGCGCATGCGTTATACATCCATCCCTTTTTATTGCCTTAAATTCGCGTATCTTCCATTTCTTTTTTATGAGAATTCGATACATTTTTTCGTCTCATTGTGTTAAAACGAAGGCGTAGACTATTTTTGATCATCACAATTATTCATAAATTGGACAAATAATATACACATACAAAAACAGCGCATGCGTTATATCTATCTCTCTTTCTACAACACTAACGCTACCTATTTTCCATCTCCGTTTATTTAGTTACGCAGTAAAACTCGAACTATGGTCATATGAAATAAAATACGGCCCTGTATAGTAGGAAATCAAACAACGCCAACACGGGGTGGTAAAAAATGTTGAAAAATATCCATTATCCTGTATAGCTTGAAAAAGAAAACACGATTACTCACAATATTACAGCATCAGAGGTCAATTAGGCCGAATATCTCGATGGCAATTGTTTCTTAAGATTCACTTAACGCGCACATAAATATAGTCTCTCATTGGAGCGGTTTCGAGTCACAGAGCACAACAAACAAAAAGCACTAATAAATTAAGAATGCACTTTCGTGGTTGCTTAAGAGTAACCTTGTACCAACTGAACAAACAAATTTGTTCAATTGTTTGTGGTACTAACAAAAGAATTCAGAAACGAGCGAAAATTTCGCAAACGCTCGTTGGTGTTGTTGCAAACAACACAACGTTGATTGCCGTTTGTTTTTAACCACGAATATTTGCGAGTACTCGGCCTAACCACCGAGTACACGCACAAACAGCCAGTACCTAGCAATAATGCTCATTCGTTTTAATTAAAAACAATCGCTATCTAGCGTGTAACATTGAGCGTAATATTTCAGAAGGGGGCTTAAAAGTATTAAACCAGTACCAACCTTGTCCTTAGCAATTGATGGTAAGTCTTTAAAATCTACGGGCAGAGACGAACGCCTGTTTGAGCCCGAACTAAGCGAGCTGTCAATATTTGCGGGTGCCTAAAAAATATTGGCCAAAAAAATTGGTTTACAATCAAGTAGAAAAGAACAGTAAAAACAACAACTTACCTTATTGACCAGACTAATCCTACCCATAATCGGTACATCCTCGAAACGTTCCTTAAGTTCCCTGACCGATCCTAAGCCCCTAATACGCGACCCCTGCACCGGTACCTGAACATCATTCATGCTTCTCGAATAATGTCGCATAAACTGCAACGGTTTCCTTTCAGGTCCCTCATCCATGGGCACATCACAAATATCAATCTCCACGCTACTCATCAATTCGGGCGCCTTCTTCTTAAACGTATTCCCACTGTCCTTCCTCGTGAGCACTTTACCAACGAACAGCGACTGCGACGATGTTTCGGGAACAGTCGCTTCCACCGCATCGTCGATTTTCGCTTTCCTGCTGCTGCCGTTGTCGATATTAAGGTGGTCGAGATTGCTACCGCCGCCACGAATCGGCGGTTTTAGGAAGTTGCTATCGGCCACTTTAAGCGGCGTCTTTTTCGTTGGCAATGGGGATTTCTTCTTTTTGCTCGTGAAGAAATCGAACATGGTTTTCGTGCGCTGTCTGACTGGTTTTGGACTGGCCGCCGGTTTACGGATGGTTATATCGTCCGAGCTGAAAGAATTCCGGTGCGTCTTTTCGAGGCCGATGATGCGTCTGATCTTGCGGCGCTGTAGGTTTTCTTTCTCGAACCGTTTGAGCGTGCCTTGAGGATCGGTCGGGTTCGATACTTTGGACAGATGTTGCTGTTCGTAGGCGAAATTCGTAGGCGACTTGTCAAAATAAGCGGGCGATGTATCCGCGGCAACGTCGCCATCACCATCAGGTTTCGTAGAGTGATTTCTTCGTTTGTTGTCGTAGCTATTGAATGTTTTGGAACGCCCTAAAAGTTTCTTGATTTGCTCCATTGATCGATTTGTAGATGTCGCACTTGGATTGGATTGCTTTGCAGAAAAATTGTCACATTTTCACTTCTGGCTGTTTTTATTGCATACACGAACACGTCTAAAACTGCGGTGGTCTTATCACCGTTTCAGATATCAATGCCGAGATAAGAATGCGTATTGCTCCTATATTTCGTTATAATAATATAACAATTATATTTGGAGGAACGAAATCGCGAACGGATGATAGTTGAATTAATAGAACTCAACAAACTCGGCCGAACGTTTGTGAATAAATAAATAAAATGCGACACGAATCGTCGCCATGCGAGTTTAGAAAATCAAGATATTGAGCAATGTCGTCCTACTTTTCGGCAGTTTTTGTATACAAACGCTCAATTTGGGTATTTTTAGCTCTTACAAAATGCAAACCACATAAAACAATGGAAAATAATTAATGTTCTGTTTAATAGCGGCTCGTGTGACTAATTTTGCAGTTTCCACAGCTACAGTTACAGACGCTCTTTTTAATCATTCGTACAAAAATGTGCGAATACAAGCTGCAGAAATCGTCGAATTTATCTAATTTTTTCATTTCTTTACGTAATAACGTAAATTACTCATGTATTAGCTATTCAGCGATTAAATTATATCGCAAATCATATAAATCATAATTCATTTTAAACTAAATACAAAGCGAGTGTTTGGGCATGCGCTGTAGCAAATACGCTTCTTAACAGTGTTGCCAGATTAAACAATTGGTGTTATTTTTATGAACGATTAGAAATCAATATTTATTTCAGCGAAATAAAAAAAAATGACAGATGATAGAAATTCACCCAAATACCGTAACGCAAAGCATTAAATAGCTAGATGTATATGTCGAAGACTATGCCCCCATCTTCAATTGTATACCCGGTGAGTGACAGAGGTATCTTTAATTGTGCTGCTGATATAGCCTTCGAAATGCGCATCTAGCTCATAAATGCTTTGAGTTATGGTTGTTGGGTGACGTTTAAAACAAATATTTAACGCCATAGTGGCGACTTTACAATACAATTTCAAATTTCGGTGTAGTTCCAATGCACATAACCTAATATAACAGCTACGCCTCAAGATTCGGCATTTAAATGAATAATCCAACGTAAAATCAGCGTAGAAAAAAGCGTAAACTCGACATCACCGCTGCGGGGACGAATCGTAGTAATCATCAATCCGTACGCTGTATAGTGCGGGATAAGAACCGATCGCGTGTTTATTTCACAGTCACTCGCGTCGGTGTGCGGCGAAACACGGCCAGTAGTTTAAAATGACGTGAGGGTGGTGTCTCGTATTCCAACATCCGCATAAAGCCCGTGCGTCCCTGTCGTTATCACCGGCGAATGTCCGTACCGAACGTACGCCACAGTCCGACTAAATCAGCGGGTACCATAGTTGCAACAACAACACCTCTATAAGCGCCATCCATCCCATCCATCATCATGGTGAGCTACCTACGCTCGCTTTCGGACGCGTTCTGGAACCAGGATGTGTGGTTGCCCCCGAACATGACCTGGCGGGACATTGCCCCCGGCTCCAGGTCCGATGTACAACACGCCGATTACACGCATCTCTATTGGCCGCTGCCCATGGCCGGGTTTATGTTAATCTTGCGGTACCTCCTTGAAAAGTAAGGTTATGTCATGCGTCTATCATCCGTTCGTTCTTGCTGAATCGATTTGGCTTGTAATTTTATGTCTGCACAAAATTGTGAATTAGAAATATGGAGATAAGAAATAACTTTGCTTGCGTTATTAAATCGAGGTATATTTTAAAAAAATATTGTGTATTGTTATTTCAGGTATTGGTTTGCTCCGATTGGAATATCAATGGGTATTAAAAATGCCCGGCCGAAGAAAGCCCCCACAAATCCGGTCCTGGAAAAGGCTTATCTCACCTCCAAGAGATTTAAACACAAACAAGTTGGTTTATCAATTTATTTTTTTAATTATCACGTTTACTTTCAATAAATTATTTATTTCGATTCTTTTTTATATAAAAAGAAAATATCAGATTTGTGACATATCTGACATATGATTTGGTTGTTTACATTTAATCTGTCAATGTGACTTTTATGAAACATTTATGTAAGAAAAACCAAATTTTTGCCTTTTCCAACTCAAACTAACTGTTAAAAAAGATGGGGTGCATTATCAAATTGCTAATTTACCTTTAAATTGTCTTAAAATCGCGTGTTTTTTTTTCTCGCATTTTACAGTTGCAGGGTCTCGCGAAGCAGGTCGATATGTCAGAGAGACAGGTCGAGCGATGGTTGCGACTGCGCAAAAGCCAAGATAAACCGTCCACACTGGTCAAGTTCTGCGAGAACGCATGGCGCTGCGCCTACTATCTGTTTTCGTTCGTTTACGGCGTGAATATCCTGTGGGATAAGCCGTGGCTGTGGGATATCAACGTATGCTGGTTAGTAATGCAAAAATTTAATTTCAATTAGTCCATGTTTTTGGTATAAAATAATACAAAATCCAATAAATTACTTCCTAAAGCTAACGTAACTAAAAACATCCGGTTCTGCCACCACTTTGTCTTTTTCCCGTTTTTTTCGACTACCAATAATCAGCGATTTACTTCGCCTGAAGAATCCCAACTTTCCCGGCACCACCTCGGCAGTAATCTCCCTCTCTTCTCGTATTTCCGCACATTTTCTCGCCTTTCTGAAATTCCCTCGAACTATTTCCCCCTTTTCCTTATTGCTAAATGAGTTTCCCCGTGGTCTTGCGGTGGTGACATTACTTTCTTTCGAACTACCGTCATTTAGCAGGTCGTTATAATTCGTTATGTCCAAAGAATATCGGTTTTGTTGTGGCAGATCGTTGTTTGGTCGACGAAAATTTGCTTCGAAAAAAGAATCAATTTTTAATTAATTATTTAATTATAAATATATATATATTTACAATTGGCATGTGCATTCCTTCGTTTGACAGCATTATTAGTCAAAAGACACTGATTATTGGTGGTTATAATAAAATTCGTTCTTCCCAAATGGGCACTTTCTGGCAATGCCAGGTCTGTAGTTTCGTTTTTCTTCTTCCGTTCACCAGTTATAAAACTTTTGGCACGTTTCAGCATTGTATCCGATACAATTTCAGGTTATTCTGCCGTATTTTAGCTGATTTAAGCTATCTAAATCATCTAGCGCGATTTTTAGATATGAATCAATTTGTTAGTGTGCTATCTTATCAAATCGCGTATAAAACTCGACACTTGTTTTTGTGAAATGTAATAACGCGGCGATTTGTACTGTAAGAATTATAAATAAAATTCTATCTCGACTGATTCATATGATATTTTTTACCACACAGTGTGTTCTTGAATATTTCCATTTAAATCAGTAGGTTGTGTTTGAGTCATAATCTTTATTAAACATTAATGTTCATCTCGAATCTCAACGATTCATTTCATATGATAAATATATTTAGTAATATGTAAATTAGGTGTTCTAATAAAAAAACTATTGTTTGTCTAGAAATCTATTTTATGATAATAGTAAATAAAACGCGGAAATGTTCCAACAAGTTGTTGGTTCCTAATAAAATTTGTAAATAAGACAAATTTTTGCATTATTAAAATTTTTGAATAACATTTAGTGTCTCCAAATCTGGACTTGAATTAATTAAACAGAAATTGCAAATGGGGAGGATATTAAAAAAATATATTTTAGCTCTTTGTTGGCTCATTATTATTGTGCATTCATTTCGGGATGTGTTTATATATTTATTAATCAAAATATTTTGGTTGTTTTTTTAATCTCATATCTATTGAAGCTAGAACAAAAAAGATATATACGCCGAAATCGTATAGAATAAAAAAATTATTCATCGGCGAAAATTAGATTACCATCATTACTTCGCCACATCGTATTTTCCTAACCAAACTTCTTCATTTCCCTAGAAATTAAAATTCACCGATCCTAGTAAATTTAATTTTCCAATTAACCTATTGAATTTCTACAATCTATATAATAACAACAAAATTGAATCTCGAAATACACCCAAAATCGCACTTAATACGAGCATACCCTCGGCGGAAGTTCCCTGATGACTATCGCCCCGACATCCAGGGCTCCTCTAATTGACACCCGTCCCGCACTGTACCCGCCTACTTGTACAGTACGACCATGCAACGCTATGGGGATCCCCAAAAGCAAACCGGTGTTCCCTACCTAAGCGTCTGATGGACTCGAATGGAGATAGAGCGTGACCCCAGGGGGAAGGAAGGAGCCCACATGTAACAGGACGATCGTTGCGATCGGAAACGGATCTACGCGCTCGTGCTAGTCCGCCAACGATCGTTATGATGCGGATTGATATACATTTGGGTGTCCCTTGTATTGATTGATTCTATTATTGTTAATTAAAGTGGGATATCCATTTGTTGATTGAAATTGGTAGATTAATGGGACACCAGGTATATCAATTTTAACTCCCTAATGCCCTATTATGAATTTACAAACAAAACTACAGCATGATTGAAAATGTAATTAAAAAAAACATCTATTTTAAAAATTAGAAATTAATAAATGCAATTTCAAACATGTATCCATATATTTTAAAAGTCTGCAACGATTAGGTTTTTTCATTCACGCTGTAGTAAAAAAATACCAGTCCCTAGGGCCGAAAGGTACCCACCGAAATTTTCACAAATGCACGTTTGTGAAACTTAAGGTATGGAACTTGGTATGTTAGCCTGAAAACATCTACGTTAGAGTATGTTTCCAATGCCCTCCTACACTGACCTACCTAAAGAAACGATAAAAAAATCATCAGAAATATTCAATTGCATAAAATTGGGAACATTTTTATATATAGGGGTTTGTAAATTAGGTGACGCACTTTTATATGCGTGTCATTGGTGTGTAGTATACAACACAATAAACACAAGTGCATATAAGGTAGACGATAAAATATAACAAATACAAGTTTGTGGGCATATAATAATGGGGAAAATTCAATTAAGAAAATATAATTTAAAAAATCACTCACTACTTGATGGCTAAAGTTGGCGGATGTATTGTAAATTATATGTTTTGTATAAAATATTGTAAAAATTCCATTAATCCATCCAAAGGTCCTTATTCCATTAATGCATCCAAACATCCTTATTTTTTATTAATTACGTAGCACTCACAATTTTTTTAAATATATTTTTTTTAGCTAAAAGTGTGCAAATATATAAAATACAAATAAATAGAAATTTCAACAGTAGGGGTGCCAGATTTGGAGACAAATAAAAAATATATATATAATTAGGTGATTTTGTGTTTGTATGTTTGCGTTCACTTGATTTTAAAAATATATTTTTAAATTCCTTTGATGTCTGCTTCGTTTCATGAAAATGCATCTGAAAAGAAATAAATTATATTTTAGACAACTAAATTGACATAATAAATAAAACAAGACATACATTTTGATGGATATTTATAGATTATTATTAATTTCTAACAAAAAAAAAATCTATTTCTCTTTGTTTCAGGACAAATTACCCCCACCAGCACGTCACGAGCGACATCTGGTGGTACTACATGTTCTCGCTAGCGTTCTATTGGTCACTGTGCGTAAGTCAGTTCTTTGACGTAAAGCGTAAAGACTTTTGGCAGATGTTTGTGCATCACATTGCCACGATTATCTTGATGAGTTGGTCGTGGATCTGTAATTTACCTCGTATCGGTAGTTTGGTACTCGTGGTACACGATTGTGCCGATATATTCCTCGAAGTAAGTTGCTAGGTAATATTTGTTTATGTTGGCAATGTGTCTTTGATAAATTGCCAAAAATATAAAAAAAAATCACGCTAAACTTGCTAATATTTTTGGAAAATATTGTCTACTAGATGTCGCTCCTTAATATTTCCCATTTTCTTTGAACCATAACCTGAGTTTTAATGAAGATATCGCATTAAAATAGCGATTTTCCAAAGTCAATACTACTTTTCTTTAAGCATATATTTATGAATTAACTTGTATGTAATATTTCTTAATTGCAGGCTGCAAAGATGACAAAATACTCTGGCTATCAAAAGATTTGCGATGTCACATTCGCACTATTCACGATAATATGGATTACAACGAGATTAGGTTTCTATCCATACATTATTTATAAGTAAGTATAAAAAATATGTTAGCCAAGTCATTTAACATTCTTGAAAATTTACTTAAAACCAATGCATCAATGGATAACCTCAAATAAACCTCTCACAAAACTACAAATTAATTATTTACCATATATATATAAATATACGTTTCATAAACAAAAATATTTGAAATTATCGATGTTGCAATTTGTTCATTTTCAGCACATCGGTCATAGCCCCCACTCGCGTACCAATGTTCCCAGCCTACTACATCTTTAACGGTCTACTAATTCTCCTGCTCATCCTTCACATATTCTGGACCTACTTGATCCTTAAGATCGCCTACAAAGCTCTGAACGCGGGCCAAATGGAGGGGGATATCCGGTCGAGCAGTTCAGAGTACAGTGTCGACTCGGAAGGGGGAGGCATCGATAATAAACTCGGCGCGGAAAATAATCACGTAGGCAACCACGTGCACAAGGACTAGAAATTAAATAACAGTTGTTGGCATTTGTTAATTATCTAGTTTAAGAACAAAACAAAAGTTTCCCTCGACGCGTCGTCAAGTTAACCTCATTTTTTTTAATAGTTGAAGTTTATATCTAATTGTCGCGATTTTAATTTTTTGGCAATTACGTCAAAACTCTGTTTGACAGCCAGTAGATGTTGTATTTGTTCGTCTGTTCGTTGTTTCAACTTTCTTATATTGCAGGGATTTTAGTAATTAAAATTAAAACTACTATTACATTTTAAGGCGCAAATTAACCTCCAAAGATGAATATTTGAGCTTTCCATTGGTGGAGAACAAAACAACAAATTATTTGCTGGTTTATAATTATATGATTTGATTGAGTATGCGAATAAAATCGCGTTGATGTACTTTCGATTGC
This sequence comes from Leptodirus hochenwartii, assembly GCA_947310635.1. Lineage (NCBI taxonomy): Eukaryota > Metazoa > Arthropoda > Insecta > Coleoptera > Leiodidae > Leptodirus > Leptodirus hochenwartii. The sequence continues at coordinate 25,883,028 of OX371186.1, forward strand.
ATAAGTCAAGGAATCATATCGTTAAAGTCGAGCGAAGTTCAAATCCGAAATGCATTTATTTTCTTGGCAAAAATGATTAAATAAATTGCTTGACGCAGTGTTTTAAGCTTACAGCCAAGATAAAGTAATTAAAAATATTTAGAAATGAAAAGAAACCGATTTATATTAATTACAATATATATAGTTAGAAGTATTTGTTATAAATTTAATAAAGTCGTGTTGGAATATGAATAAATTTAAGATACGAATTTGTATTTTTAATTTCGCACGTCACATTATAAGCACATTGTACATTTAAATTTGTAGTTTGAGTACAAAATTTTCTTTTTTCTTTTATGTTGTTAATATATTTTCTGATTTTTTTTGATATACAAGTACTTTGTCTTCTACATACAATAAAAGTCCTTATATTATATATACAAAAAATGTACTATATTTCAATTTATAGTGTTAAATATCTATATCTATATTTTTTGTATATTATTAAATTTTGTACCTACTTTTTTGAACTCAAATAAAATAAAATTGCTTTATAATTCCATTGATTTAAAATGTTACTTTATATTAATACACGTTTTGTAAATATTTTGCTTTGTCTTTTTGTTTATATCAATTAAAACTTGAAAATATTTGAATACTGATGAAAATATTGAAACTATTTTTACTATTTAAGATTTAACAATTTAAAAACTCGACTAGAGAATTTTAAAAAGTATTTAAAAAGTGAAGTATTCAAATTAGAGGTGGGGCTCAAAAAGGAGGAATACTATCCTGCATTCGATTCATTATTATTTTAAAAAATCCTTAAGCAAAAAAACATCCATTTTGAAGTCCGGTGGAAGAAAAATAAATGCGTTAGGGCGATGAAGCTAAGGCCCTTAAAGGCAAAACAAGGCGTCGTTTCAACAATTCAAATTTCGCGCTGAATGCTTACCTTTGACATGCTCAGTGGATTCATTTGTCGAGTCATGGAGTCGTCACAAATACGGAGACAATCGACAGAGATAGCGGCCTGGAAAATCGGCAACAGAGGGAGCAGGACAGCGCGTACAATCTGGCGCTTGTGGCCATTTTTCAGTGCAGTCATTTACAGTGCGGAAGTCTTCGCAGAGCTACAAGACGCCATCGTGGCGATAATAATAGCTTACGACTTCAGTGTAGGCCTCCGTCTCCCATCGACCTTTTTCGCAGCGTCCTAGAAGAAGGATTGATGGAACACATAAAATAATACGAATCAATATCGTCGGTGTGTGTGTGCGTGTTTGTTAAAATTGCGACAGACGCAAGAACATTTGCTTGAGCATGTCTGTGGAGTATTTGCAAGTGGCGGAAGACGAGGGCGAGGAACCGATCGAGCTTCCAACGGAAGACGATAGCACCCTGTTGCTTAGTACATTATCCGCGCAATTCCCCGGTTCGTGCGGTCTCAAATATCGTAACCCCGACTCGCGTGCCCTCCGTGGCGTTCGGCTTACCGAAGGCCGGCTGCATCCACCGCCAGAGGTCGGATGGGGGACCAATATATTCTATTGTGTCTTCCCCAAAGGTACCCATACCATATTTAGCGTATAGATTATTTAAAGCTGTTGTATTATTCGCGTCCCCCGCGAGATATGATTTGTGGTTATGACTGCAAACGCCACCAAGGGATAATGGAGATTACAATTTAATTTAGTAATAGCATGTAGCGTTTCGCAATTAATTCTAATTTAACAATACTCAAACAAGAAACGCACATTTTCATATAATGCATGAACATATTTTTATTTTGTTGGAATATCCTTATTATAAGTTAATATTTGTGATAGGGTAGAAAGAAGTAAGTCCTTATAAGATTTTTTGATTTATATTGGTTATAAATATAAATTGGTCACCAATATAAATCAAAAAATCTTATAAGGACCTACTTCTTTCTACCCTATCACACATATTTTTATTTAGTAAGCATGTCCTTTTAACTACTAATAATTCCCCCCATAAGATTTTTTGATTTATATTGGTTATAAATATAAATTGGTCACCAATATAAATCAAAAAATCTTATAAGGACCTACTTCTTTCTACCCTATCACACATATTTTTATTTAGTAAGCATGTCCTTTTAACAACTAATATAACCCCCCCCCCCCCCCCCCCCCGACTGAAAAATAAATATATTCCTAGCCAGGGTACCTTCTGCGCATGGCATTTACCAGGGCAGTCAGGATGTTCCTTTTATAGAGCTATCTGTATAAGGTAAGTCCCAGCACAGAACAGTCTGTATATTCAAATGAATGATCCCATAGGAGACTGCGCTGACCGAATACAGGACAGGACAGCTGATAGACGCACAGTCTGCATTTATGTGTATATAGTACCCTTATTATTCGCACGTGTACCGCATTATTTGTCAATACCTATACAAATACTCCATTAAAATGTATTCAGAAATCATTAAAAATCAATAAACCATCGCAATGTCTATAAAAAAAAACCTTGTTAGGTCAATACTTCTAAAAATGAACTTAAATGTACACAAATTTAATTGGAAAAAAAATGTATATTCCGCTTACAAATCGCTAGATAATATTAATTAAAACTTGTTAATAATGAATAAATGAGCTCGATTCGGCGGGATACTTACAGAGAACAAGCGAAAGTCGGACGATAACTTGGAGAACTCGACCGCCAAGACAAAACGCATCGAGACGAAGCTCCGGTGCACGGACCTCATAGTGTTGGGGCTCCCCTGGAAGACCACCGAACAGAACCTACGCGAATACTTCGAAACATTCGGCGAAGTGTTAATGGCGCAAGTAATGATTACACGTGGAGTTGTTGCCGTTGCGTGGGTATTTGTAATCGTCTGATTTAAAGGTGAAGAAGGACGCCAAGTCCGGACAGAGCAAGGGCTTCGGTTTCATCCGATTCGCGTCGTACGAGTCTCAGATGAGGGTATTAGCGCAAAGGCACCTTATCGATGGCCGATGGTGTGACGTAAAAGTACCGAATTCGAAGGTAACTGATGATGCTTGGGCCGAAATCTATATATTTCTTATTTGACGGTAGGAGGTTATGTCGCCGGCTCGGCACGATTTGATCCGACTTGTTTGGTTTAATCGCCGATTCGCGTTTTTTTTATTGTTCACCGCTGTTAGTTAACGTGGATTTTCTAAGAACAACCAATTCACGCGATTTGTTTAATTCGTTTTTATGTTGAAACAATGCCGAAGCGTGCAATGGCGCCCGAATTTATTTTCTATTAATGGCGGTAGCGTCGGTCATCGACTCGGCACGATTTGGTCTGATTTAATTACGGATTTGACGGGGGTTTTTTTTTGTTTGCCCGTTTATTTAACGCGGATTTTTTTAAAGAAAACGTAATTTACGCGATTTGTTTAATTAGTATTTATGTTGAAACAAAGCCTAAGCGTGCAATGTTTTGTTTCATAATGGGGGATGGTTATGTCACCGGCTCGACATGATTTTAAGCGATTTGTTTGGTTTAATCGCCGATTCGTCGTTAGTTTTATTATTTACGCGGTTATTTAACGCGGGTATTGTAAGAAAAACCGATTAAAGTAATTTGTTTAATTCGTTTTTATGTGTTAAAATAATGATTAAGTGTGCAGCGATGCTTCCACTTTTCCACACACATGTGCAGAGAAAGGACTAGCGGCGTGACTGCCTACTATTGCTTTGCAGCGCAGATATATGGCAATTATAATATCGAACATTTATTAGAAAATTGTACGCCAGAATAATTATTTAATATAATTAATTTTTAGCGAATTATTACGTAATTTAATAGAAATGTACGATTTTGAATGATATATTGTGCAGATTTGTTTATTTTAGGACGATTTTTCGCATTTATTATAATTAGAGACCGGATTATAGGCACTAAAAAAAATGCCCAAATAGGCACTAAAAAAAACGTCAAAAAAGGGCATTTATTATTTTCAAAAAATCTCAAAAAAGGCATGAAAATTACAGTAAAACAACATTTTTCCTTATGTGGATCTTGGATTCATTTGCACTGCTAATTTTAGGCATTTTGATTTTATTTTCGAATGTATTCGTGCGCTAACTAAACAGACTGAAGAAATAAATGGTGAAAATTGGTAATATAGCAATGACACAAACAATTTAGAAAGTTTTTATCATCGAACAAAATAAATTATGGTAAAAAGCAAAATAAATATGAAAAAAATGCGCGAATGCATGAAAAGTGTTGAAATAGGCAAAATTTGATCAAAATAGGCTAAAAATGGTAATTTAAGGCATTTGGCCTAAAATCCGGTCTCGTAATTATTTAATAATTTTAAACTAATTTTTTAAAGTTATTTGCTTCACACATTTAAATACAGAAAAAACACATAATAAAGTTTGAAAAACACATTTTTTCGCATAAAATCGTACTATTCTTCGATTTTCTACAAAATAATTTTCCGTCATTTGTCCGAAAAGATTTACACACTATTTATTTCGGATAATTTAATATTTTTTTTTGTAACATGGTATGAAATAATTTTCTTTTTTTATTAGTTAAAAAGTCCGCAATCCTAAAGATTGGTTGGAAACAGCACGCCATGCCGATCTATCCTGAGCTAATCCCTTCATCTCCCTATAGCTATTCATCTCAACGTCTTCAACTATCTGACTCACATACTCCAATCTAGGCCTACCTACCCCTCTCTTTCCCTCCACTCTACCTTCTATGATCAATTGCATAATCCCCCCATGCCTAAGGATATGCCCTACTAATCTGTCTCTCCTACGCTGTAACACTCTCCAAATACTTCTCTTCTCCCCTACTAACTCTAGTACAGCTTCATTTGTTACTTTATCTTCCCAACCAATCCTCATCATCCTCCTATAACACCACATTTCGAATGCTTGTAATCTACGCTTCTCTTCCTTTCCTATAGTCCACGCCTCACACCCGTACAGTGCTACACTCCAAACATATACCTTCAGTAATCTTTTTCTAATACCCAAGTCAATATTTGATCTAAAAATCTGTTCCTTTTCTACGAATGCCTTCCTACCCTGTGCTATCCTACACTTTATATCTACCTTGCTTCGATTATCTTTTGTGATTCTACTGCCTAAATAACAAAAATCTGACACTTCTTCGATTCTATTATCTCCTATTGTGATAATATTTTTTTATAGGAAGGTTTAATCCAACAAGTGCCATGTAAGGTGTTCATAGGTCGGTGTACCGAAGACCTCACCGCCGACGATTTACGCGAATATTTCGGAAAATTCGGCGAGGTAACGGACGTTTTCATACCAAAACCATTTCGCGCCTTTAGCTTCGTCACGTTCCTAGATCCAGAGGTGGCGCAAAGCTTATGCGGCGAAGATCACATTATAAAAGGCAAGAAACACCACGCAATATATATTGCATTTCATTAAATTACAATTTAAAAATATTTCGTATTTAATGTAGGTGTCTCTGTGCACGTATCTAACGCCGCCCCCAAGTCTGAAACACGCGGTAACCAAGGGGGTAACGCCATGGGCGGCGGAAATGGGCAGGGTGGAGGGTATGGTATGCATCAAAGCGGGGGTGGGCGTGGGGTACCTGGAGGTGGTCATCATGGTGGGAGTGGGCACCACGGTGGCAGCGGCGGCGGCGGTGGTGGTGGTCACCACAACAACCAGGGTGGGCATAGAGGGGGTGGTGTTGGCATCGTGGGTGGCGGTAAGTTGGTCTTTGTTAAGAGAGTGTTATTTTGTATACCCATGATTTTTACATGATTGACGATATCCATGATTTCCATATTACTAAACCCATCATTTATTTATATTTATTTCCATAACTAAAAAAAACACAATTATTGATCATTTATGATAAATTCTTGAGTATTCGTTATCAACATACGTGTTTATATTAACAGAATTTTATGTACACATAGTCAGCTAGTTTGTTTCGTTTTTTCAATTTAAAAATTTGACTATTACTTTACCCAATATTATTCCTTAGCTATTTTTAAAAAGATTTTTTTATGATATAATCACTCACAATTTCACCGCCCACAGGTGGCGGTGGGGGCGGAGGCGACCATCTCCGTTGCCCACCGACCGGCGGCCACATGTCCGGCATGCCCGGCGACAACATGGGCGGAAGCGGCGGCGGCGGCAACAATCCCTCCACCGGCGGCTCGGGCAACAATATCGGCAGCGGCATGTACGGCCCGCCGCAGGGAAGGAGCGGCGGCGGTGGCGGATACGGTGGTGGCGTCAGCCAGGGGCAAGGTGGCGGTAGCTGGGGTGGTGGCGGTGGTGGTGGTGGCGGCGGTGTGGGACCTGGACCCAGGGGCAGCCTGGATATGCCGAATCTGCAGGCGCTGGGTAAGAGACGGTACAGGGATATGGTGGAAGGGGGAAATGGGTATGGCGGAGTGGGGGGAGCTTATGATTCAGATGAAACGATTATATATCAACGGGGCGGGGTTTAAATAGACCTTTTTTATGGTGGGGAGTTTTTTCAAACGGCGTACAAATTTATTTATATATTCGTACAAAAATTATAAAACGGAATGTTCTTTTTGTGTTGTATTCAAATATTTCGTTAGTTTTCAAGGGATTTTTTTTTTAGATTTTCCTTTTAATAAAATCAAACGAGAGGCATTTATTAAAAAAAATTAATCTAGATTATAAAAAAAAAGTAATTATAATTAGAGTTAAAAAATAATCGATTACCGAACTGATATGAGATTACTTATACTGGGTGTTGTTGCGTTACACAACGCATCAACCTGTATATTTAGATTTGTAAGACCATGAATGTACTGTGTGTTTTAAATATCCAAATATACTTATCTAGCAATTATTCGCAGAGAACAGTAAAGAATGCATTTTTTTAGCATGTTAAATAATATTGTGTGATTTTATTACATTATAGCTGTCACAAATGGATTCATATTGAATTTAAAGGAAGGTACTTTTATAAAATAACTAGAAATGTGCAAAAATAGTACATAAAGGGCATCGAAAATGATTTATTTTTTATTATATTTCAGTATTTCTATAAAAATTCGAATATTTTATTCATTTTCACCCCCCCACATTTGCAACGTAATAACACAAAAGCGCATCTTTTTTCAATATTCAAATAAATTCGTACATTTCCTAAATTCCACGTATTGTTTTAGTGAATCTGTTGACACCAAACACCTTCCTGGCCACCACTTCCGCCTATCCACCTATCACCATCGATCTTCAGAAACATTCTGAAGGTCACCCCCTCCCAAATAACGACGGATATTGAAAGAATTTGTACGTAACAATTATATATACTTAAAAAAAAATGCAAAATTTAACTTATTATCTGACTTTAAAGATTCGGTGTTACTAATTTTTATTTGTTTCGAATTTCATTGGGGATTACATAAGTGTTTGCGTATATTTTCGACGAAATTTGTAACGAATTCGATGTATGTGTCCTTATGAGCTGTCAAATTGTATTTATGATTGGAGCTTTCTGCATTATCTGTTCGTTACTGTGTTGACAGGTGCCTCGTACCATCAATACGGTGGTAGCAATGATGGTGGTGGTGGTTATGGTAACTACGGTAGTTACTATGGCAACTAGCACCCGAGTCACGGGGGAGAGATAGACACGAGCGAAAGCGATAAAGAGAGAGAGACAGAGAAAAAGAACGCACTCGTATCGAAAGAAACGAAAGAGACAGAATGAATGGCGACGGGGACACGTGGTGGTGGTGTGACAGTTGATGATGCTGATGACAGCAAATAGGCGAATGCGTTGCGTGCAAGTGAAATGGAAGATGTATTAATGGACGCGGTGCGAAAGAGACGAAGTATATATAAGTGTTGCGCATGTATTTTTGCGCGCGAGTATACGAAAGGCGGGAAATTCAAAGTGCTTGTCGAGTGCGATATTGTGTTTTTTCTTTCTATTTATTGTTAATCTCGTGTCTTTAATTAATACACAAACAATAGTTAGCGCTAAGGTTTTGTAGTCTGTTAGACGATTTTTTCGAATAACATTTCATTTTTCTGATGAACGATGTTTACTTATACATCGCTCAATGAAATGCGTTGGTTAATTGTTTTTCGATGCGTACGATTTATGTTCCCCTTTTTTATGTATCCGAATGATGAATATTGGCGTTGCGTCGTGCAGTTTACATGACCAAAATATTTAGTTATTAGTAGATTGATTATAATAAATACGTTTTAAAAAAAACACGAATATTTGTTGTGACAAAATGAAGATTGTAAATGTTGGTACAACTGCTGACAAAGGATTTTTTTGGTTTTCTGTTCTCTGCGGATTATTACTTAATAAATATTATGTTTATATGATGTGTGCTGTGTTTTTTACTTGGAAAAGAACGTTCGCGAATAGTTAGATAGTTTTTATTTTTTTTAACTTTCGTGTATAAAATGAATAGTTTGACATCGTAAAATCTTCAGGCTTGAGCGAAATGAATTTGATATGCGGAAAGAAAAAATTGTTTAAAAAGCGAAATTTAAACAGATACGGAAGGATTAGCCGCAACTTAATTAATTAATTAAGTTCCGTTGCCCGGGGGACGCCCGAATGTTACGCCAATGCCTCGGCGAGACATTAGCGTAACATTCTTCGGGGAGGCTCCTTCCACGCCCCCCATAAAATCAACATTTTTTTGTTTTTTTAGAAAAACGTTTTTAACATACAAAAAAATATTCAATATTCACAACTTAACCCCGAATACATTTTAAACAAGTTTCTTTGTTACATCATTTCTCTTCTTTTTTTTGAAAAATGCACAAATTAAACGAGTTCTTATTATTTCTTCCCTTTTCGATTTACCCACCTCCCCTCCACCATTGACCCAACCCCACCTTTTCACGTGACGTATCCCCTCCGAACGAACGTATATCAGGCATCACTGGCCAGGGGCAACAAGGCAACCAGCAGCAAAACTGCAACCCGCTCGGCCTCGGCTTGAACTTGGGCCCGCTCTCCATGAATCCGGCCCTGGTCGCGGCCGCCTTGAATCAGGCTGGCTGGGGCCTCATAGGCAACCTACAGAACCAGCCGGAGCCGAACTTCAATCAGGGCTTCAATAATCCGACGAATAATAATGCTGGTATGTCCATATTTTTCTGTGTAAAAATTTTTTTATTCGTGATTTTTAAATGAAATAAAAAACGGGCGGAGATATATATCCATTCGTATTTTTGCCACAAACAATCTAAAAATGTTTATGCACCGTCAAAAAATTACGGAAAAACCGAGGCCCCTTCCAAAATAAATTTTGATGCTTTTTTTGCTATCTGCACCCCCGTTGGGGTGCCGTAGTCGACACGCAGTAGCAAACACCATCTATTCACCCCCCCCCCCCCCCCCACATACACACCACATAACAATCTTATACGTACGTACGTCATTCACCCCCTTCCCGTTACAGTGGGTAACAACGCGGCGGCCGCAGCAGCGGCGGCCGTGGGCGGCGCCAATGCCGGCCAGCTTAGCAACACCGCCGGCCACCACCAACACCAGCAGCCCTTCCTCAATTGGATGTCGCAACATCAACAACAGCAGCAGCAACAAGCGCAACAGCAACAGCCAATGGTCGGCGCGAATGAAGTGGGCGCCGTCACTGTCGCTGTCAATGGGCAGCAGCAGCAGCAACCACAGCAACAGGTGCGCTATAGAGTGATTTAATAAACAGTCGATAATTGTATATAATGTGTATTTGTTTCGATTACAGGTGGTTCAGGTGCCGGGCGTTGGGCAACAGCAACAGGTTGGCGGTGGTGGTGGAGGAGGAGGAGGTCAGTGGCCGCGACAACCTCCGCCCGGACAGGATAAGGGATTCCTCAAGTACGATTAATATATGCCATATTTGTTTTATTTCATAGAAACACTAGGAATGCGCGCGCGCTTTTATTATATATCATCAAAATTCGAATGAAAATAATTTCTATTTGTTAATTTTTTATAAAATTCATACGCCCCTGGCTAGCGCCATCTATTACCATTCTCCATAACTTGACATAAAAAAAAATGTTACAAAAAAATACTATGCTATTAAAAATATTCATTTTCAAACTATAGATTTCATTCGTTTTTTTACTAAATTGATTTTTGGTATTCGATTTTTTCCAAAATACTTGTTAAATGACTTTTATTTAATGGAAAATGACGTCCTAATTAATTTTTACAGCATTCTTACTCTTTGTGTAATCATCTATTTCTTCCGTTATGTCATTGGATATGTTAGTGTGTGCTCTGCGCATGTGCGACTCTTTTCTCTTTAAGTGACATTTGTCAAAATATCTGTCACTTGTGCAGCTGGTGAAAGTATGTTTATATGATTAAAAAAAAAAAAAAATTTGAAATACGTGCTGCGAGTTTGCGGGATTTTTGATGTTGAAATAAATGAATTAAATGTTTTCATAAATTTAAAGAAAAAAATAGTTATTTTAATAAATAGACTGTATTGATAAAATACATACAGCGTATATAAAATATTGTTCGATACTTTTTTCTTTAATAAGTTTATTAATCTTATAACTAAGATTTTCTATATTATTAAATGTAAGCGTGTTTTGGTCGTAAATTTGACGTTGGTTTTGACGTTTCTTTCTCAATTTATGCCATGTATATAGAGATATGACTTGTGTTGAGTGTTGTTTCTTTTGAAAGATTGTAAATTTCTGTATTGACTCTTGTGAGTGGACAGTTCAGATGTGTCAACGTCAAATTTGAACATAAATTAGTTTTAAAAAAATAAAAAATAACATGTAAATCTGTTAGAATTAAACTGTAGATTTTAAGTGCAAGTATTCCGAGTATGGCTGGCTTATAATTTAGGTATGCTTATATACAGTGTCTTGCGGAAACACAATTTAAAAAGTAACGTATATACGCTTTTTGTTGTACAGGGTGATTCGAAAGAAGAACAATATTGTTTGGGGGCGTGACATAAATCGAGTTATAATATAGAAATGATAGGCAACATGAAAACTCACAATTCGAAAATTTAAAATTTACAGTTTGTTGCATTTTGGTTAATTGTGCTAATTTAAAATTGAAGTTTTCTCACTTTGGCCAATCGAATTGACAGTAATTTATGATTTCTTAATAAAAGCAAAATGGAAACATACAGAGTATTCCATTTAGTTGATTCTACTATATTTGAGTCGCATTTAAAAAAGCTCCTCTTATTATTTCGAATAAAATTTACTAGAATTTATTATTTCAATATAAATATTCGTAAATCATATATTGCATTTAATAAGGCACAACATTAAAAAAATACTTATTACGATTGACAAACGTATGTAAGATTATTGAATTGTAAGTTTAAATGTGCCTAAAGAAATTATTCAGATATTACAGTATGAATTATTGAACACTCAATGTATGATTTACTCTCTTGTTTATAAAAATGAACGTGGTTTTTATTCCAGACCTGTTCATTTGTTTAGTAATTTTTAGTTAATCAGCTTACTGAATTTGTGAGTGAGTGACGTTAATGTTTCGAGAAAACAAAATTTGTTTATACTCCTGTTATATATTTTTCATTTCGTCCAAAAATATAATGACAAAACTGAAAATATACAAGTCCTACCCTGTGCTAAAAACTTCTTTTTATCACTTAAGCAGCAATCTAGAATTTTTCATTAATTATTATTTTTTAAGTAAACTAAATATCCAGGGCCGTACCGTTCCCCCATATTCCCTGAGCGCCACCATAATCTGTAGAATTTCGTGTGTAAAATGAATGGTGAAAGACGTTTTGTGCGGTGGCGTGAAAAAAATATATATATATATTTATTTCATACAAGTATAAGTGACGGGTAGAAATGACTGTTGCAAATATAAATGACTGCTGGTTTAAATGACGAGTACAAAGCAAGAGGTTAGTGCGTGACATAAGAACAGATGGATGACAAAAGAACGCTGATGATGGATGATCAGCAAGGTTGATGGAGCGTGTGCTTTAAGGTTATGTAAGTTTGAACTAAAAAGATTATACAGAATTTTGATTGAGTTTTATTTTACACTGCGAAAAAAAGTATTTTTGAACCTGATTTAAAAAATATATTGCCCGTTATTTGTATTTGTATTAATTTATATATATATTTCAAATCACGTGATCTAATTGTGAAAATTTATATTTCTTCAATCCAGCATGGTAAATTAAATTGCCTAAATGCGATTTCGGTTGCATATATTATTCAGATCACATGCTAACACTAAATCAGATTGAAAAGTACTTCAAAAAACCATTGCTTAAAAAATATAAATGTATATATATCCTCCAGAAACTATTAATTTAAACCATTTTTTATTTAATTATAAATATTTACATGTGGATGTGAGTTTTTTTTTTTTATTAATGGATTTATTTAAAAAATATATTTGATCATATTAACTTCGCGCCATCCCTTTATACTCGTCACATACGTCAAATCTAAAGGCACATTTTTTCTATTATAAAATGTGTCATAAATTGTGACAATTATATCGGGTGGCGCACAGTTTTTTTTATTATTATATTTGTATCTGTCAAAAATATTAAATAACGCATGGTGATTTTGTGGGGTATTTTGCAGCAGAAACTTCGTGTTTCTGCGCGCGCAGACTTGACACTTGTATTGCCTCTGAGGCGACGGGCCGAAATAAATGGATCCCACTGGGCACGGTGGCGCACAGAAAATGCGGTGAAACAATCAGCGCTGCGGTGAAATGCAGACGAATGACTGATGATTATATTTTGTCGTACGCTCAAGAAAATATTGCTCAATACATATGTATATTATGTGAATAAAAAGTTGTATTTTATGTATTTATTTATAAAAAAAAAATCGGATATAAGAAATAAATGTTTATTATTATACAAAGCGTTTTGGATTATAAAATGTATTTAAAAAAATCTCGGGTCAAGTCCGGACATGTTTATTTATTTAAAAAAAATCTTTCTGTTGCATTTTATTTTCTTTTAACATTTGCAAAGTCCAATACAAAAGATGTTTAATTTTTCAAAGTTTATCCATGATAAAATTCGGTAAAACGAAGGCAGCTTTGTGGATTTTCCCATTATAATATTTCAAATTCATCTGTTCGATTTGCTGTTTGGTAAAATGTATTTTCGCCACTCTGACGTCACTGTTCCACATCAATGAGCCAATCACGAAGCCTATTTGGCCGGTGGGATATGTCGGTACCGAAGCGATGGCGTATTTGACGTCCGAAAAGTACTTGCGCGCGTGATCCATCGTGCCGCGGATATGCGTAAGGTCAGTCCATGCGGTGCCGGCCTGAAACAGATAGTAATAAAAAAATAATTTTGCTAAAATCGTGCATTTTTTGTACTTTAAAGTATGAAAAATTATATTAACTTGCGAACAAATGACGCCACCCTCTTTGAGCGCCCCCTTCAGCAATTTAAAGTAATCCTCCGTAAATAAATTCACAGCCGGCCCAATAGGATCGCTAGAATCGGTAATAATCACGTCAAATTTTGACGTGTGCTGTCGCATGTATTCGAAACCATCGTCGACATGTAGCGCCAACTTTGGCGACTCGAAACCTTTCGCCATGAACGGCAAGAACCTTTTCGAAGCGTCTATCACCCTCCCATCAATCTCCACCTGGCAAAAATGAACGTGTAAATAATTCTTTTCGAGCGATTTTTGTTTTGGGGGGATTATTTGAGTACTTGCGAGATATCGCTAACCAGCGGATGCTTGGCAACCTCCCTGGCCACGCCCCCATCACCCCCACCAACGATTAGTACGCTTGCGGGCCGCGGGTGTGCACACAGCGGCAACATGGCGATCATTTCTTGATACGCGAATTCGTCTTTTTCCGTGCATTGAATTATATTGTCTAAAATTAAGGCTCTCCCGTACGATTTCCTAATCGAATTAATTAAATTATTTAAACGAATAAAAGCGCGTCCTAAGAATATTTCAATTAAATAAATTGCCACTTGCGTTTGTAAAACGGTAATATCTTGAAAATCCGACTTTTCTTCGTGTAAAATACGTTCTACTTCCATTGAAAAGCATTGCCCCGGCCACAATTCGTTTCGTTCACTAAACCAACCACTTTTAAACGAATTCATAATTTTTGAAAATTCGATATAAAATTAATGCGAGCGTTCGGATCGCCACTGATTAGTTTATCGAATCACGTAGCTACTAAACTAGATAAACAATAAATAAGAACTGCTTCTTAGAAGGAATTATTTCAGTTTTATATATCAGTAAACTGTTTATTTGTAAAATTGATACAATACAGGGGATTAGGGAATTTTAATACGATAAACAATGTGTAAATGTACAGAGTTCATGCAGCGTTCTAGATAAAGTAAATTACTCAACGGAGTAACTAAACAGTACAAATATAACTTCTTAATCGCTTTAATTGAATATACACATGTATTTATGTAATTAAAAAACTCGTTTTTTTATTGCAACATTATGATCATATGGATTAATATATACGAAAAAAAATTAAAATTAAATTATGTTCATAATCGACTGATATGCCAGATAATATAGGGAAATACTCAAATATAAATGTAATTTCTTTTAAATTAGCATGTATAATATATCGACGCTTTATTTAAATTTTATGTGGCGCCGCGACGTTTCTGAACATAACAAGTTGCCTACCTTTAAAGTTATAAAACTTTCGTGACCCTCGCAAGGTTAAGAAATTTTGTTATATTCATCAAATACAACAATTTTAACAATTTAAATACAACAATAATGTCTTTATTATCGCAAAAACTTCCCAGCAATTTAAATAAGAAAATTGTAAACATGTCTAAGGTATTTAAAAATATATTTACGTGGTTAAATTGTGGTTATATATTGCTAATTTGAATTTAGATTCTGCAAGCGGCTTATTCGATTAAAGACGACTCTAGGATACCTAAAAATCTACTAAAGGACGAAATATCGGCTCATTTACAAACCGGAAATGGTGTTGTGTATGATAAAAGGCCCTTCAAAATATCCCTAGAAGCAGGTGCATCAATTTTACTGTCGCGTAAAACATATTTCATTAAATAATTTTAATTAAACAGGAAAGAAGTATTCCTGGTGCCTGTGCGGCAAGTCAAAAAATCAACCGTTTTGCGATGGAACGCATAAAAATATCCATTTAAAGATTACATTAAAGTACGCCCCTGTTAATTAACGATTGACGATATTTTATTGAACATTTATTTCGATATTTCAGGCCGGTCCGATTTATGGTTGAGGAATCGAAAGATTACTGGTTATGCAACTGTAAGCACACCAATAATAGACCGTTTTGCGATGGAACGCACAAAAACAAAATTATCCAAGAACAGGCGTCCACTATTCGTTCTTAAGTTTATATTTAAATGATTTGTAGATGTTAAAATAAACAATAAATGCAGTTTTTTTAGTATGTAAATTCAACGTACATACAAATATTTACAGTTTTGACAAATCGAATGACAGTATCTGCCATTTTCTATTCAATATTTTTGTACTGTCAAAATAGCTATAACGGAGGACAATAAAGACTTAGAATATGGCAGAATTTCGTTCAAATTGCTACAATTTCATTAAATCTATGCGGTAATATTTACTACGCTTTAACCTCTTCGTTGTTCGGATCCTTTTGCGTTGGATCTTCTTTAAATTCCATATCCATTCGTTCTTTCGCTCTAAATATCTTTGATTGTATATAAAAAGTGCCTCCATTTTCCCGTTCGTTCGCTTTAAAGAGCGCATCGTAATGTTTCGTTACCTGCACTCGATCCAAATCCTGCGACGTAATATTCAATATCTGTTTGGCTTCGACCAGACTTAAGCCCGTCTTTGTGTTGGCAAAACGCTCCGCGCGGGTTTTCGTGCCCCCTAATCGTCGGGCCGCGTCTTGGGAGGCTTCGATCTCCTGC
Organism: Leptodirus hochenwartii; assembly: GCA_947310635.1. Classification (NCBI taxonomy): domain Eukaryota; kingdom Metazoa; phylum Arthropoda; class Insecta; order Coleoptera; family Leiodidae; genus Leptodirus; species Leptodirus hochenwartii. The sequence goes on from OX371186.1 coordinate 25,898,927, forward strand.
TTGATCGCTCTAGCGAATGCTCTGCCAAGAATTTGCGAGCCGGCTAGAATTATCTGCGCTATAAATTTTGCCATTTCATTTTAGGATGGAATTTTGATATTAACTATTCCATTGCATGTTATGGATGGAATAACCTAAAAGGAAAATGATTTATATAGTAAGGTTATGTGCTGATGATTAAGGCTAAGTTCAACGTGGTTTTGCTTAGGTTAGAAATGGCGCGAAATTTAAAATTTGAATTGTGGGTTTTATTATAAAAAAAATTTTAAGCTAAATTGTAAGTTTCGACTAGTTTAATTGCAATTAAAAAAGCAATAACAAAATTGTTGAGCATTCAAAAATTTATTATTTTGAAACATTTTTTTATTTATAAATACATAGCATAAACATATAGTATTTCACACGAAGTTATGTAACATTGATTTGTTTATTTACGTGATTTTTATATTTATTACTTAGTACAGAAACTGCACAATATTTTAAGAAACGTTGAAAAATATTTAAATTGAATCGTTACCGTATTTTACCACATTCCTATAATAATAGTAAAGTAATTGTAAATATAGAGCTCCTTAATTAAAGACTAGATACTGAAGTATAACAGATATTTACGTTCATAAAAACTAATTATTTATTTACATAAGAAAAGAACTTTTTTTTCATCGACCAGTATGTTAGAAATAGAAAAATATTGTGAGTGGCAAATTGCAATATTGTAAAGTAATTATCCAAGCTTAAGCGGTTTGTAAAAGTTTGTGCAGAATTTGTATGCTAGCAGATGATTATCAATAAATACAATAGGAAATTTGTTCTTTTTTTAAAAATCTTATCACACTAATTTATGTGGCTTTAATCGGCGAAAATGTATAATTGTTAGTGTTTAAAATACAAATATAGAAAAAGTTGTAAACGAAAAATTTCAATACGACCCTTATATCTTGAATATCTCTAAACCACATTAAAATATATGCAAACCAATATACACACACATCTTATGTCAATATATTAAGACAAGTGTATTTTTTAGAGATCCATCTACAAGGTGTAGCAAAAAAATTGTAACACCCTGTAGACACTTAATTTTTATTTTTTCCTTCATTAGTTTCAATTGACAACTATCAAATAGCATTTTGGCAATTTAAAACTTAATATTATTTTTTTACCCTTCCATTCGGTATATATGTATTATTTTTTAAATTTAATTATTAGGCCCTAACAGGACGCGTCACTTTTTAAGCGGTATAAAATATCCTCACCGATTTACGTTATTTTTTAATATAATAAATTTGAAAACCTTCGTTAAGCCATGCGAAAATTTTTATATTGTTCAAAAACATCATAATTTCTATTTGTTTTTAAATCAATTAAATTCACAATCACATTTCCAACGTGCCAAAAAGTTGCAGTGTACTTTATGATATACAGGGTGATTAATGTACTGCAGCATCCTGTAGAACTAAATCCGTTGTAAATAACGCGAGAATAAAACAAAATAAATAAGGCGGCTTTTTTAATAGAGAAATTTGCAAAAATAAAAATAATTCAAAAAGAAAGAAAGAAACAAAACTAAAACTACATCAATTATATCATATATATATATAAAATTAGGTAATACATAAAATATGTAACAAAAATTAAATAAATCACAATGAAAGTAAACAATCCCTCGTCCGCGAAAAAAATCTACATCCATTAAAAATAATACGTACAAATAAATATTGATTTTTTGTTTATAATATTCTACAACCGGTTTCTACTTCCAGGACATCTTCCTCACTACTTACAATTGATAATTTTCTAGCTTGCGTTTGTTTCAACAACTGTGTTAAGATTAAAATATTGTCAAAGTAGTTTTTGTGTAAAATGTGACAGGCTAAGATATTCATAACTTGCAGATATATTTAAAATTGCGTTTTTGAAAGTAATCAAACATTCTCTGCATTTTCAACGCACCTTTTCGCTTTTTTTTAAGTATTCTGAAAAATTGCTAGTAGGATATTTTGAGCTTATAATAAATTTAAACATGATAATTGCTCATATTGATTAATTATTAATAAATTTTCAGCGGGGAAATAGATTATTTGTCAAATATGTTGTAAAGTCGGGGTCCGGTCAGGTCAAATCCTAGAAGACAGAATCATTAAAGTCTGAAAGATCAATTTAGATTAAACGAAACGCTACTCACATAACCTCAACAACATCCTACTCCCTCCACCCCACCCCACCCCACCACAAATCACATACGAAATCAAGTATACATTTACAAAGTTGTGAACGTGTTTTATTATTGTTAGCTTTTTTGAATCCTACTCGATCGCCTTGCTCATGAATTCAATGAACCGCTTGGCGTACTGATCGGGATCGCATGTACTGATCCCGTCCACGTTGCCGCCGTACTTGACCGTTTTGGCCGCCTTGGCCGCCTGCTTCTTGACGCCATAGTGCGTGAGCACATCGATGATCGCTACAAAGTATATTTCGCGCACCGGCGCCGACTCGCTGCTCGGTATCGCATAGATGTCCAGCTCGGGGATGATGCCACCTGGGAATAGTTGGTGCAGATGATGACGATAGTAGCGATAGGATGTGTTGTCTGTAGAGTGTCGGTGGGAGGATGTGGTGGGTGTGAGAATCGAAGGCAACAGAAATGCAGAAAAGGGGATCGAGATGTTTTTTAATTGGATAGCAAATTAATGGTGAAATGGATCAAGTGTAGAAGTGTAATTGCAGATTTTTATTTGTGGGTTAATGAGATTAAATGTGGTAGTGCAGATTTTTGGACATGTAGATGTGCATGGTAGAAGATAGAATGAGAGAGAGGCAACAAAACAGCTAATTAGAAAGTCATAAAACAATTTTTTAAATTAAATACAAATGAATATAGAAAATGTACAAAATTTCTATAAAAACAAATTGTAGAAGAAAGATGCAAAAATGGAAAATAGAATCGTTTAGTTCGGTTTCAAATAGACATGTGAACGTAGAAACTTGGAAGGAAACTGTTTGAGAAATTATTTCAAATTCAATCCGAATTGTTAAAATTCTTTTGTTTTATTGTTATATTGTTTTGCTTGTTAAAAATATTTCAAGGCACATAAAAAGTTGTAAATAGTGTACAACTTCGCACACTCATTTTTTTTTGTTTTCACATCACTTGTGTTTCATTCGCCTACCTTCATATAGCAGACTGTGATCTCTCATCATTTGCACGATGGCATTGGGCGAATCGGGCGGCGTGCCAAAGCCGAAGGTTCGATTGTCCAGGCCACTGCCCGCCTCACTATCATCGCTTGCATCCACGCCGCCCCTACCATCGCCCGCATTCTCCGATTCGAACTCGCGCTCTTTGAACTCTTGCTCACCCCGCGCCACCTCGTGAATACCTTAAAAGCGTTTCGACAGACGTCATTCCATGTCGACATAAAGGAATAAATTTTATTTTTGCTCGGCGTTGCCAATAAAAACCACTAACCTAAAAGCAAACTATAATCCATCAGATGAAGTTTCGTTAAAAATTCAACGTCAGCCGTCAACGTTTCCAATAGCTTTTGTTTGGCATCCTCGCCAATAGAAATCTACAAAAAAAATCCACTTCAATAACACCCCCAAATCTCCCTTACGCCACCACCATCACCCACACCACTTCCCCTACCTTCATATGTTGATTGACGAAGTCATTATCTTTAAATGTGGGCAGGTCTTTCTCCAGTTCCTTGTCGGAGGCCTCCCGATCTACCGTCGAGCCCTTCAAATCGTACTTGCGGTGCGTGCTCATGTGATTACTGAACACATTCCGCATTATAACGATATAGTGCTCCGCATTATCGACTGTGAGCCGATACATGCCCAGGTACTGCGGCAACAGCGTCTTACCGTGACGTTCCACCACGTACTGATCATGACAAAGATAAAACACAGAAGAGCAACAACAAATAACAGGTGAGCTATTATATATTCGGTTGGAAGGGAAGATGGTTTCTTACCGGGTGATATTGTTTCAAGAAAGAATGCATTCGTTCGACTTCTTCGGAAGTTAACGTCTTAATAATAAATAATTTATCGGACGACGAATAGAATTTAGCCGCACTTTTGCCAGAGGAGTCGTCTGGTAAAGGTTGTGACCTATCAAGAGAACTGTTTTAGAGAGATTTTGTTCTATTTGAAACGATTTTTTTTTGTATAGTACCTCGTTAAGGATTCTTTATAATCTAAATCGTCAATTCCGAATCGTTCGCGAAGGTTTCGAAAAACAATCGGACAGTATTCTTTGACTTTAAAATGGGATGGCATATTTTCCCTACAAAGACGACAAACTTCAAATCAAAAATCATCAAGATACGAATACGATTACTTATTAAATAGATGATTATCCACTTTCAGTTTCGAGTACGCTCGAAAATCGTCCGGCAACAGCATAACCGGTATTGTAACGTGCATCAGTTCATTTATCTAAGGAAATACGTGACATATTACGTCGATTTATCTCTATCACCACGATAGCAAAAAAAAAACAAGGCACTCACGGTATGATTGATGCCCCACATCAAGACCGATAAAAACGGTTCGTTGGCCCTGAATAGTTTCACTTTCTGGTGCTTGACGCGAAAGTGTTTCTTCTTGAGCTTCGATAGTCCCACGCTCGTTGGCAAAGACATCGTCACCACCGAGCCCCTGTGAGACTTTATTGCAATTTGTTCGCACTAGAAACGACGCCTGCAAATGGGGCCACCCAGCATTAACTTATGACATTTTCTTTTATCGCTGGCGGGTGGTAGGGGTGCTCTCTAATCGCCCCACACAGAGACACTGATATTTCTTACATGGGGCAATAATTTCGCAGAGAGAAACACACCTTTCATTGATTACTTATCGGGCAATGTCGGTACTTGTCGATCGCGCATTGAGTCTGCCGAATCGGCCGAGGAATTGATCTATTTTTTATTTAGCCGCTTGAAATACACGCGGGGAATGTGATAATGTGATTAGGAAGTTTTATTTTTACACCAGATTTGATATTAATCGCTTCCCGATTCAAGGAAAAACTTATTTACGTACTTTGGTGGTGACAGGTATGTCAATATGTCAATTCAATGACATAACCTCTATATCATTGAGTAGTCATAACCTCACATACAGAGTATCATCAATAATTATTTATGCAGACATAACCACATTATTATAAGGCAAATGGTATTAGATTTTCCATTTAAGGAATTTAAAAAAATTAATTACTTCGAGTTATGGGGTTATCTAACGGAGCTAAGCAAAGGCTGTCGATTGTTATTAATTTAACAAAGACGGCGTTTCATTATGGGTTTCTTCCGACGGTCCTTTATCTTGGTAAATAAATAAAGTGCAAATAAAATTTATTGTATTAATAATTTTTAATTATGTGACGTACTTTTGTGGTGACAAGTATGTCAATACAATGACATAACCTCTATATCATTGAGTGGTTATAACCTCACATACAGAGTATCATAAATCAATGTTTATGCAGACATAACCACATTATTATAAAGCAAATGGTATAAGATTTTCCATTTAGGGCTTTTTAAAAAATTAATTACTTCGAGTTATGGGGCTATCTAACGGAGCTAAACAAAGGCTGTCGATTGTTATTAATTTAACAAAGACGGCGTTTCATTCTGGGTTTCTTCCGACGGTCCTTTATCTTGGTAAATAAATAAAGTGCAAATAATATTTATTGTATTAATAATTTTTAATTATGTGACGTACTTTCGTGGTGACAAGTATGTCAATACAATGACATAACCTCTATATCATTGAGTGGTTATAACCTCACATACAGAGTATCATAAATCAATGTTTATGCAGACATAACCACATTATTATAAAGCAAATGGTATAAGATTTTCCATTTAAGGCTTTTTAAAAAATTAATTACTTCGAGTTATGGGGCTATCAGACGGAGCTAAGCAAAGGCTGTCGATTGTTATTAATTTAACAAAGACGGCGTTTCATTATGGGTTTCTTCCGACGGTCCTTTATCTTGGTAAATAAATAAAGTGCAAATAAAATTTATTGTATTAATAATTTTTAATTATGTGACGTACTTTTGTGGTGACAAGTATGTCAATACAATGACATAACCTCTATATCATTGAGTGGTTATAACCTCACATACAGAGTATCATAAATCAATGTTTATGCAGACATAACCACATTATTATAAAGCAAATGGTATAAGATTTTCCATTTAAGGCTTTTTAAAAAATTAATTACTTCGAGTTATGGGGCTATCAGACGGAGCTAAGCAAAGGCTGTCGATTGTTATTAATTTAACAAAGACGGCGTTTCATTATGGGTTTCTTCCGACGGTCCTTTATCTTGGTAAATAAACTGCAAATAAAAATTATTGTATTAATAATTTTTAATTAAACAGGTTTTGTAAAGGGATCGGATTCAGGGATGCCTAAAATTACCTTAGCGAAGTAAGAACCACGATTTAACGTGATATTTCCTAATATACTCGATTTTTTTACAGCTTGCTTTGGTAAAAGTGGACATAATCATTATTTAAATTTTATTTTGCAATGGTTTTTATTAAATTGTAAGCTTAAATCATGTTATACGTTACAATAAAGTTTATAAACTGAATTAATGGACGAGCGTCCCTTTTTTGCTACTATTTAAATCTATAGATCTTACACTTCACGGAAATTATTAATAGAAAATTAGAATTTTTCAGTTACTTTACATATCACAGTAGTGCTAAAAAGTATATAATCACATTACAGTCCGATCATCACGTTCATAAAGTATATCTACGTTGCTACGATTGCCGGTAATAAACATATTCGGCTATTTGTTACGAGATAACGTGCACTGTACAAATATGATACTATACACTCAAGAGATTTTGCGAAAGAAAAAATGATTTCAGGAATGTTCCAGCAGTTTATATTTGCAGTCGCCGAAGGTGGTGTCGTCGGAGGCGTCTTTAGATTTGCTACATTTAGTAAATCTCCAGCCTAAAGCGACGGCCAGCGCAAAAACGACCAATAAAATGCCCGACCTAAAAAAAAACCAACCACAAACCAAAGAGTACAATTCACTCATTCAAACATATCAAGCGCTTATTCAATTACCAGAAATACCATTGATCCAACGTTTTCTCGCAACATTTATTCCTACCGCAACAGTAATGGTCATCATCGTCGCAAATCCCAAATTCACAATAATCCCCCATAACCTAAAAGTTGATATTTAGCCAAAAATCGCGCGAAATCATCGAATTTATTACCAATTTTGTGGCAAATACGACGAATATATGCGTTATAAGCAGCATCTTTACCGCTGTCCACTTCATTATATAAATAATAAAATATGAATGGCTCTACAAAATAGCATTTCAGAAGCGTGAAAATCGATATGAACGCGCGCATTTATGGCAAATTTATGAACGACTGTGCGATGAAGGTTATTTTAATAATAAATTAATCAATTGCGAAAATACAGTCGTGTTAAGGCGCCACAAGGAATGTTTGAGAACCATTTATTTTAATTGCAATTTTTTTTTTTTAGCTAACTTCACAACGCTGACGACAGATTTTCCGAAATCCACACCTAACCAAAAAATGTCACTATTAAAATATTACGACATACAAATAATGCGATTTATGATGAAAAACGAGCGATTTTATTAATATTTATTACAATAAATGAGTAAATTAACGTATTAATATATAATTTTTTGGGCGTTATTCCCATTGTTTCCACTCCATACCATCTGGAGGCTTTACATCTACCTTGCCCTTCCCAATTTCGTCCCAATTGGTACTTAAAACAGTACCACCGCTTTCCATCTACAAAAAACATACAGAAAAACTTGTTATTCTTCCCAGAACAATTTTCACAGCGAAAAACGTACATAGCTCTTATTCATCGCTTTCTTAACTTCATCGCTGCCTTTTCCGTAGAGATCCTGAAATAGTTTCTGAAGGGCTTCGTCTCCCTCGGGCTTTTCGTTCGCTTCCGCCTTTTTAATATCTTTCTCGATGGCATTCCAGTCTTTTCCTTTAGCGGACGTTGGATACGATGGAGGGCCTTCTTTGACGGGCGCTAGTGAAGGCGCAGCATCGGCACTGCTACATACAGTCTGCGAAATTGCAGAGAAAATGTTATCAACTATGTGATGATTAGATAGTAATTAAAAGGTTGTTCCGCAACCGAAACGACACCTTACCTAAATGTATAATATAAATTTACACATTTAGTAGTGCGGAGGTAATTTACAGTTCATATATCGACCTTAATATGTATTTTAATTAACACTTGCATTATCAAACGCATTTCTGTCAAACATCGCACCTTAACAGGTTCATTTTCCGCTGCAACTCCTTCGAGCCTATCCCAGCGGCCGCCGTCCCTTTTCTGCAACTTTATCTCAACTTTCGCCGCGGATATTTTATAGCTGCACTGTTCCGGCACGATTTTATGCGACAAATTGACGTTCAAAGGAAGTTTCTCATCGTTTCCAACGATTGTCGCTTTAAAAAAATCCTGGTTGAATTCTACGGCAATGTCGGAGTCCTTAAGGTTCTTTGCGAGGACTGTAACAACTACAGCGGTCTCTGTTTGGTACCAATCGTGCTTTATGGGAGTTCCGGAGGCCTATAGATGTTACGTTTGAGGTTAGGTTTAGTAATAGATTTAATTACATCTTTTATAGTGTGTAGAACGAAATTTACCATTTTTTAAGAAGGGCAATGCTGCTTGCGAAGGGTTTACTAGTTGTATTGCACGAGTTTTGTATGAATTTAATTAAAATTGTTTTTAAATAAAGATGACAATTGATTACGGTTCTGAGTTTACTATAGGCAACCATTAATGACCTAGATGTCATTTTCAGTGAAATTTTATTTTTACTAAAAAAATGAATCCTTTTTTATAAACTAAACTGCCTTTCTTAATTAAATAGTATATTAAAGATCGAATTTCATAAGGCGGGTTTTATTGCACGAGTTTAAATTTAAAGAATCTAAAGAACGAATGTTATAAATGACTTATGAAAGTTGACTATGAAATTATGACTAACGAGTTTTTTTATACTATTTCTTCTAATTTGCGTCTTTTATGCCCTTTTTAAATAAAAAATCGAAATTTAAAAATTTATGGAATTTTTTTACTGTTGATAGTAACTATTGGCACATTTGGAACATTTGATATAAATTGTCAAATAAATTTAAATTAACCTATTTGTTGCTTTCTATTGCAGTTTGACGTTTGATAACTGGCAAGCAGAGCTACCAACTTTGAAATAGTAAATTGCCTTATGCTATAAGCGAACTCAAATTCGCTATAAACGAACTCATTTGGGTCCGTTAATAGCTCTATTAGAAACGCAAATTAGAAAAAATATATAAAAATACGATGGCGAATTTATTCGTAATTTGGATATCCAAATTATTGGATAAATTGTGGATTTTAATATAATTTATTAAACTGGATATACAATATTTTAGTTATCTTGAAAACTTTTAAAGCTACAGAATTGAAACAAAGATTCTTAAATTTAGATGTAAAAACTCTAAATCTTTTCTATTTGGTATTTTATTGTAAATTAATATGGGAAACTAATATTTGCACAATTCAAAATTAATATTGAATGTGCTATTTGTTGCGTTTGCCGATGCAACACCCAGTATAAAATGGTGTTAAATTTTTTATACATTAATTGAAATAGTGCACGCTTTTAAATCAAGCAAAATAAGAAATAACATCACATTGTACCCTTCCAAATAATTTTATTAATTAATAACAATATTAAAATATATTAAGTTGCTATAACGGCAAAAATAAATAAATTTCTAAACGAAATTGTAACTTTTATACATTATACTGGCAATGAAAAAGGTAACAATTGAATTATTTTATACAAATCACTTTAAATCCCCCGCTACAAACAAATATTATATTTTGTAGAAAATAGATGAATATTTAAATATTATTTACAATCGCACAAGGACTTAAATAAAGGTGATTCTATTTACAATAAAAAAACAAATTAGGCTAATTACAAATAAATTATGTCTAAAAGGAATTATAAATGGGAGATCGATTACTAATTTACATTTACATTGTTACAATCGCTCTCATGGGCGTCGCTACAAAAATAAATCTAAAAAAAAATATTTTATTTTATTTCATTTTCACTTACTCCCCTTAAGCGACGCCCATGATCGGTGAATAACCATGATAAAAATAAGGTTATATTATTCATTATTATCTATGTATACTGGCCACAAATTAACCGGCTTCGAAATATCGTGCCTATTTTAAATAAATCTCGACGATAAATCGGAGCTATGTGCATTCGGAGCATGGATCAACCTGTATAATGGATCAACCTGTATATAATCAACTACGTCAATTATTTTGACAGGTAACGACAAAACTACTCTTAATATTCCTATTCTATACCTTAGTACTGGCGCCTGTTCCAAAAATTAACTTAAATATCACTTGAAAAATAACGCTAAATTAATATCATACACTTAAATTCATCGATCATTGCTGCGGTTTCTTTAAAACGTCCGCCGTTAAACCGCCATTCGACGTTGCCACTAAACGATACGATTAATTGTGCGATAGATAGTTTGGACATGAGCGGAAAGCTTTTGATCGGTTCCCTAATGCCGCTTCATGTGCAGGGACAGGTGATCTGACCGGCTGAACGATCGCAAGCACAAGTTGCAACTAAACGGCTTTTGCCCGGTGTGTTTCCGGTAATGCCGCGTCAGCTCGTCCGACCTAGCGAATTTCCACGTACAGTCGGCCCAGGAGCACTGATAGGGCTTCTCACCTAAGAAAATAACTACTTATAAACAAAAATACAAATATTATTGTTCATTGAGGTTATGTATGGCCCGCAAACGATTCAACTTCATTGTGTTGTACTGAAGCGATGCATGCGCAGTCGTTTGACAATGTCACGTGATTAAAAAGCCTCGAAATTTGATAGTTGCCGACCAATCAGCGTGCGGCATCTACAACCACAGACACAAGTGTAATTTCTCTCTTTTACAAGTACGGCGTCCCTTCAAAAGTACAATTATCAAGTGTCTCAAAATTGCCGTTTTCTGGTGGTAAGTGCCTTTTATAAGCGAATTTGATTTACTAACGTGATACTAAACATCGGGGAATAACAAATGTTGTTTAAACAAAAGATGATTGTTGCTTGGGAATGTATATAGCCATAGGCTGATGTAAATGGGGCGATGCACTCACCTGTGTGAGTCCTCTTATGCGCCTTAAGGTGCGAACTTTTCGTGTACACTTTGTGGCACCCGGTTACGTCGCAGCGGTGCACCTTGCGCCGCTTTAACGACGCAGTCGGGTCCCCCGCTAGCGGAGCTGCCCCCGTCGGAGGCGGCGGCTCGCTTTTCGTTGTTGTTTCGGGGTCATTGTTGTTGTTTAAAGTGCTGCTCGGGGGCTCCGCCATTACCGCAACCGGTGTGCCTAAAGGCACCTTGCTCGCGTCCCTAAAATACGAACATTTACAATTCCGCCGGCGGCCCAAGATGGCCGCTTAGTATGAACTTACATTAGGCTCTCGTGTGGGCGCCTTTGCAGGGCCAAAACGTGGTTTTGTAAGCGGATCTCGTGCGGTTTGGGTAGCATGGTGCTTACGATGGGCCTTTTCGCGATTTCTGAAAAAAAATCGAACGCGATATGTAAAAAAATAGCGATTTTATGAATATAAATGTATGTTTTGTTATTGCAAATGGCGAAAGTTGAGGTTTTGTGGCTTTTTTTAATAATAAAAAGCCTGTAAGCTTGGTAAAGGGGTATGACCTGACCTGACCTGACCTGAGAAAGGAACCTCAAGGGTTCCCCGAAGGAATATATACAGGGTGGGCTTAATTTCGAATCATTTATACCGGGTGATTATCAAAAATAGATTGAAAAAGTCAAACTTTCAATAATTTTTATTTTGTTTGAGTACTTTTTTAGATTTCTTGTCAAATTTTGGCATTGTAATTAATTCTAATAGAACGTGATTAATAAAAAAGTAACGATTTTATGAATGTAAATGTAAAGTCTTGTAATTGTAATGGCGAATGTTGAGGTTTTGTGGCTTTTTTTAATAATAAAAAACCTGTAAGCTTGGTAGAGGGATGGAAAGGAACCTCAGGGCTTCCCCGAAGGAATATATACAGGGTGGGTTTAATTTCGAATCTTTTATACCGGGTGATTCTCAAAAATAGATTGAAAAAGTCAAACTTTCAATACTTTTAATTTTGTTTCATTATTTATAAGTATTTTTTTAGATTTCTTGTCAAATTTGACATTCTAATTAATTCTAATAGAACGTGATTAATAAAAAAGTAACGATTTTATGAATGTAAATGTAAAGTCTTGTAATTGTAATGGCGAATGTTGAGGTTTTATGGCTTTTTTTAATAATAAAAAACCTGTAAGCTTGGTAGAGGGATGGAAAGGAACCTCAGGGCTTCCCCGAAGGAATATATACAGGGTGGGTTTAATTTCGAATCTTTTATACCGGGTGATTCTCAAAAATAGATTGAAAAAGTCAAACTTTCAATACTTTAAATTTTGTTTCATAATTTATAAGTATTTTTTTAGATTTCTTGTCAAATTTGACATTCTAATTAATTCTAATAGAACGTGATTAATAAAAAAGTAACGATTTTATGAATGTAAATGTAAAGTCTTGTAATTGTAATGGCGAATGTTGAGGTTTTATGGCTTTTTTTAATAATAAAAAACCTGTAAGCTTGGTAGATAGATGGAAAGGAACCTCAGGGCTTCCCCGAAGGAATATATACAGGGTGGGTTTAATTTCGAATCTTTTATACCGGGTGATTCTCAAAAATAGATTGAAAAAGTCAAACTTTCAATACTTTAAATTTTGTTTCATAATTTATAAGTATTTTTTTAGATTTCTTGTCAAATTTGACATTCTAATTAATTCTAATAGAACGTGATTAATAAAAAAGTAACGATTTTATGAATGTAAATGTAAAGTCTTGTAATTGTAATGGCGAATGTTGAGGTTTTATGGCTTTTTTTAATAATAAAAAACCTGTAAGCTTGGTAGATAGATGGAAAGGAACCTCAGGGCTTCCCCGAAGGAATATATACAGGGTGGGTTTAATTTCGAATCTTTTATACCGGGTGATTCTCAAAAATAGATTGAAAAAGTCAAACTTTCAATACTTTTAATTTTGTTTCATTATTTATAAGTATTTTTTTTGATTTCTTGTCAAATTTGACATTCTAATTAATTCTAATAGAACGTGATTAATAAAAAAGTAACGATTTTATGAATGTAAATGTAAAGTCTTGTAATTGTAATGGCGAATGTTGAGGTTTTATGGCTTTTTTTAATAATAAAAAACCTGTAAGCTTGGTAGAGGGATGGAAAGGAACCTCAGGGCTTCCCCGAAGGAATATATACAGGGTGGGTTTAATTTCGAATCTTTTATACCGGGTGATTCTCAAAAATAGATTGAAAAAGTCAAACTTTCAATACTTTAAATTTTGTTTCATAATTTATAAGTATTTTTTTAGATTTCTTGTCAAATTTGACATTCTAATTAATTCTAATAGAACGTGATTAATAAAAAAGTAACGATTTTATGAATGTAAATGTAAAGTCTTGTAATTGTAATGGCGAATGTTGAGGTTTTATGGCTTTTTTTAATAATAAAAAACCTGTAAGCTTGGTAGATAGATGGAAAGGAACCTCAGGGCTTCCCCGAAGGAATATATACAGGGTGGGTTTAATTTCGAATCTTTTATACCGGGTGATTCTCAAAAATAGATTGAAAAAGTCAAACTTTCAATACTTTAAATTTTGTTTCATAATTTATAAGTATTTTTTTAGATTTCTTGTCAAATTTGACATTCTAATTAATTCTAATAGAACGTGATTAATAAAAAAGTAACGATTTTATGAATGTAAATGTAAAGTCTTGTAATTGTAATGGCGAATGTTGAGGTTTTATGGCTTTTTTTAATAATAAAAAACCTGTAAGCTTGGTAGATAGATGGAAAGGAACCTCAGGGCTTCCCCGAAGGAATATATACAGGGTGGGTTTAATTTCGAATCTTTTATACCGGGTGATTCTCAAAAATAGATTGAAAAAGTCAAACTTTCAATACTTTAAATTTTGTTTCATAATTTATAAGTATTTTTTTAGATTTCTTGTCAAATTTGACATTCTAATTAATTCTAATAGAACGTGATTAATAAAAAAGTAACGATTTTATGAATGTAAATGTAAAGTCTTGTAATTGTAATGGCGAAAGTTGAGGTTTTATGGCTTTTTTTAATAATAAAAAACCTGTAAGCTTGGTAGATGGATGGAAAGGAACCTCAGGGCTTCCCCGAAGGAATATATACAGGGTGGGTTTAATTTCGAATCTTTTATACCGGGTGATTCTCAAAAATAGATTGAAAAAGTCAAACTTTCAATACTTTAAATTTTGTTTCATAATTTATAAGTATTTTTTTAGATTTCTTGTCAAATTTGACATTCTAATTAATTCTAATAGAACGTGATTAATAAAAAAGTAACGATTTTATGAATGTAAATGTAAAGTCTTGTAATTGTAATGGCGAATGTTGAGGTTTTATGGCTTTTTTTAATAATAAAAAACCTGTAAGCTTGGTAGAGGGATGGAAAGGAACCTCAGGGCTTCCCCGAAGGAATATATACAGGGTGGGTTTAATTTCGAATCTTTTATACCGGGTGATTCTCAAAAATAGATTGAAAAAGTCAAACTTTCAATACTTTTAATTTTGTTTCATTATTTATAAGTATTTTTTTAGATTTCTTGTCAAATTTGACATTCTAATTAATTCTAATAGAACGTGATTAATAAAAAAGTAACGATTTTATGAATGTAAATGTAAAGTCTTGTAATTGTAATGGCGAATGTTGAGGTTTTATGGCTTTTTTTAATAATAAAAAACCTGTAAGCTTGGTAGATAGATGGAAAGGAACCTCAGGGCTTCCCCGAAGGAATATATACAGGGTGGGTTTAATTTCGAATCTTTTATACCGGGTGATTCTCAAAAATAATTGAAAAAGTCAAACTTTCAATACTTTTAATTTTGTTTCATTATTTATAAGTATTTTTTTAGATTTCTTGTCAAATTTGACATTCTAATTAATTCTAATAGAACGTGATTAATAAAAAAGTAACGATTTTATGAATGTAAATATAAAGTCTTGTAATTGTAATGGCGAATGTTGAGGTTTTATGGCTTTTTTTAATAATAAAAAACCTGTAAGCTTGGTAGATAGATGGAAAGGAACCTCAGGGCTTCCCCGAAGGAATATATACAGGGTGGGTTTAATTTCGAATCTTTTATACCGGGTGATTCTCAAAAATAATTGAAAAAGTCAAACTTTCAATACTTTTAATTTTGTTTCATAATTTATAAGTATTTTTTTAGATTTCTTGTCAAATTTGACATTCTAATTAATTCTAATAGAACGTGATTAATAAAAAAGTAACGATTTTATGAATGTAAATGTAAAGTCTTGTAATTGTAATGGCGAATGTTGAGGTTTTATGGCTTTTTTTAATAATAAAAAACCTGTAAGCTTGGTAGATAGATGGAAAGGAACCTCAGGGCTTCCCCGAAGGAATATATACAGGGTGGGTTTAATTTCGAATCTTTTATACCGGGTGATTCTCAAAAATAATTGAAAAAGTCAAACTTTCAATACTTTTAATTTTGTTTCATAATTTATAAGTATTTTTTTAGATTTCTTGTCAAATTTGACATTCTAATTAATTCTAATAGAACGTGATTAATAAAAAAGTAACGATTTTATGAATGTAAATGTAAAGTCTTGTAATTGTAATGGCGAATGTTGAGGTTTTATGGCTTTTTTTAATAATAAAAAACCTGTAAGCTTGGTAGATAGATGGAAAGGAACCTCAGGGCTTCCCCGAAGGAATATATACAGGGTGGGTTTAATTTCGAATCTTTTATACCGGGTGATTCTCAAAAATAGATTGAAAAAGTCAAACTTTCAATACTTTTAATTTTGTTTCATTATTTATAAGTATTTTTTTAGATTTCTTGTCAAATTTGACATTCTAATTAATTCTAATAGAACGTGATTAATAAAAAAGTAACGATTTTATGAATGTAAATGTAAAGTCTTGTAATTGTAATGGCGAAAGTTGAGGTTTTATGGCTTTTTTTAATAATAAAAAACCTGTAAGCTTGGTAGATAGATGGAAAGGAACCTCAGGGCTTCCCCGAAGGAATATATACAGGGTGGGTTTAATTTCGAATCTTTTATACCGGGTGATTCTCAAAAATAGATTGAAAAAGTCAAACTTTCAATACTTTAAATTTTGTTTCATAATTTATAAGTATTTTTTTAGATTTCTTGTCAAATTTGACATTCTAATTAATTCTAATAGAACGTGATTAATAAAAAAGTAACGATTTTATGAATGTAAATGTAAAGTCTTGTAATTGTAATGGCGAATGTTGAGGTTTTATGGCTTTTTTTAATAATAAAAAACCTGTAAGCTTGGTAGATAGATGGAAAGGAACCTCAGGGCTTCCCCGAAGGAATATATACAGGGTGGGTTTAATTTCGAATCTTTTATACCGGGTGATTCTCAAAAATAGATTGAAAAAGTCAAACTTTCAATACTTTAAATTTTGTTTCATAATTTATAAGTATTTTTTTAGATTTCTTGTCAAATTTGACATTCTAATTAATTCTAATAGAACGTGATTAATAAAAAAGTAACGATTTTATGAATGTAAATGTAAAGTCTTGTAATTGTAATGGCGAAAGTTGAGGTTTTATGGCTTTTTTTAATAATAAAAAACCTGTAAGCTTGGTAGATGGATGGAAAGGAACCTCAGGGCTTCCCCGAAGGAATATATACAGGGTGGGTTTAATTTCGAATCTTTTATACCGGGTGATTCTCAAAAATAGATTGAAAAAGTCAAACTTTCAATACTTTAAATTTTGTTTCATAATTTATAAGTATTTTTTTAGATTTCTTGTCAAATTTGACATTCTAATTAATTCTAATAGAACGTGATTAATAAAAAAGTAACGATTTTATTAATGTAAATGTAAAGTCTTGTAATTGTAATGGCGAATGTTGAGGTTTTATGGCTTTTTTTAATAATAAAAAACCTGTAAGCTTGGTAGATAGATGGAAAGGAACCTCAGGGCTTCCCCGAAGGAATATATACAGGGTGGGTTTAATTTCGAATCTTTTATACCGGGTGATTCTCAAAAATAATTGAAAAAGTCAAACTTTCAATACTTTTAATTTTGTTTCATTATTTATAAGTATTTTTTTAGATTTCTTGTCAAATTTGACATTCTAATTAATTCTAATAGAACGTGATTAATAAAAAAGTAACGATTTTATGAATGTAAATATAAAGTCTTGTAATTGTAATGGCGAATGTTGAGGTTTTATGGCTTTTTTTAATAATAAAAAACCTGTAAGCTTGGTAGATAGATGGAAAGGAACCTCAGGGCTTCCCCGAAGGAATATATACAGGGTGGGTTTAATTTCGAATCTTTTATACCGGGTGATTCTCAAAAATAATTGAAAAAGTCAAACTTTCAATACTTTTAATTTTGTTTCATAATTTATAAGTATTTTTTTAGATTTCTTGTCAAATTTGACATTCTAATTAATTCTAATAGAACGTGATTAATAAAAAAGTAACGATTTTATGAATGTAAATGTAAAGTCTTGTAATTGTAATGGCGAATGTTGAGGTTTTATGGCTTTTTTTAATAATAAAAAACCTGTAAGCTTGGTAGATAGATGGAAAGGAACCTCAGGGCTTCCCCGAAGGAATATATACAGGGTGGGTTTAATTTCGAATCTTTTATACCGGGTGATTCTCAAAAATAGATTGAAAAAGTCAAACTTTCAATACTTTTAATTTTGTTTCATTATTTATAAGTATTTTTTTAGATTTCTTGTCAAATTTGACATTCTAATTAATTCTAATAGAACGTGATTAATAAAAAAGTAACGATTTTATGAATGTAAATGTAAAGTCTTGTAATTGTAATGGCGAATGTTGAGGTTTTATGGCTTTTTTTAATAATAAAAAACCTGTAAGCTTGGTAGATAGATGGAAAGGAACCTCAGGGCTTCCCCGAAGGAATATATACAGGGTGGGTTTAATTTCGAATCTTTTATACCGGGTGATTCTCAAAAATAGATTGAAAAAGTCAAACTTTCAATACTTTTAATTTTGTTTCATTATTTATAAGTATTTTTTTAGATTTCTTGTCAAATTTGACATTCTAATTAATTCTAATAGAACGTGATTAATAAAAAAGTAACGATTTTATGAATGTAAATATAAAGTCTTGTAATTGTAATGGCGAATGTTGAGGTTTTATGGCTTTTTTTAATAATAAAAAACCTGTAAGCTTGGTAGATAGATGGAAAGGAACCTCAGGGCTTCCCCGAAGGAATATATACAGGGTGGGTTTAATTTCGAATCTTTTATACCGGGTGATTCTCAAAAATAATTGAAAAAGTCAAACTTTCAATACTTTTAATTTTGTTTCATTATTTATAAGTATTTTTTTAGATTTCTTGTCAAATTTGACATTCTAATTAATTCTAATAGAACGTGATTAATAAAAAAGTAACGATTTTATGAATGTAAATATAAAGTCTTGTAATTGTAATGGCGAATGTTGAGGTTTTATGGCTTTTTTTAATAATAAAAAACCTGTAAGCTTGGTAGATAGATGGAAAGGAACCTCAGGGCTTCCCCGAAGGAATATATACAGGGTGGGTTTAATTTCGAATCTTTTATACCGGGTGATTCTCAAAAATAATTGAAAAAGTCAAACTTTCAATACTTTTAATTTTGTTTCATTATTTATAAGTATTTTTTTAGATTTCTTGTCAAATTTGACATTCTAATTAATTCTAATAGAACGTGATTAATAAAAAAGTAACGATTTTATGAATGTAAATGTAAAGTCTTGTAATTGTAATGGCGAATGTTGAGGTTTTATGGCTTTTTTTAATAATAAAAAACCTGTAAGCTTGGTAGAGGGATGGAAAGGAACCTCAGGGCTTCCCCGAAGGAATATATACAGGGTGGGTTTAATTTCGAATCTTTTATACCGGGTGATTCTCAAAAATAGATTGAAAAAGTCAAACTTTCAATACTTTAAATTTTGTTTCATAATTTATAAGTATTTTTTTAGATTTCTTGTCAAATTTGACATTCTAATTAATTCTAATAGAACGTGATTAATAAAAAAGTAACGATTTTATGAATGTAAATATAAAGTCTTGTAATTGTAATGGCGAATGTTGAGGTTTTATGGCTTTTTTTAATAATAAAAAAACCGTAAGCTTGGTAGATAGATGGAAACGAACCTCAGGGCTTCCCCGAAGGAATATATACAGGGTGGGTTTAATTTCGAATCTTTTATACCGGGTGATTCTCAAAAATAGATTGAAAAAGTCAAACTTTCAATACTTTAAATTTTGTTTCATAATTTATAAGTATTTTTTTAGATTTCTTGTCAAATTTGACATTCTAATTAATTCTAATAGAACGTGATTAATAAAAAAGTAACGATTTTATGAATGTAAATGTAAAGTCTTGTAATTGTAATGGCGAATGTTGAGGTTTTATGGCTTTTTTTAATAATAAAAAACCTGTAAGCTTGGTAGATAGATGGAAAGGAACCTCAGGGCTTCCCCGAAGGAATATATACAGGGTGGGTTTAATTTCGAATCTTTTATACCGGGTGATTCTCAAAAATAGATTGAAAAAGTCAAACTTTCAATACTTTAAATTTTGTTTCATAATTTATAAGTATTTTTTTAGATTTCTTGTCAAATTTGACATTCTAATTAATTCTAATAGAACGTGATTAATAAAAAAGTAACGATTTTATGAATGTAAATATAAAGTCTTGTAATTGTAATGGCGAATGTTGAGGTTTTATGGCTTTTTTTAATAATAAAAAACCTGTAAGCTTGGTAGATAGATGGAAAGGAACCTCAGGGCTTCCCCGAAGGAATATATACAGGGTGGGTTTAATTTCGAATCTTTTATACCGGGTGATTCTCAAAAATAGATTGAAAAAGTCAAACTTTCAATACTTTTAATTTTGTTTCATTATTTATAAGTATTTTTTTAGATTTCTTGTCAAATTTGACATTCTAATTAATTCTAATAGAACGTGATTAATAAAAAAGTAACGATTTTATGAATGTAAATATAAAGTCTTGTAATTGTAATGGCGAATGTTGAGGTTTTATGGCTTTTTTTAATAATAAAAAACCTGTAAGCTTGGTAGATAGATGGAAAGGAACCTCAGGGCTTCCCCGAAGGAATATATACAGGGTGGGTTTAATTTCGAATCTTTTATACCGGGTGATTCTCAAAAATAGATTGAAAAAGTCAAACTTTCAATACTTTTAATTTTGTTTCATTATTTATAAGTATTTTTTTAGATTTCTTGTCAAATTTGACATTCTAATTAATTCTAATAGAACGTGATTAATAAAAAAGTAACGATTTTATGAATGTAAATGTAAAGTCTTGTAATTGTAATGGCGAATGTTGAGGTTTTATGGCTTTTTTTAATAATAAAAAACCTGTAAGCTTGGTAGATAGATGGAAAGGAACCTCAGGGCTTCCCCGAAGGAATATATACAGGGTGGGTTTAATTTCGAATCTTTTATACCGGGTGATTCTCAAAAATAGATTGAAAAAGTCAAACTTTCAATACTTTTAATTTTGTTTCATTATTTATAAGTATTTTTTTAGATTTCTTGTCAAATTTGACATTCTAATTAATTCTAATAGAACGTGATTAATAAAAAAGTAACGATTTTATGAATGTAAATATAAAGTCTTGTAATTGTAATGGCGAATGTTGAGGTTTTATGGCTTTTTTTAATAATAAAAAACCTGTAAGCTTGGTAGATAGATGGAAAGGAACCTCAGGGCTTCCCCGAAGGAATATATACAGGGTGGGTTTAATTTCGAATCTTTTATACCGGGTGATTCTCAAAAATAATTGAAAAAGTCAAACTTTCAATACTTTTAATTTTGTTTCATTATTTATAAGTATTTTTTTAGATTTCTTGTCAAATTTGACATTCTAATTAATTCTAATAGAACGTGATTAATAAAAAAGTAACGATTTTATGAATGTAAATATAAAGTCTTGTAATTGTAATGGCGAATGTTGAGGTTTTATGGCTTTTTTTAATAATAAAAAACCTGTAAGCTTGGTAGATAGATGGAAAGGAACCTCAGGGCTTCCCCGAAGGAATATATACAGGGTGGGTTTAATTTCGAATCTTTTATACCGGGTGATTCTCAAAAATAATTGAAAAAGTCAAACTTTCAATACTTTTAATTTTGTTTCATAATTTATAAGTATTTTTTTAGATTTCTTGTCAAATTTGACATTCTAATTAATTCTAATAGAACGTGATTAATAAAAAAGTAACGATTTTATGAATGTAAATGTAAAGTCTTGTAATTGTAATGGCGAATGTTGAGGTTTTATGGCTTTTTTTAATAATAAAAAACCTGTAAGCTTGGTAGATAGATGGAAAGGAACCTCAGGGCTTCCCCGAAGGAATATATACAGGGTGGGTTTAATTTCGAATCTTTTATACCGGGTGATTCTCAAAAATAGATTGAAAAAGTCAAACTTTCAATACTTTAAATTTTGTTTCATAATTTATAAGTATTTTTTTAGATTTCTTGTCAAATTTGACATTCTAATTAATTCTAATAGAACGTGATTAATAAAAAAGTAACGATTTTATGAATGTAAATGTAAAGTCTTGTAATTGTAATGGCGAATGTTGAGGTTTTATGGCTTTTTTTAATAATAAAAAACCTGTAAGCTTGGTAGATAGATGGAAAGGAACCTCAGGGCTTCCCCGAAGGAATATATACAGGGTGGGTTTAATTTCGAATCTTTTATACCGGGTGATTCTCAAAAATAGATTGAAAAAGTCAAACTTTCAATACTTTAAATTTTGTTTCATAATTTATAAGTATTTTTTTAGATTTCTTGTCAAATTTGACATTCTAATTAATTCTAATAGAACGTGATTAATAAAAAAGTAACGATTTTATGAATGTAAATGTAAAGTCTTGTAATTGTAATGGCGAAAGTTGAGGTTTTATGGCTTTTTTTAATAATAAAAAACCTGTAAGCTTGGTAGATGGATGGAAAGGAACCTCAGGGCTTCCCCGAAGGAATATATACAGGGTGGGTTTAATTTCGAATCTTTTATACCGGGTGATTCTCAAAAATAGATTGAAAAAGTCAAACTTTCAATACTTTAAATTTTGTTTCATAATTTATAAGTATTTTTTTAGATTTCTTGTCAAATTTGACATTCTAATTAATTCTAATAGAACGTGATTAATAAAAAAGTAACGATTTTATGAATGTAAATGTAAAGTCTTGTAATTGTAATGGCGAATGTTGAGGTTTTATGGCTTTTTTTAATAATAAAAAACCTGTAAGCTTGGTAGAGGGATGGAAAGGAACCTCAGGGCTTCCCCGAAGGAATATATACAGGGTGGGTTTAATTTCGAATCTTTTATACCGGGTGATTCTCAAAAATAGATTGAAAAAGTCAAACTTTCAATACTTTTAATTTTGTTTCATTATTTATAAGTATTTTTTTAGATTTCTTGTCAAATTTGACATTCTAATTAATTCTAATAGAACGTGATTAATAAAAAAGTAACGATTTTATGAATGTAAATATAAAGTCTTGTAATTGTAATGGCGAATGTTGAGGTTTTATGGCTTTTTTTAATAATAAAAAACCTGTAAGCTTGGTAGATAGATGGAAAGGAACCTCAGGGCTTCCCCGAAGGAATATATACAGGGTGGGTTTAATTTCGAATCTTTTATACCGGGTGATTCTCAAAAATAGATTGAAAAAGTCAAACTTTCAATACTTTTAATTTTGTTTCATAATTTATAAGTATTTTTTTTGATTTCTTGTCAAATTTGACATTCTAATTAATTCTAATAGAACGTGATTAATAAAAAAGTAACGATTTTATGAATGTAAATGTAAAGTCTTGTAATTGTAATGGCGAATGTTGAGGTTTTATGGCTTTTTTTAATAATAAAAAACCTGTAAGCTTGGTAGAGGGATGGAAAGGAACCTCAGGGCTTCCCCGAAGGAATATATACAGGGTGGGTTTAATTTCGAATCTTTTATACCGGGTGATTCTCAAAAATAGATTGAAAAAGTCAAACTTTCAATACTTTTAATTTTGTTTCATTATTTATAAGTATTTTTTTAGATTTCTTGTCAAATTTGACATTCTAATTAATTCTAATAGAACGTGATTAATAAAAAAGTAACGATTTTATGAATGTAAATATAAAGTCTTGTAATTGTAATGGCGAATGTTGAGGTTTTATGGCTTTTTTTAATAATAAAAAACCTGTAAGCTTGGTAGATAGATGGAAAGGAACCTCAGGGCTTCCCCGAAGGAATATATACAGGGTGGGTTTAATTTCGAATCTTTTATACCGGGTGATTCTCAAAAATAGATTGAAAAAGTCAAACTTTCAATACTTTAAATTTTGTTTCATAATTTATAAGTATTTTTTTAGATTTCTTGTCAAATTTGACATTCTAATTAATTCTAATAGAACGTGATTAATAAAAAAGTAACGATTTTATGAATGTAAATGTAAAGTCTTGTAATTGTAATGGCGAATGTTGAGGTTTTATGGCTTTTTTTAATAATAAAAAACCTGTAAGCTTGGTAGATAGATGGAAAGGAACCTCAGGGCTTCCCCGAAGGAATATATACAGGGTGGGTTTAATTTCGAATCTTTTATACCGGGTGATTCTCAAAAATAGATTGAAAAAGTCAAACTTTCAATACTTTAAATTTTGTTTCATAATTTATAAGTATTTTTTTAGATTTCTTGTCAAATTTGACATTCTAATTAATTCTAATAGAACGTGATTAATAAAAAAGTAACGATTTTATGAATGTAAATGTAAAGTCTTGTAATTGTAATGGCGAATGTTGAGGTTTTATGGCTTTTTTTAATAATAAAAAACCTGTAAGCTTGGTAGATAGATGGAAAGGAACCTCAGGGCTTCCCCGAAGGAATATATACAGGGTGGGTTTAATTTCGAATCTTTTATACCGGGTGATTCTCAAAAATAGATTGAAAAAGTCAAACTTTCAATACTTTTAATTTTGTTTCATTATTTATAAGTATTTTTTTTGATTTCTTGTCAAATTTGACATTCTAATTAATTCTAATAGAACGTGATTAATAAAAAAGTAACGATTTTATGAATGTAAATGTAAAGTCTTGTAATTGTAATGGCGAATGTTGAGGTTTTATGGCTTTTTTTAATAATAAAAAACCTGTAAGCTTGGTAGAGGGATGGAAAGGAACCTCAGGGCTTCCCCGAAGGAATATATACAGGGTGGGTTTAATTTCGAATCTTTTATACCGGGTGATTCTCAAAAATAGATTGAAAAAGTCAAACTTTCAATACTTTAAATTTTGTTTCATAATTTATAAGTATTTTTTTAGATTTCTTGTCAAATTTGACATTCTAATTAATTCTAATAGAACGTGATTAATAAAAAAGTAACGATTTTATGAATGTAAATATAAAGTCTTGTAATTGTAATGGCGAATGTTGAGGTTTTATGGCTTTTTTTAATAATAAAAAACCTGTAAGCTTGGTAGATAGATGGAAAGGAACCTCAGGGCTTCCCCGAAGGAATATATACAGGGTGGGTTTAATTTCGAATCTTTTATACCGGGTGATTCTCAAAAATAGATTGAAAAAGTCAAACTTTCAATACTTTAAATTTTGTTTCATAATTTATAAGTATTTTTTTAGATTTCTTGTCAAATTTGACATTCTAATTAATTCTAATAGAACGTGATTAATAAAAAAGTAACGATTTTATGAATGTAAATGTAAAGTCTTGTAATTGTAATGGCGAATGTTGAGGTTTTATGGCTTTTTTTAATAATAAAAAACCTGTAAGCTTGGTAGATAGATGGAAAGGAACCTCAGGGCTTCCCCGAAGGAATATATACAGGGTGGGTTTAATTTCGAATCTTTTATACCGGGTGATTCTCAAAAATAGATTGAAAAAGTCAAACTTTCAATACTTTAAATTTTGTTTCATAATTTATAAGTATTTTTTTAGATTTCTTGTCAAATTTGACATTCTAATTAATTCTAATAGAACGTGATTAATAAAAAAGTAACGATTTTATGAATGTAAATGTAAAGTCTTGTAATTGTAATGGCGAAAGTTGAGGTTTTATGGCTTTTTTTAATAATAAAAAACCTGTAAGCTTGGTAGATGGATGGAAAGGAACCTCAGGGCTTCCCCGAAGGAATATATACAGGGTGGGTTTAATTTCGAATCTTTTATACCGGGTGATTCTCAAAAATAGATTGAAAAAGTCAAACTTTCAATACTTTAAATTTTGTTTCATAATTTATAAGTATTTTTTTAGATTTCTTGTCAAATTTGACATTCTAATTAATTCTAATAGAACGTGATTAATAAAAAAGTAACGATTTTATGAATGTAAATGTAAAGTCTTGTAATTGTAATGGCGAATGTTGAGGTTTTATGGCTTTTTTTAATAATAAAAAACCTGTAAGCTTGGTAGATAGATGGAAAGGAACCTCAGGGCTTCCCCGAAGGAATATATACAGGGTGGGTTTAATTTCGAATCTTTTATACCGGGTGATTCTCAAAAATAGATTGAAAAAGTCAAACTTTCAATACTTTAAATTTTGTTTCATAATTTATAAGTATTTTTTTAGATTTCTTGTCAAATTTGACATTCTAATTAATTCTAATAGAACGTGATTAATAAAAAAGTAACGATTTTATGAATGTAAATGTAAAGTCTTGTAATTGTAATGGCGAAAGTTGAGGTTTTATGGCTTTTTTTAATAATAAAAAACCTGTAAGCTTGGTAGATGGATGGAAAGGAACCTCAGGGCTTCCCCGAAGGAATATATACAGGGTGGGTTTAATTTCGAATCTTTTATACCGGGTGATTCTCAAAAATAGATTGAAAAAGTCAAACTTTCAATACTTTAAATTTTGTTTCATAATTTATAAGTATTTTTTTAGATTTCTTGTCAAATTTGACATTCTAATTAATTCTAATAGAACGTGATTAATAAAAAAGTAACGATTTTATGAATGTAAATGTAAAGTCTTGTAATTGTAATGGCGAATGTTGAGGTTTTATGGCTTTTTTTAATAATAAAAAACCTGTAAGCTTGGTAGAGGGATGGAAAGGAACCTCAGGGCTTCCCCGAAGGAATATATACAGGGTGGGTTTAATTTCGAATCTTTTATACCGGGTGATTCTCAAAAATAGATTGAAAAAGTCAAACTTTCAATACTTTTAATTTTGTTTCATTATTTATAAGTATTTTTTTAGATTTCTTGTCAAATTTGACATTCTAATTAATTCTAATAGAACGTGATTAATAAAAAAGTAACGATTTTATGAATGTAAATGTAAAGTCTTGTAATTGTAATGGCGAATGTTGAGGTTTTATGGCTTTTTTTAATAATAAAAAACCTGTAAGCTTGGTAGATAGATGGAAAGGAACCTCAGGGCTTCCCCGAAGGAATATATACAGGGTGGGTTTAATTTCGAATCTTTTATACCGGGTGATTCTCAAAAATAGATTGAAAAAGTCAAACTTTCAATACTTTAAATTTTGTTTCATAATTTATAAGTATTTTTTTAGATTTCTTGTCAAATTTGACATTCTAATTAATTCTAATAGAACGTGATTAATAAAAAAGTAACGATTTTATGAATGTAAATGTAAAGTCTTGTAATTGTAATGGCGAAAGTTGAGGTTTTATGGCTTTTTTTAATAATAAAAAACCTGTAAGCTTGGTAGATGGATGGAAAGGAACCTCAGGGCTTCCCCGAAGGAATATATACAGGGTGGGTTTAATTTCGAATCTTTTATACCGGGTGATTCTCAAAAATAGATTGAAAAAGTCAAACTTTCAATACTTTAAATTTTGTTTCATAATTTATAAGTATTTTTTTAGATTTCTTGTCAAATTTGACATTCTAATTAATTCTAATAGAACGTGATTAATAAAAAAGTAACGATTTTATGAATGTAAATGTAAAGTCTTGTAATTGTAATGGCGAAAGTTGAGGTTTTATGGCTTTTTTTAATAATAAAAAACCTGTAAGCTTGGTAGATAGATGGAAAGGAACCTCAGGGCTTCCCCGAAGGAATATATACAGGGTGGGTTTAATTTCGAATCTTTTATACCGGGTGATTCTCAAAAATAGATTGAAAAAGTCAAACTTTCAATACTTTAAATTTTGTTTCATAATTTATAAGTATTTTTTTAGATTTCTTGTCAAATTTGACATTCTAATTAATTCTAATAGAACGTGATTAATAAAAAAGTAACGATTTTATGAATGTAAATGTAAAGTCTTGTAATTGTAATGGCGAATGTTGAGGTTTTATGGCTTTTTTTAATAATAAAAAACCTGTAAGCTTGGTAGATAGATGGAAAGGAACCTCAGGGCTTCCCCGAAGGAATATATACAGGGTGGGTTTAATTTCGAATCTTTTATACCGGGTGATTCTCAAAAATAGATTGAAAAAGTCAAACTTTCAATACTTTAAATTTTGTTTCATAATTTATAAGTATTTTTTTAGATTTCTTGTCAAATTTGACATTCTAATTAATTCTAATAGAACGTGATTAATAAAAAAGTAACGATTTTATGAATGTAAATGTAAAGTCTTGTAATTGTAATGGCGAAAGTTGAGGTTTTATGGCTTTTTTTAATAATAAAAAACCTGTAAGCTTGGTAGATGGATGGAAAGGAACCTCAGGGCTTCCCCGAAGGAATATATACAGGGTGGGTTTAATTTCGAATCTTTTATACCGGGTGATTCTCAAAAATAGATTGAAAAAGTCAAACTTTCAATACTTTAAATTTTGTTTCATAATTTATAAGTATTTTTTTAGATTTCTTGTCAAATTTGACATTCTAATTAATTCTAATAGAACGTGATTAATAAAAAAGTAACGATTTTATGAATGTAAATGTAAAGTCTTGTAATTGTAATGGCGAATGTTGAGGTTTTATGGCTTTTTTTAATAATAAAAAACCTGTAAGCTTGGTAGATAGATGGAAAGGAACCTCAGGGCTTCCCCGAAGGAATATATACAGGGTGGGTTTAATTTCGAATCTTTTATACCGGGTGATTCTCAAAAATAGATTGAAAAAGTCAAACTTTCAATACTTTTAATTTTGTTTCATTATTTATAAGTATTTTTTTAGATTTCTTGTCAAATTTGACATTCTAATTAATTCTAATAGAACGTGATTAATAAAAAAGTAACGATTTTATGAATGTAAATGTAAAGTCTTGTAATTGTAATGGCGAATGTTGAGGTTTTATGGCTTTTTTTAATAATAAAAAACCTGTAAGCTTGGTAGAGGGATGGAAAGGAACCTCAGGGCTTCCCCGAAGGAATATATACAGGGTGGGTTTAATTTCGAATCTTTTATACCGGGTGATTCTCAAAAATAGATTGAAAAAGTCAAACTTTCAATACTTTTAATTTTGTTTCATAATTTATAAGTATTTTTTTTGATTTCTTGTCAAATTTGACATTCTAATTAATTCTAATAGAACGTGATTAATAAAAAAGTAACGATTTTATGAATGTAAATGTAAAGTCTTGTAATTGTAATGGCGAATGTTGAGGTTTTATGGCTTTTTTTAATAATAAAAAACCTGTAAGCTTGGTAGAGGGATGGAAAGGAACCTCAGGGCTTCCCCGAAGGAATATATACAGGGTGGGTTTAATTTCGAATCTTTTATACCGGGTGATTCTCAAAAATAGATTGAAAAAGTCAAACTTTCAATACTTTTAATTTTGTTTCATTATTTATAAGTATTTTTTTAGATTTCTTGTCAAATTTGACATTCTAATTAATTCTAATAGAACGTGATTAATAAAAAAGTAACGATTTTATGAATGTAAATGTAAAGTCTTGTAATTGTAATGGCGAAAGTTGAGGTTTTATGGCTTTTTTTAATAATAAAAAACCTGTAAGCTTGGTAGATGGATGGAAAGGAACCTCAGGGCTTCCCCGAAGGAATATATACAGGGTGGGTTTAATTTCGAATCTTTTATACCGGGTGATTCTCAAAAATAGATTGAAAAAGTCAAACTTTCAATACTTTAAATTTTGTTTCATAATTTATAAGTATTTTTTTAGATTTCTTGTCAAATTTGACATTCTAATTAATTCTAATAGAACGTGATTAATAAAAAAGTAACGATTTTATGAATGTAAATGTAAAGTCTTGTAATTGTAATGGCGAAAGTTGAGGTTTTATGGCTTTTTTTAATAATAAAAAACCTGTAAGCTTGGTAGATGGATGGAAAGGAACCTCAGGGCTTCCCCGAAGGAATATATACAGGGTGGGTTTAATTTCGAATCTTTTATACCGGGTGATTCTCAAAAATAGATTGAAAAAGTCAAACTTTCAATACTTTAAATTTTGTTTCATAATTTATAAGTATTTTTTTAGATTTCTTGTCAAATTTGACATTCTAATTAATTCTAATAGAACGTGATTAATAAAAAAGTAACGATTTTATGAATGTAAATGTAAAGTCTTGTAATTGTAATGGCGAATGTTGAGGTTTTATGGCTTTTTTTAATAATAAAAAACCTGTAAGCTTGGTAGATGGATGGAAAGGAACCTCAGGGCTTCCCCGAAGGAATATATACAGGGTGGGTTTAATTTCGAATCTTTTATACCGGGTGATTCTCAAAAATAGATTGAAAAAGTCAAACTTTCAATACTTTAAATTTTGTTTCATAATTTATAAGTATTTTTTTAGATTTCTTGTCAAATTTGACATTCTAATTAATTCTAATAGAACGTGATTAATAAAAAAGTAACGATTTTATGAATGTAAATGTAAAGTCTTGTAATTGTAATGGCGAATGTTGAGGTTTTATGGCTTTTTTTAATAATAAAAAACCTGTAAGCTTGGTAGAGGGATGGAAAGGAACCTCAGGGCTTCCCCGAAGATATATATACAGGGTGGGTTTAATTTCGAATCTTTTATACCGGGTGTTTCTTAAAAATAGTCAAATTTTCAGTACTATTAATTTTTGTTGACTATTTTATTAGTACTTTTTCAATTTTCTTGTCAAATTATGGCTTTCTAATTGATCATTGAAGTGTCAAACACTTCAGCGCCTCGTTAAACATTCCCTGTCAACAGTTTTTAACGACAAGATCGTTATTTAAATTTTCGAACCCGTCAATTTGTTATCCAATTCTTCTCAGTCACATCTCAAAAAAATACACTCGACAAATAATTATAACATTTTATTTTAAATAATTAATGACCGCTCGTCGCACTGATAGTCGAGATTTATTGGTTCCTGTCAGAATCGCCATAGAAATACATTTAGCATCCCAGGTCTTGAAATTAATCGTTTTCTCTCGCGCTTTGGCATATGTTTAAATGATCGCATTTAACGTTATTGTATTTTGTTTCTTGAGCATTCAATAATAATAATAAAAAAATAAAGAATCGGCTAAATCAGCTGTTCTATTTTAAAGGCAGGATATCGTTTTTCACAAACTGTCTGGACATTAGAGTGATGAATTTGTACATGAAACGATTTTTTACACAGGGTGTTACAAAAAATATTTTTTTATAATAACAAATATTGTTTAAAAAAAAAATGTACGCCATTTTCGGTGTACAGGGTGCTATAAATAATTTACATAAAAAAAAAATCATAAAATTGTGTTTCCAGCTGAATCTTTTTTTTTATATATATCAGTACCGTGCGTAAATAAAACAAATGTCTATCGATACATTTATTTAAAAAAGAATTGTTTCGATAGACAACATAAATATTTTTAAGTAGCAACGAAATGGCAGTATATTTTTAAATCAACCTGTATAAAAACTCTCCTAAATTCATCTTAATTTGTAATTTATCTATTGGTTTCCAATAACGAAATCCGATTGCGATATATTGAAATGATACCGAACAGATTGCCCATGTAAAAACGTTTACGATTTACATTTATGTAAATATTGCAACAAGAAGCCTTGTAAGCTCAGCGCAACTTGTTACATATTTAAAAACAAAAAAATGCATAAACAAATGTCATCGATTAGCGCAATCGTCCAGCTGATTCTAATGCAAATTTGATGTTCTTGTTTATACGGTTACCATAGAAATGAAATTTACAGTTACCATTGAAGATTGTGTTTTGTCAAAAAAAAATCTTCTTTAAAAAAAAATTAGTTTTTAATAGGTATATAAATTTTGGTTGTATTAGCTTTGGTTTAAATATATATATTTTTTATATTAACATTACTTCTTTTCTTAAATTTACCTGCTTTAATGTAAACAATTAAAAAATTGATATATTTTTTTGTATTATCCCGCTTACAATATATTTTTTATCATCATAAAGTTCATTGTCAGTCAATCTATAAATTTCAATTATGTCATTGGTTCGATGATTCTTCTCTATGGTAACCGTGGTTACGATAACGCGGCGATATGAAGACATGGCGGTACGGCACGGTTCCCATAGTAACCACACCTTCACTGTACACATATATAAATGCTATGGTAAATCTTCTGTTTTTTTTTAAATGAAATGTTAAAATAAATGCTAGTAATTGTACGTACATATCCATTTTTTTTTCGTGGCATTTTGTGACATCCTGTGTATGATAAACGGTTTAATAAACAATTTCCGACCGGCCCCACCTCTGCGATTTTAGTAATAAAACATTTGCATATACGATATGTTACGTTGTATATCCGCCTTCTTGATAGTACGCTTAAAAATATTTTTATAAAAAAAAAAAACGATTAAAAAATTCCTTTCCCGCAAAAAATATAATATTTTTCAGTGAAAAAAATTCTACAAAAGATGAATTTATACATTTTATATAAAAAAAATGTATTAAACGTTTTTTATATCAATAATTTCATTATATATATATATATATATATTTATAATTTATTAATATTTTTTTCATATACAATTTCATTTACTATTCCTAAAAACCTAAAAACCAATGATAATTCTATTTGTATAGCGACAATTGACATTGACATACGTCATGTGTTCCATATTACAGAAACGTTATAAAAAAATGACAGATCTTTTAAAAATGACAGGTGACAGAACACGACACACAATGTATATATTTTCTTTATTGATATAATCATGTTGCTGTTTCCTAAGAAACGAAACAAATAAAACAAATTGTTATATAACGAGTTGTTGTCGCTAGTTAGTTGGCATGGTACCTCGATTCAGTTACTTCTATTTAACAATAAATAATGATTATTGTTATTTACTGTATTCATCATCGCCCTCTCGATCCAATTGTTGCCATTCTATGCGGTAACGCGCAAATAATTTTTGTTATTATAAAAAGTATATATACATTTTTTTTTAATGTAGTACCTCAATCTCCTCATGAATTATGTGTATTAGAAAATGAGCACCCTGTATTTTCTTGAAATTTCATTTGATAATATATTAATTTTTATTAGTACCGGGTAGTACGTTTTTTTTTTTTACGAAATCTATTTACGTATTATGGAAGCTTGTGGAAAGATTGGATGGGTTAAAAGTGGGGTTATGTTCCAAATAATTCATCGCTTTTTACGAATTTAGATTTTACGCTACTCGTAAAGTACCTAATATAATTTATAGTACCGCACAGCCGGCGATTGAGGAGCAAAAACAAAACGCTATAGATTAGGCTACACAATTTCAGGTGTAATTGTTTTGTACAGGGTGTGGCATATGTATATCGTAAAAAAAACATGGAAAAATCTATATTTTTTGGTACTAGAACAACGAAGAAACGATTTTTTGTTTTTGCCAAATCATTTTTTTTCTTGATAATTTATTTTTATTATATACACACAAACAGCAAATGACTATATTTCTTATTTTATTTGTTATTTGTTTTAGATTGATCGAGGTGACCCTGTATGGTATAAACATGGGCGCATATAATGCCATCGGGTTACCATGGCAATCGCTATTATAACAAACTATGGTGTGTTGTACGAAACGAAAAATCAAGTGTGCGAGAGCATTGCCACACGCCCGTTCCCACGACAATCAGGAACAACTGAACATCGCCAAATCAAGGTTAGAAATGAACTTTGAGCAGATCCTCGCGCTATCTTTTATCTCCAACGTGAACGACTCCGCCGCCATACCTTCATACCGGGTGTTCAAAATGTACATTCTCCCTTTCCACCCGCCATTTGCCCGTCAAACGTGTCTATATTCAATTGTTTCATTAAACGTTTCCTAATTACTTTGACATATGACACGTGTGTTAACTTTGACATGACACATGTGTCAACTTTGACATATGACACGTATATCAACTGTGACTTATGCCACATATGTCCACTTTGACCTATGACACATGTGTCAACTTTGGCACATGACAGATGTCAACTTTGACGTATGACACAAATGTCAACTTTGACCTATGACACATATGTACACGTTGACATGACACAGGTGTCGATTTTTACATATGGCACATATGTCAACTTTGAAGTATGGCACAAATG
Source organism: Leptodirus hochenwartii (assembly GCA_947310635.1). NCBI lineage: Eukaryota > Metazoa > Arthropoda > Insecta > Coleoptera > Leiodidae > Leptodirus > Leptodirus hochenwartii. Next base: position 25,932,664 of record OX371186.1, read on the forward strand.
TCAACTTTGACATATGACACGTATATCAACTGTGACTTATGCCACATATGTCCACTTTGACCTATGACACATGTGTCAACTTTGGCACATGACAGATGTCAACTTTGACGTATGACACAAATGTCAACTTTGACCTATGACACATATGTACACGTTGACATGACACAGGTGTCGATTTTTACATATGGCACATATGTCAACTTTGAAGTATGGCACAAATGTCAACTTTGACATATGGCACATATGTTAACTTTGACATGACACAGGGTCGACTATTACATATGGAACATATGTTGACATTGACATATGACACATATGTTAACTTTGACGTATGACATATATGTCGACTTTGACATGTGACACATGTGTCAACTTTGGCGTATGACACAAATGTTGACTTTGACATATGGCACATATGTTGACTTTGACACCACGCGCCTGTCAACTTGGACATATAGCACATGCGTCAACCTTGACATATGACACATATGTTGACTTTCACATGACACATGTGTCAACTTTGACACGTGGCACATATGTCAACTTTGACATATGACACATGTCAACTTTGACTTATACCACATATGTCAACTTTGACCTATGACGTATGGCATGTATAACAATATTGCCATGTGTCATACATTTAATATCTCAATTGTTTAAGAAAGCTCTTCTCATTTTGTTAACCTTTGACATATGACATGTGAAGATTGATATTTATCAATATTGACATATATCATGCGTAGAATAGTTAATTTGCATAATAAAGCTCTTTTTGATTTATTAACATTTAACCATATCTCAATACTCACATGAGAGATGTCAATATTTATTTATGTCATACGTTAAATAGTTGCTCTTCTATTCGATTTACAATCTTTCAATGTATGGCATGTGTCAATTAATATTGGCATATATAATTCGTTTAGTAGTTCATTTGTTTAGTGAAACTTTTCTTGTTTCCATAAGCTTTGACATATGACGTATGACGTATTGTATATGATATATGTTAAGATCGACGGATGTCATATGTTTAATAGTTCATTTGTTCATTTATTATCTTTTGACGTATGACATATGTCAATACTGATAAATATCAATCTTAACACACGTCTAACATCAAAGGTTAACGAAATAATAAGAGTTTTCTTAAACAAATGAGATATTGTATACATGTCACGTGTCAATATTGACATATGTCAAAGTTAATGTAAGTCGTTTAAGGCATAGTACGTTTTGTAATTCATTTTATTCTTTTTCATTGACTTTTGACATTTTGATTAGTTCTTTTATGTTTATTATTGACACATATTCTTGGGATATGTCAAATGAGAATTTTAATTCGCGCACCTTGTATATATGCACACACATATATCATCTCTAAAATTGCAGTGTTATTATTATTAGTATTGTTAATTCTGTCTTGTTGAACGATTGTTTTATCAAACCATGGTTACCACTCCGCAAAGTACACATATAATATATGGGCCATTGTATTGTAATCGATACACCATTGGAAATATCATATAAATACCACCATCCCAGTGGGCCGTGAATTGTTCACACATATATATGTGCGAGTTGGGGCGCCAAATAAATGGCGCCCACGTTCCAATAATAGCAATTAACTAACTCGATATTGTTTCAGTCTGTTGCGCAATCTGTCAATGGGATACAAATTAAAAGGCAACGGTGTATTTGGGATGACAACCGGTGGTTTTGAGGTTACGGTTGGTTGTGAAACTCGAATCTGAGTAAAAATGAAATTTTAAATTTTAAATATTGGCCACCCGGTATTATATACATATATCTAGTACCTTTAGGACTAGCAAATACCCACGGCGGTACTTTATGGTAATGTGGGACACGCACGATTCAAAACAAAACAGTTTCGTGCGCATCTTTAGTACTGCCAACTCATCTGACAATAAACTGCTTTTGGTTTATTACGTGCACATATTCTAAATATTTTTTTAATAAAATTTCACACAAGCAATATTAAAGGATTTTTTTTTGAACAAAAAATACGTTTTCTGTAATTTATTTTCCTAATTTTTCTATTTACTTTGATCGAAAATATATATTTTTCTAATTATTGATACAATCGGGCATTTCGACCTTTTCATTCACACAACAAAAAGGCCAGTACTCTTCTCCTCTTGCGCATTATCACGCGGAAACAAACGAACCTCCATTACCCCATCCATCCTCTTCTGTTCTCTTCCTATATCTACAATTTGCTGTTATCTCCTTGCCAACAGCAACAAAAGAACAGCGATATACGGGAGCCACCTAGCGCTCGTTCCCACGCTCCCATCACGTGACTTGTGACTTCTCTCTGTTTCTATAGGTAGTACCAACCAACTTGTTTCGTTGTCTAGCAACAGTTCCTCATTGCTTCTTTATATCGAAAACTATTTCAGCAATCCCGACCCGTTTCACTGCTACGTTTCCTAGCAACGTACGTTTACACAAGTACCATGGTTACCGTTACGATACGAGACAATAGAAAATACAAATTTGATAGTACCAATGTTATAAATTAAATTTCAATGTTTGCGCACCCTGTGTATTAATTACGTCTAATATTTTATTTTAGCACCATATTTACTCTACTACTTTTTTGTACCGTTGGTACCAAAAGGTACTACAATTAAAAATCGCGTGTTGATCATTTTAAATGTCGAAAAAAAAATTTGCACCCAACAAATGGATTTTTTTCTACTAAATTTACCAAAATTGGTACTTTCCCAATATGGTAAGTACTACAACACTACCAGATTCCATCATTACGGATGGCGTTCTTTTCGCGGTATTCAACTATTTGTCTTTGTACGGCCGACTTATGGTAATGGTAAATTGTTCGCGAGCTATAGCGTCCATCATTAGTCTTGGTACCACTTTGGTACTACCTCTAATGCATTATTCAACGAAATTGTGATTAGTAACCATACATTTCGAGTAGGCATTACAAAGTATATTAGTTTGTAGTTACTATTTGAATTTAGAAACTGATATTGTGCCGTTTTGTTTTTGATTCTGGTTACCTCATAATTTGTTTTTATATTGGAATGAGGGCTGATTCTATCAAAAAATGGTACTAGTAGCAGTACCTTAAAAATACACGTTTTCATTTAATGTAAAAATAATTTTCTTTAGGCAAGTTAAATTGTTCCTTTTCTTATAGAATCAGTCTTCGGGTACTACCAACCACCTGTCATTTGCTTTAGAATTTATACAGGATGCCACGTATATCGTAAGAAACAATAAAATCAATCACTTAGTTTCTATAGTAACGCAGCGGTAACCATAGCGATAGCACAATAAGTACTACTACTGCAAATGTTTATTTAGCTGATTATTATTATTGGCAGGTTCACCTTGATTACAAACAATCAAACTCTGTAGGAAAAATTGCACAAGCCTTCTACGATCTGTGTTTATTATGATTATTGCTTGGGACGGGTAATGGTACTGCCCATTATTATTGATATTATTCATACAGCTGCAGTGCACTTGACTATGATGATAGAAAAGGTGATATCAGCTATAAAATTAATTCAATTAATATCGTTTTTAATGAGATTAGTACTCGTTTAGGTACACGGTACCGCCCTAATGTAAAAATATTTAAAAATGACCCGTCATTAAATGTTTTATAAAAATATTTTGCACTTAGGATTATCGGTACCAAAAGATTAGTTAGAATTAATAAATGATGCAATAGGCGGTACCAACGCGTGAATAAAGCAATTAATTTCATTACCTAACTAGAGTAATAAATCACTGTGCATGATTTAACACGTTGTTCAAATGTTTGCTCTTTTTTCGATTAATTTGCGATGTCTGTAGTACCGAAATAAATTAATACGCACGCACATAAAGGTACCACATATATTTTGTGTGTGTATATATATTATAAAATCGGCACTATTAATAATACGGTGCGATATAATTAGTGTTTGTTCGGTTAATTTGTAATACAGGCAGTAGTACCGCGGCGGAATGTCTGGTACCATTGTGGTACCATATAATGAATACCTGCGTAGATTAAGAGATAACACTGCAGCGGCTCCAGAAACAGTTGAACGCCGCTTAGAGTCGGTAGCTGTTTTATTATAGATTAATTAATTTTACATTGATTAATTATTTTGTCGCGCTTATACGGGGTGTTCCATTTAAAGCCCACTTTCAAATAAGCCTCGTAAACCTTTTTCTTCGCCCCTTTGTACACAATTTTTTTTTAAAATGAATTAAGAGATATACATCTTGTCCCTCTGCATGCCTTTTATAATAATTTTCATAACACGTCTAGGAATATGACTTCAAAATATCTCAATTTGTCACTTAATTCAGATATATACTTGTCTTTCCCTCTGCCACACATTTTATATCAAATTCTCTAATACCGTCATGCTTAAGAATACGACTCCATACCTTAAAAACGCTTATTTTTTACAAAAAATGCTTCATTTGCCATTTTACCCACCCAATCTTCAACATTTCCCTAGAGTAATACTTCATCTCACTTTTTTATTGTTTGAAGATAACTAACAACAATTTTTCTTTTATTTCAGCTGTGACAGATGACGTTTGAAAGAAATATTTCGCAATTTACGACGAACCGTCAAATGGTACCACGTGATGGGCAGCGCCCATTGTGGTGAGTTTTTCTAAATTTCGTTTTAATCACCTTGCGCATGATTTGTGTACTAAAACATTTTTTTTAAACAAAATTCTATGAACAATAGAATTTTTGTTCATAATTCATATAGTACCAACAAATGTCAGTTGTAAAAATGTATATAATTTCAAATTGATCCGAGCACCCTGTATACAATCGCAAATAATTTGAAGCTCCCAAGTTTTTTTTTTGGTTGGTAGTACAGCACGATTAGTTAGTACCGAGCCTAATAGATCAGATGTTGCGTAAGTTTTTATGGGGGGTATTTAATTATCGGAAAGGAAAAGTACCGACTTGAGAAACAAAAACGATCGTTTTAGAACGGCGGATCGTACCTTTGAATGGACCGATGAGAGGACCTTGGTTCACAAGCGAGTAGAGTTCATTTGATCCACATAAAAGATTTTTTGTTTGTTTGTTTACGAAACGATTTATCTGACAATTTCGAGTAGTACCACCAGTGGCGGCTCGTGCCATTTCAATTTGGGGGGGGGGGGCGCATTTCTTAAAAAAGAACATAATAGTGAGAGAAATCTTATCTAAAATTGATGCAAAATGATTAAATTCAATCATTTCTTGAAAGTGAATTCCACTCTTCGATCTTTCATTGATATAAACTTTTCCAAAACTTTTTCGTTAAAATTGTAAATATCTCGCACCACATTTTTATTAATACACATCATTTTAAACGATTATTACCCATAGCATTTCGCAAAAAAGTCTTCGATTCTTTTAAGTGTTGAAAAACAACGCTCTGATTCAGCAGTGGTCATCGGGGTAGTTAAAATAATTTTAAAGATTTTTATAGTTTCCAGGAAAGTTTCACTGAGATTATTTTGTAGCAATAACGAAAGAAAATTCGTGGCTCCAATTATTTGATAAAAATCCGGACGCGAGTAAATGACTTTTAATTCAATTTTTAATCTGGTTTTATTCAAAAATCGATATGCATGACACATGGTTACCAAAAGGTCCACTGGAAATTGTTTAGAAAATATTGGCATCGATTTCGTGTTAAATAACTCAGGGGCTTGTAGTACCAGTTAATTGGCACTACTTTTGGAGTTTGCTAAATCCAACACTTTAGGATGAATTAATTTTGTTTATATACATATTTTTTCACTTGAAAGAATATTGATTGTAAAAAGTAGAGTTTTGTGGGGGGGGGGGGGGGGGACGGTAGTACCAATTTAATTTTTATAATAGAACAGCCTGTATGAATTGATTATATATGTACGTTACGCAATGAGAATGGTACTATGTGTTGGAATCTGGTACTTATCTAATTATGTTAGATGTTTCTGTCAGACTTGCATCTATTTATGAATATAGAGTAGTACCATTTTTAGCACTACGCGAATGTTGCATTATGCAGTAAAATCTAAAATTGCCGCAATAGTTTATTATTTTTTCTACACTCAAAGATGTTAAGTACTTGGTACGGTACTACCAGTATCCATCCAAAACAAAATATTGCGAAAATTCACGTAGCTTTATGTTATCTTTTCAGAAGAAACACAACAAAAATTCCATTTCGCAGAGATTGCTTTGTACGTGTGTTACGGAAAGCCGACCGTCTGATTATGAGGTAGGTAAATTGATGGTTTGGAGAAGAGATGTCGCCTCGCACGTTGCCGGGGCGCGGTGAGTGACAAAAAATATATTTTTATAGAAATGATTATGAATTTCGACATTTGACATTTGGATATTATTTCGTACGAAATAAAAGATATAATCAGGGAATTTGTAAAATCTAAAACGTTTTTGAACGTTTAAAAAAAAAATATTTTGCTTCGCTGAAGGAGTGTATCATCTTCATCTACCTCGAAACAAACGAGGCACGTTCGCGAACTAAAGTACATTTAGCATCTGCGATGCATACTCAATAATATCTAACACAGATCCGTACTTAAATCATAAGGCCATAGAACAATTAATGTTCCTACAAATCGATGGTGCAATTCATTGGAACCACTATAATACAGACGTAACCATGGTTACCACAATCGAACCACTATAATACAGACTTAACTATGGTTACCACAATCGAACCACTATAATAGACGTAACTATGGTTACCACAATCGAACCACTATAATACCGACGTAACCACGCTACCACAATCGAACCACTATAATACAGACGTAACTATGGTTACCACAATCGAACCACTATAATACAGACGTAACTATGGTTACCACAATCGAACCACTATAATACAGACGTAACTATGGTTACCACAATCGAACCACTATAATACAGACGTAACCACGGTTACCACAATCGAACCACTATAATACAGACGTAACTATGGTTACCACAACCGAACCACTATAATACAGACGTAACTATGGTTACCACAATCGAACCACTATAATACAGACGTAACCACGGTTACCACAATTGAACCACTATAATACAGACGTAACCATGGTTACCACAATCGAAACACTATAATACAGACGTAACTATGGTTACCACAATCGAACCACTATAATACAGACGTAACTATGGTTACCACAATCGAACCACTATAATACAGACGTAACAATGGTTACCACAATCGAACCACTATAATACAGACGTAACCATGGTTACCACAATCGAACCACTATAATACAGACGTAACCACGGTTACCACAATCAACAATCTTTTTAACACATGTTCACATGCCGAATTAGTTGTCAAATATGAAAATAAATATTAAAAATTATGACTTAAATGGTAAATAGTTTTTATCTTGTGCTACTGAAGGTGGGGCATAGCCCTCGAAATATACATCTAGCTACTTAATGCTTTAAGTTACCATATTCTATGCTATGAAAATAAATATTAATTTAAAATGTGAGGTGGTACTGTTGACGACGGTACTGCATGTTTAGAACGGTGATAGCATGCACAATGAGCATGTAACGCTTAAAATCAAGTATGTCACGAAGATGCGCGCCGCCAAAGACATGCGGGTTGCCTTTGTCGTGTGTTAGGCGCGCGGTTGCCACGTCTCTAGAAAAATCGGCAAAATCTGTCGAATTGTATATAATGAATTATTACGGCGGTACTAACAGTACCAGTCGTGGTGCGTGTTGGTATCGTTTTGTATAATGGCTTAGGATTTTATAGGTTATATATTTTTTATGTGGTACTATTAAATGAAATATTTTCACATTTAATATAAGTACCGATTGAAATAACCTACAATGTACTGGTTATATACAAATATATAGCTCCAGTGTGATCGTCTTTTGTTTAATTTTTAATGTTGGCAATGTTGCGCGCTCATAGTACCAATTAGGTGCTATGAGGGTCACATATCGTTTTAATATTCTTTTGTGGCTTCTTTATTGTTGCATTCTACGAGGTAGTACAAGTATTCAATAAGATTTTTTTTAAAATATATTATCTACGGTACTACTCGCTGGTAGTACCCAGTAGCAATGATACACATTCTTATTATATACAAGGTTTATTTTGATATATAAATAATTAAAAAAATAATCTTCTGTCCCTTAAAATAATGTAATTTGATAAAGAAACACCCGGTATATTATACATTTAGAAGTACCACTTTGTGTTACTTCAATGCTTTTCGTAATTACTTCATTTTATCGATTTTAAATCAAAAAGGTAGTATCGCTTCATATTTATACAGGTAGTACCAACCTAGGATTTTAAAAATGTAGTTTTAAAACCAATATTCTATTGAAGATTGAAAACTCGATTGTTTCGTCTCTAACCGTTAATATTTTACATGTTTGAGGTACTTACTTGCTTTACCACCAATAAAAATGGCGATATGGTACCAATATTTATATGAAAAATTCAAATTTAGATTGTTTTGTCTAGAATTCTTTAGTATTTTCGAAGTACTGTCCGAGATACTGCTCATGTAAAGGATGACGTGGTACTAATATTGTATGTAAAATTCGAATTTCGATTGTTCCGTCTAATATTCTAGAATTTTGAGGTACTAACTTCATGCAATGTGTTTAAAAGTCGATCTAATTTTATTTCGTCTTATGTTTCTCGAGTTGTATAATTTCTTGGTATAGGCCCTTTTTTTTTAGTGGCGGGCCCGTCCCATTTACAGCGCATTACAAATTTACACTAGTTTTTGCATAAGACCAATGATATTACTATACTTCAACACCCCAAATCGTTATACTCGTGAAAAGATGCTCGCCACTGCATTTTTGTCATTTGGGGGTGTGGCCAAAATTACTGCCATGTTGCCATATCGACAGCCAACACATACAAAGAGTATTATATCAGCATAATAGATCAAAATAACTGGAAACTTTTTACTAAATAGTGGACTTTAATCGAAGCCGTTTATATTCATACATTAAATATTCTCAATCTGAATTTTGCTATGCAGTTTACACTTTGTACTGAAGTTTTTGGTTCATATATGGCAACAATGGTAGTGGAAGCTCAACCCTTATGCGCAGTAGAGGATGCGCCAAGATAAAAACAATGACTTATAGTACCATGAAGTATTGTTGTACAGTATTGATACTCACCGGTGATTGGTGAATGGTTGACTTTGGTATTTGGCGGCGGGTTACGTAATCGCTTGACGGCCGCCGATGGGGAGTAGTTTGGTACTTGCAGTACGACCGCCGGTGTCTTGATGCTCAGGTCCACCGGTTCCATTTGAACTGGTGGCCCTTCCGCCTATATATAAAAAAAATAAAATCGAAAATTCATCTTGCCAATCAGTTGTTTTAATGCAAATACTCTCATCTCAGTCGACATTTTGAAATACTTATTCGGTACTACTAAAAAAAAAAGCGAGTGAATTCATTCGCCGCCTATTCATTAAATACCGTTTAACATTATAGCGGCATGATAATTAATAATAATTATCAACACAAACTTTTAAAAAAATCAACAGCTCGTACCCATAAGTACTTTTGGGTACGCCTATATAACTATTAATTATAATCAAAGATGGCTGTGATTCAGAATGGCAACACATCGAGTTGCTAAGCAATTGAATGTAACAAATACACTTTAACTATATTGTGAAATAACACGCTGTATAGTACCATAGTAACCTCGGTAATCAATAAAATAAATAATAGGTGTCGCTCATTTATTTTTAAACAATAAAAGAGCGCATGTATTATAAGATACTGTTGTTAGGTAACGACAAGCATTTATATTGTGTAAAACAGTCGTGTTTCTAATAGTTGCTATGGTTTTTTGTTGAAACAATGTTTTTTTTATAATGATTTCTTCATCATTTACAATAAAAAAAAAACACGGCGGCGAAGTTAACGAAAAATATTATTTGATTTCCCCAGCTAATTTTTTTTTATAGTGTAACATCCTGTATAGTCATTAGTAGTACCATCCGCATTTACCATATGTTACCTACACTCACTCACTCACTCACATACGATAATATAGGCAGGCTGATGCGTTATTGTTTTTTGTCCGTCCTCGTTCAGATGGCTTCTCTTTCTCATAGCCTACTATATAGCGTCGGTACTACGTGTAACTGTTCTTAATAACGATCATGTGCATCCCATTTTCTTATTCTTCGTCTTCATATATCTCGCATGTGAAGACGTGCCCGGATGGCACCCACAAAGACTCTGTACTAAATGGTACTACCAAAATCGTGACGTGTAAGTACCATGGAATTTTTGCGTGGATAAAAAATTGGGGGAGATTCGAATATGTTTTGAAGTATTTTACCTTTTTTGGGATAAACAAAAATGGGCGGCCTGTCTGCCATTTTTGAATTTGCAGTAAATAGTAGCATGGGTCAGTAAAGATTTTTTATACGAATAAACAATTTCGCGTTATTTAATTGTTTTATTTCTAAATGGCGGTCGATTTGAATGAATAAAAAATGCTTTTTGGTGAATTTAATAAAGATTCTATTATTAAATTAACAAATTTCTTCACACGAAATAAACATTGATGAGTCTTGAAACATCATAATAAAATTGTATGTCTTGAGTCAAGTCGAAAGACCGTTACGTCTTCGTAAATCACACATGATCACGTTGCTAAATAACTATTCCATCTAGCAACATCGTTTGTTTCTTGACGTCGCATCGTCCACATGTTCTCCGTGTTGCTATAGCAACGGCGAATCTGCCGTGGCAAAGCACAGCCGCCTCGAAGATGCATTAGAAGTGGTAATAGATATTCATTTGTTTGTACCGTATGTGCATATTAACGCGCGGCGTGTACGTTTTCTATTTTGCCACTTGTTGCGCTATTATGATTTACGACAGTCATTCATACAGGCGGTTTTTAATTGAATATACGCGGCAACAATGGGCGCAGATGAATCGAATAATTACAGCGGACCGTCGCGGCTTCATCGATAATGAAACGGTTTTTGTTGTTGTTGTTGTTGTATAATTTGGTTGCTCCAGTAAAGTGGACAGAAAATTTGATTTTTTTTTTGCATTTTGCTTTGTTAGAAATTTATTAATAGTTTTTATGTTACCTCTGGGATGGTGGGGGAGGGTGGCATCCCGGGTCGTCCGCTCCATTTAAATACGTCGGATCGGCAATCGTCCTAAAAACAAACCATGAAAAAATTATAATAATCCACTATATGTTTTTTAAATTTTTTATTTACTCGATTTTTAAACTATTTTATAATGTATGCTAGATTACAAAAATCGAAATGCGCACCGCGTATTTTTGCACTGAACTATACTAATTGGAAATTATTATTTTTTTATTATTATATTTTGTATCACCCTGTATGGAATTAGTGAATGTATATTTGATGGATAATTAATTACGTAATTAGCGATTTAATCTCTTGTGGGAAATTTCGTTGCGCGATACTATCATGTGTATGTTAAGTATCTAACGTGCGATCAAACAAAAACACCCTCCATTAAAAAAATATTTTATTGTCGAAAAATTCTTCGATTGTTTTATAAAATTCTTATGGTTTTTTTTTATTGAAAACGTTGCGTCATCCATTTACTAATCAATAATATTAATTACAAAATCTCGGTGGGCTTGTGGCAAGTTGAAAAAATAAATGACGATCGTTTGTCCTTATTTACGCATTTAGCAGGTCAAAATATTCTAATTAGTATTTACTTATTAGTTGGCAACTGTTTCGAGTCGAGAATTCAGCGCCGCTTGTGCATCTTTTAAAAAAAAAAACATGTACAATTTTGTTTATATATATTGATCCCTGATTGGTCAATCGCAGTTGAATAATAACAGTCGAACAAATATTAATAAATAAAAGAAATCGAAAGTCGCAAGAAAAACAGATGAGTATCGAGCGGTGGCCATGACAGACATAACAGACGCGTAAAAGTGAAATTTATTGACAAAACAAAATTGAAGATCGACAGTTAAGTGTAAACGGTAATGGAGGTACTTATAGGTGGTCCCCATTTTAGTACAAATAAATAAATGTATGCAAAAACGACGAAAAAACCAACACAAAAATGTCTTTTATACATTAATTTCATGTATAGCCGCCATTTTGATTTAAAAAATGACTAATTATATCGAAAATATATCAATTGATATTAATTTGCACAAAGAAAAACGAAAAAACTGACATTTCGGATGAAGTACCGCGCGGTACGGTAATACGTGGGCGGTAATTGAAGCAATGCAAGCAAGTTCATTGTAGCGTTCACACTTCCGGCCGGTGCCATTTTTTTAATGCAATTTAGTAGCTATTTAACATGCATGTACGTACGGTACTACCACCGAGGGTACCACTACTATACATAAAAATATACCGCTATTCAGCGAATGTAAAATCACTCATTAACACAAGAAAACAACAAATTTTTGTTGTACAAGTATCAATGGTACCGATGGTACTAACACGGCAATTGTGTTATAGCGATGGCAAACTGTAGGTCACTTTGAAGACCTAGTTCGTAGTTCATAGTTCATTTTAATGTACCGTTCACGAACTATAGATCGTGAACTACTTAGATCTTTTTAAAATTCCGTTCACCAACACACTGTATCACTAAATCAATGTTAGTACTGTATATGTAATGTATACTATACTGCATCGTTTAGGAGTTGTTGTGATTCATGAACGCTTTTAGTACACGACGGGTTCAGGACCTAGTACAAGTGCATTAGCGATGGCAAACTGTACGTCACTTTGAGGACCTAGTTCGTAGTTCGTAGTTCATTTTAATGTACCGTTCACGAACTATAGATCGTGAACTACTTAGATCTTTTTAAAATTCCGTTCACCAACACATTTTTTCACTAAATCAATGTTAGTACTGTATATGTAATGTATACTATACTGCATCGTTTACGAGCCGTTGTGATTCTTGATTACGGTTTAGTACACGACGGGTTCAGGACCTAGTACAAGTACACCGTGCGCCATCTAGTTGATAGTTCACGAACTATAGGTCATAGTGACCTATAGGTCGTTGCAAAACATCGTCACAGTCATTAGATTGAACCGTTCAGAATGAACGGTTCGCGAGTGAACTACACATCGCTATAACCAAATAGTACTAGCACAGTATTATCGGGCAAGTAGTACCTTGGTACTAAAAATACATATTCTTATACCCCCCTTAATTAATCGGTATAATAATAAAAAAAAAATAGCAGTACTTTTTGTATATTGTGAAATGGTACGACAGGTACCACCTCGCCTATCTCGCGGGTGATGATGACACCTGTTTACCTTGACGTCCCGCTGAATCAACATTTACACCGAAGTATAGCCTGTGTCACATCAAATGATATTTAAATAAGAAATAGATTTGTTTGAAATTATTTGGTACCATAATTTTGTTAATACTGTACAGGGTGTTCAAAAAAATGGCACTTTTTGGATTAAAAAACTAAAATACATATAAATTACAGATAATAATAATTTTTTAAATGCACAATTTGATGTGGTTAAGACTATACCTCCCACTGGGTACTAATAATAGTAATATCAAGGTACTGCTTAGCTAGCAAGTTTACGCCTGACTCGAGCGTAACGATGTTTCAACTAAAACTAAATATGGAAGGTGCTACGCCTATATATAACCAACTATAGAGACAAATTATTATATTATTACAAGTCAGTCATTTATTTTTTTGGTCCGTACTTATTAGATTGTTAAAATTCAAATTAATACCTGTCAAAGCATGATATTTTAATATAATTTATCGTTTTTTAATAAGCAAAGTAAAATTGCATTATTTTTTTTGGCAGAGCAGTCGTGCGGACGTAATATTTTTAACGCGCGTTAAGAAATGTTTGGATCACATAATGACAGATTCTGGAGATACTAGCGTCATTAGTTATTTCAGAAAAAAAAAATTAAAGACTAGTTTATCTTTTTTTCATCTAACTTTAATATCTAAGTTGGGATATTTGGAACAGCTGATTGTCAAAATTACATCACTGCACTATATCTGTCAATAAATTTGTTACGTCAAAAATTTCAATGACACGTCAGGTTGAAAATGAAGATTTTCTACGTTTTGACACATTTTGCATGATACATTAGTTGATATAAATCGTACCCGTTGAAACACAGATGGCGCTGAGGTCAAATTGTGATTGTCATCGATCAAATGCCGCGTTGCAATTTATTAGCTGTTAATAAATTCGTGTAAATGAAGATTTTCAAATAAATATAGTATAAAAAAATATCTAGTGCTGCTGATGAATCAATATTACATTTTTTGTTGTTACTGGGCGATCAATTAAAATTTTTCATCTAGTGATCTCTAAAAATAGCACTTGTTGCTCAATAAAACGAGTATATATATATCTTCACATGTTTAAAAACAATTTATTTATGGTGTGGTTTGGTAACGATGGTGATGGTGTGCTGAAGATTCTCCTCCGTTATCGCCAGCTAAGTGAAATGGAAACAATCTCAATCGATATGATATAACCCACATTTTACTATATACCGGGTAATACGCAATTTACACAAAAGCCGACAATATTTTGAAAATATCTTGCGAAGTATATTGAAAAGGCACATCAAATATATAAAAATGGCACTATCGAATTTTATTGTTTAATTTATTTAAAAAAAAAATCGTGGATCACGCTGTGTAGTATAGAGGAATATATAAGAGCGGTTAGGTTAGTGGGTGTTGCAGAATGTAAATCCCATATTTAAGTAGTGTTATATGAAAGGTAGTACCGTAGTACCACATTTGGTACCTTTCACATCTTTCAGAAAAACCGCACTGTAAAATAATTAAGAATAAACTTTATTAGGCTCGTGTGTGGACGTGTGCTACATGCATGACAGTACTTTTTATTTTTACTACTCGATACTACACCTACTGCTTCACTTTTTAAAAGTAATTATACAAAAAAATCACGTTTATTTCTTGACCGTTTAAATTAATGATTTTTTGTGGATAATCACTATAGCTATGTACAAACATATCAATCAGTTCGTTTATTAATAAAAAAATAATAATAAAGCGGCAATTTAAAAATTCCAAAACACAAAATCGCTGTCGGAAAGAGACAAATCAGAGAGCCATAATCGTGAGAACCAGAGCACTCTAGTTAGAAACACATACTTCATCTATTATATTATCGTGCTTTCAATATAGATTCCATTTTTTTTTCGCTTCATCGCCGCACTCTACGTTTTACTTGAAATTGACTGCATAATAGCAGTGGCCGCTGGGCAATCGGCGATCACGCTCTGTTCACAACACGCTTGCAGCACGCACCAATAGAAAATTCTTAGTGTCGCAGTACATACGAACACCGTACGCACGATTTTGCGGTTACAAATCTAAAGTGTAATTTGTGATTTATTAGAGGGAAATATAAAATTAGTACAAATTTGTCTGACAAATGCCTAAAAAAGAAATTATTTTTTGGTACGATGTAGCGTTTTTCTTGATTTTTTTTTAAAACAATTGCTAATTTAGTTTCTAGAATGTTTAAAGGCGGGTGTATTTCGATTGCGATCATGTTTTTGTTGATTAAAAAAAATAAATAAAAGAGCAACAAAAAAAGACCAAATTAAATGAACAAAATCCGCGACTAAATTATTAGGCGTAGATGTAAATGTAAATAACATATGGGAAAACAGTATTTAGAAATTTCGAAGCGATCCGTGCTCAAAATCGCCAGCCTTCTGTTCTAATTAAATAAAATCTGAACTAACAATCGGTACAGGGCCGTCTGGATGTCGGTATTTGTGAATAATTAACAGTGTTTGGATAAATTGTTATCACCGCCGTACACGTGTACGACGATCCACAGCATCCTTATCCGAATCATGTAAATTCCTAATGCTAACGAGCGATCCACAATTTTGTTGTTGTTCATTTTGTTGAATTATCAATTGATTTTGGGAATTATTTTATTTTTGACAATTTTAAAATATACACACCCTGTATATACGTATAATATTTAATATATCCAAATCAAAAGCTTTAGTTTTTTCGTTATTTTCTTATATTTTGCATAATTTAGTAATAAAATATATACAAATTAACATTTTTAATCAAAAGTATCAATTTTCGGCATTAATATCAGTTAGCGCCGATTGAACAGGGAATGTACCCTGTATATATGTGCGCACTTTCTTGGTGTGGTCTTCTCAAGATACAAGATAAATTGTCAAACGTCATCGTTGCGTCCGACAATAGTGCACACACACACACGGAGCACGAGTAATAATAAAAGAACATCTTCGCGTCTCCATGGAGTTGTTATATATTGCTATTATTGCGCTTTACGCTCGTGGCCTCACCCATTTGTGTTAACAAAAGACGCTCGTCGCAATAACAATATCAACCCATCTTCGTATAAGCCCGTTACTAGGCGACAGGAGGAACATCCATCTATTAGAAAATGTCATCACATTCGATTTGCCATAGAGATGACGAGCCCGATTTAATAGTGAATATTAGCCTTTCGATTTCAACTTATAAACAAACATTTTTTGTATGATATTTTTTTCTCACTGTTTGTTATTTTTAACAAAAGATTTAACTTAAAAAAAAATGTTTGTTCGCCCTGTATATCGACATTTGTTCAAATCACCATCTCTATATTACCTCAAGCCTTCTATACATATTTCATTGGGATGAGCTCCATCTATCGAATATCTAAACAATATCTGTAGTCCTCAACAAAATTTTTCGCCTGTTTAAATTTTTTTTTCTTCAGTTTTTCTTATAAAAAAAAAATTTTTACTTATTATATAGCCGGCTCAAGAGTGGTGACATATTGAGAACCACTGCTTTATGAACATTTCCTAAGGTTTAACCTTAAAAATAGTCATAAAGGTAAAAGTCGCTCGATACAAATTGAAATATATCTTCGATCGAATGAAATGTTAAGGCACAATGTATAGCTCGTACTGTATTCAATGAACAAGTTGTGTATGGCACGCGATATGGATTGATCGGTAGATTAGAGGAGAGCCTTTAAAAGTAATAGACGTGTGTCAGAGCTCTGAAGAGAGCCTCGCACGGATTTGGATTTACATAAGGCCATAACCCACATTTGAATCGTTCGCGTTTTGTTTCGCGCTTTTGTGTTTGTATATCATAATGATGACAACGATGCTCTCGTGTTCGGTATCTGTTGATCGGCGGTTACCATGGTGATGATGATGCATAGTGTCATCAGAAATTGGTTGGTAAATGAAGAACGACGATCGCCTTGATTTTATCATTTTCTGATTTTGTTGCGTGTACACCCAGTGATCTGTGCGAAATTCAATTTTTTTTTTTATTGTTTTCCCATTAATTTTTTATTTCATCGAAGATATTGTTAAAGATTATTTATAGGAGATTAGAAAATAAAGTAGAGGAAAGGCTAGGAGAAGATCAGTTTGGTTTTAGGAAAAACAGAGGGACGAGAGAGGCGATTCTAGCACTAAGAACGGTAGTAGAAAAAAGAAAGAGGGTAGGAAAGGTAACTTGCATAGCTTTTGTACATTTAGAAAAGGCATTTGATAATGTAGATTGGGACATAATGTTTAGAATTTTAAAAGAAACGGGTATAGATTATAAGGATAGGAGAATAATTTTTAATTTATATAAACACCAAACTGCCTTAGTTAGAATTGAGGGGGAAGAAGAGGTAGCAAAAATAGGGAAGCGAGTTCGGCAGGGATGTACACTCTCACCGTTATTATTTAATCTATATATAGAAGATGCAATAAACAAAGTAAAAGAAGAGTATAGTGTAGGTGTGAATGTACAGGGAGAGAAAATATATATGCTGAGATTCGCCGACGTTATAGCTATATTGGAAGAAAGCGAAAAGAATTTAGAAAGGGTATTGAATGGTATGCAGGCAGTATTGACTAGGGATTTTAACATGAAAATAAATATAGGTAAAACTAAAGTGATGAGGTGTGACAAAAAGGAATGCAGTAGAAAAATGAGGATCACAATAGGAGATAATAGAATCGAAGAAGTGTCAGATTTTTGTTATTTAGGCAGTAGAATCACAAAAGATAATCGAAGCAAGGTAGATATAAAGTGTAGGATAGCGCAGGGTAGGAAGGCATTCGTAGAAAAGGAACAGATTTTAAGATCAAATATTGACTTGGGTATTAGAAAAAGATTACTGAAGGTATATGTTTGGAGTGTAGCACTGTACGGGTGTGAGGCGTGGACTATAGGAAAGGAAGAGAAGCGTAGATTACAAGCATTCGAAATGTGGTGTTATAGGAGGATGATGAGGATTGGTTGGGAAGATAAAATAACAAATGAAGCTGTACTAGAGTTAGTAGGGGAGAAGAGAAGTATTTGGAGAGTATTACAGCGTAGGAGAGACAGATTAGTAGGGCATATCCTTAGGCATGGGGGGATTATGCAATTGATCATAGAAGGTAGAGTGGAGGGAAAGAGAGGGGTAGGTAGGCCTAGATTGGAGTATGTGAGTCAGATAGTTGAAGACGTTGAGATGAATAGCTATAGGGAGATGAAGGGATTAGCTCAGGATAGATCGGCATGGCGTGCTGTTTCCAACCAATCTTTAGGATTGCGGATTCTTTAACTAACTTCCCATTAAAATAAAAGTAAAAATTTTTAATTTTGATTTTTTTTTACTTTGAATTTTATAATTTTCAAAAAAATTCGGTTTTTCTTTTTAATATTTGAATGGTGTAGAAGGGATAAATACCTAAACTGACATACAAAACGTCAAATTCTTTCGATAATGCTGAGTTAAGTGGAAGAACAACAATTAATTTTTCTATCATTCATTTTTTGAGATATATATTATGTCACTTTTGTTTAACTTCGCCCTTTCTGGCAAAATTACGTTCTCTCTTTCATGTTAAATGCTTTTTTTTTCAATTTTGCTCAATAAAGATTATTATTTTTATTTTTTATTTTTATATTATTATTATATTATTTGCTGACTGAATTATAACCATTTCTACAGTAATAAATTATTAGTTTGAATAATAATAATAATTTATCGCGTTTAATTATCTAATTATATCGAGCGCATTATTGACTGGTCAATTTAAATTTAATGTTTTAATCGCGTAATGTATAGTTGTTTTTTTCTAATGCTTGAATGTGTTAATATCAGTGCAATTTGGGATCTTTATGGACATTCGTCAAACTAAAACTGCGATTATTATAAATTACGTAACGTTTTAGGTGTTTGTTTTATTAGCTCATTAAATACATCATATACAGAGTGCTCTATTTGAAATAAAATAGACATAAACACAAATTTATACACTAAACTGTATCCATGGATACAGCTAAACAAGAAAAAGAATCTTTTATAAATGTATTTTCGACCTACAAACTCAAAATTTGTAGATCATGAAAATGGATAGGTCATTTCAGTAAATATAATAGTAAATACTGTAATAATTACACATTTTTAACTATGCTATCACGTACCATGACCTGATCTCACCTGTTAAAAATGAATAGGCGATTTTTTTAATTCATATTTGTAATTTCACGCTAGATATGTTACGCCAGTAAATGATCTGACCTGACCTGACCTGACCTGACCTGACCTGACCTGACCTGACCTGACCTGACCTGACCTCACCTGTTAAAAATGAATAGGCGATTTTTTAAATTCATATTTGTAATTTCACGCTAGATATGTTACGCCAGTAAATGATCTGACCTGACCTGACCTGACCTGACCTGACCTGATCTGACGCCCCCCCCCCCCCCATGAACATTGGAACGCATCACCGTAGATATATAATTGTATTGTGATATTTTAACTAGGCATTACTTTTCATAAAAGATAAAGCTTGCGTTGCGATAGCACTCAACACAACACGGTGCGGCGGCGAGCAAGTATGAGTTAAGTGCATATGCACTCATACTATCTATTGCAAGTGGTAGAGTGAGAGCGACTGTATGCAATATATCATCTGTTTCTTTGGTTCGTGTATCGTATGCGCCGCAAATAAAGTGATAGATGTTGCCTTAGCAACCCGGGCCGCAACAAACTAGCGGCCCGGGTTGCTAAGGCAACGCGACGTCACGCTGCGTCTACGGCTAAGAATATATCGTTGTTTTAAGCTATTCTTTCGCGTCCAAACAGAGAAGCCTAGTAAAGGTATACAGGAAAATTGATATAGAATAGCCAGATAAGACAGTAGCATTTGTTCTGTAGTTTAGTTACGTATGTACGATTTTGCCTGCCACGTGTTTCTCCAAGAATATATTTAATAGAAATAATTGAATAAAAATGAATAGTGTTAGTTCCATATTGAAAATAGATTTTTGTAGACTTTCTCTTATGGACAGAGTAAAAATTAAAGAATTACGTAGGCCATTGCCTGATTTAAATTGATCAGAAACTTGTGCAAGGAGTGTTTATGTTCTTTCAACTCAAATTTATAGGTTTGTTATAACGATTCACCTTTTTACCACGTGACGCTTTAACATACACTTTTTTTTTCGTTTATTTTATGTGTAAATAACACGCACAAATAATGAAATTAATGGACTCACCATGAAAACCATGAAAATGCCGTCGATTAGATAAATCGACAACAAATGAAGATCGGTTATCTGAAACAAAATACAATAATCAGTGCCGTAAACTGCGCAAGCAGTGAATGATTCGTTAAAGTATGCAACCAAACAGTCGCTAAAAAAAAATTAAAAACAGTAGTATAAATACAATTTTTTTATTTTTAAAATGTAGATTTTTTTAGGGCGTCGTATTAATTGATTATAAATATTTTAGAATGTTTAAAAATAAAGAAATAATCAACTTGTTGAATTGATAATAAAATTAAGGCAACAGCGTATGGCAAGGAGCACTTGATTTACGTTGCATTGTTGTTTGTTTAGGCGTAGACCGTCAGTTGTTATTTATATTACCACCAATGACCGAAAATCAGCTAAAAGTTATTTTAATAAATAATTTTTTAAACTTTTTCGTTGCTGTTTCTACAAAAAAATATCGTTTCTTCTAAAAAGTATTATTTTTTTTTATTAAGCCAAGTTTGACTAATTTATAGATTTTTATGTAGCGTATAAATATATAAATAAATATCATAGCAGGCGTTGTTTGATTATTATCTGTTTAGTAACTATGTCAAGCATTTGTTTTTACACACAGGGACATAATGATAAATAATTATTACATTACGCTGTTCGATAATCATCTATATGAGCAGAAAACAGCCGAATATCGTCTGTCAATAATGATACATAAATATTATACAGGGCGTTTGATTTATTAACAAAATAAATGAGAAAAATCGCATTATAAAAGTCGTTCTTTTAAAATACAATATTTAATTAAAAAATAAATGTCGCCAAATAATTTTTTTTTTTGTTATGATCATAAAATAAAAAATGGCAACACAGCCAATGCCAATAAAACATCGCGTAACATTTTCTTTTACCATACGTAAACTTTTTTCGTTCGTACCATTGGATTTTGCGATAATATTTGCTACACCCTGTATACGCATGCCGGGATAATCTGGCCAACTTGTTTATATGTGGGTATCCCATAGATACCAATTTCAGTATCAAAACAACGCATCAATTTATCTATTTGAAAGTGCCATTGGTGCTACTTTACATTATATTTTGTTTTTATCATTCTGCGACTGTAATTACTCATCAATGCAACGTTGCCGTTTAAGAAATTTGTACTGGATCTGAAGGAAAATGATCAATTTTTTATATTAAAAAAGTATGTAGTACTTTTTGGTACTAATAGAAAACAATTCGATTTAATAAATAAAAGCAATTATTCTATCGTTTTCATATTTCGTTATGCTGGCAACATAGTTTTATGGTACTAGTACTAATAATAAAATTGCGATTGTTAGTACTAAGTACACAATTCTCATTATAATGCTAATCAAGC
Organism: Leptodirus hochenwartii; assembly: GCA_947310635.1. Lineage (NCBI taxonomy): Eukaryota > Metazoa > Arthropoda > Insecta > Coleoptera > Leiodidae > Leptodirus > Leptodirus hochenwartii. The sequence goes on from OX371186.1 coordinate 25,954,660, forward strand.
AACCTGTTATGCAAAATTGCAGCCATAATAACAACACACACACAATAAGCACAAACCTTTTGACGTCCTCCAATAATCATATAGGGCCTTCACCGCGGTACTACCATCAAAACAATTGAAACAAATCTAATACGAAATTAAATATTTATTCACTGGATGTGTTAAAATACTATTAAAAAAAAAACGGGTACTACATTATTTTTTTATTGGTACTACATTTAATTTTAGGTGGTGGTGTGTCCACACCACCTGTTAGATAACGCACTGCAACCGCGGTTTATTCCCTCGTTGTTGTTTTTTGTTGTTTGCGAAACATAAAGGTACTACCTTCCGAATATTGGGTCATTTTAGTCGTTATTGCGAAAAAATACGAGGTACTACATTTTTTTTTCTGGTTACAAAATATATTTAAAAAAAAATTTAAGCGAGCGCGGTCTTTTACGAACGCGACGCGATGCGATAGCGGTACCTCGCGTAGCCACGACTACTAGATTAGTACTACTCTGGTACTACTACTTGGCGCTAGTTATTATTTCGCCGTTTGTTGTGTTGTCTGTTCTGTTGGGTACTAGTTCTAGGAACTACATCGCCAGTTAATACCCCGAGAGTGAGCAGTACCGCGATGCGCGATCCACGCGGTACCACCCAAATCGAATGCGTTACGTATGTTTTTTTTTTGCATTTTCGGCTTCGGTTTCTTTGGCTCATTTGTTTCATTCAATTAATTGAATAATAAAGAAAACGGGTGGTACTTATGGGTAATTAATACACACTGTCATATATTTCTTATGTACTACTATCGTATACATACAGGGACATTAAAAAAACAAACGCTATTTCAAACGAAAACATAAAGTACCTACGCTGGCCACGCCCCAGCAAAGCAAAACCATGACAACTGTCACTAGGGTATAGTGAGCCAGCCATAGTTTCTTGTACAGTTTCCTAGCGGCCGGTATTGTTTCTATCGGGTCCTTGGCCAGGTAGACGCGGCAACCGCGTATATAATGATCAAAGTACTCTTCCCAATTCAGTTGCGACATGTTGAAATAAAAGATATCCCGATCTGTCGGTGACAAGCGGCGCCATAGGGACTGCACGTTGACATTTGAAAAGTTCCACTCTTTCAGGGAGAAGAAGGAGATGACTTCCGTGAATTTGTCGATTTTTTTGTAGGCGTCTAATAATCTAAGGATTTTTTTTTAACGGAGTGAGATTCGCTGTCGAGGAACGTTTTACTATTGGAATATATGCGATGCATATAATTTTAGAAAAACAACGAATGTTTCGATGAATTACTGAATTAAACTCAATATAGTTTTTATACAGGATGTATCATATAAAAATTGAAAAATGCAAATTTGTGGTGCTAAAGTGAATTTAGAACGTTTTGGAATATTGACATATGCAAATACACGGTGTGTGGATAATGAACAAGTTCTTACATTGGTTTTTTGCCCATAAAAAACAAAAGAAAGTCGGTGATTTGGGCGGGTATGGTGTGCAGAAAGAATCCAAACAGGCTGTTTATTATGCGGCTGTTTTGCAGGAACAGTATATAGATCCAAATCGAATTGACGGTGGGCATGGCCGAACCAGCTTTGGCAGCTCTCGTCATATACGTTTCTACAAAAATAAATTTGTAACATTTTTGATAAAGATATAAAAAAGTTGCCCTTAATACCCCAATCCATTGGATTTTCCGGTGTTGCCACATAATTAAAAATCTCCGGATCACCCGCTGATTGCAGCTTATTCAAATTTTCATCAAACTTTTTACTAAAAACAAAAGATGTTCATCCAAATTATTGTTTTTGCTGATTTTTGACGTCAAAAGTTGACGTATCATAAAATAGTTGCCCTATACGTAATAGTTGTCCATAGCCAACTGGCGCATGTCATTTATATTCGGACATTGTATAACATTTTGTTCGTTACCAAGGGAATTTGATGTATTGGATTGTTTTTTCGAATCTTATTACGTTACTTACATTCCCACATCCCAACCAGTTGATATAATGGCATTAATGACATAATCAGCTGGCACCAGATCCGCCTTCTTCTTCTTATCGGCCAACAGGGTCCTTAGGATCCCCAGTGCGGCTGCAACAACGACACCTGTCGGCCCATATACATTATCGATCCAACCCGGAATCGGATCTTTAGCCGTCGAAATTACTAGACAATAAATTGAATTGTTTTTTTTTCGAAATTCTTCTTTTGTTTCCGTTTAATTTGTACCTATTGATGGTCTAAAGATGGCTACGGGCAAATCAGCGCCATTTTGGCGTATTAGGTCTTCTGCTATTGATTTTGTGAATGTGTAAGTGTTGGGCCAATCACCGATTAACCTAAAAAAAAAAATAATAATAATAATAAATCTATTTATTGGATTTTGCAAAAACACACACCCTGTGTGGTTTTTTTACGTGTGTGGTAAAAGGATTTTCCTTTTACCATACACCTTGTAATTACATATGTAAAAAATCTAAAAACTAAAGGTTCTTTTACATCCGATTTCATTTCGGTACATCAAAATATATATATTTTTTCGATATTTATCAATCTATAATGACATTATATATTTTCTTTTTTAACCTCGAGAAAATATAACAAATTTTTCTTTACCAAAAAAAAAAAAACTTACGATCTCGTCATATCATTCACAACTTTCTCATTCACCTCCTCGGCTATTTTAATCATTTTCTCTGCCTCGATGAGCGGCTTATAAAATTTCTCATCAATATCCCTGCGCAAACAATAACTATACGCGGTGGACACATGAATAAAGCTCTAAAAAAGAAGACGCCATCTACAAATCGATTCCGTTTAATAAAATTGCGCGAAGAGGGCATGTTTACTTTCAACTGTTTCATCTCCTTGGCAATGTCCACCAAGTCCCTCACAGCCCGCACGTTTATAAAGGTGGCCGTGGTCAGGTGTTGGTCGAATCGAACAGTGGCGGCGCAATGGAAAATGCAATTTATCTCATTTATCAGGAGTTCTCGATCGCTTTCGGATAGGCCTAAATTTGGTTGCGCGCAATCTCCAATTATCATCGACACTTTGTTGATTATATACGGCTGTTTGGCTACTAAAGGTTGAAACATCTAAAAGATTGTTTTTTTACAAAAATCATTGTCGAGGCGCAAAAATGTCTTGTATTGTACTTCTGATGGTACCCGTAAACAAACTCACCGCTTCCTTGAAGAAGTCGTAGTAACGGTCGTAGCTGTTCTTCCCCTTTTTACTACGCAGTAAAATGTAGATCCTCTTGATCCCATCGCAGCTCCTCAGCAGTTTTTCCAAAAGTAATTTTCCCAAGAAGCCGGAGGCACCTGTTATAAATATCGACGTTTCCGAATAGAATTTCTGTATTTCACTTTTCGGATCGTCCATGATCGCGGATTTTTGAAATGGGTACTATTCGATTGGGTGAATTGGGCAACTGAAGAGTGGATCGATTGTTTTGTTGCCTTATAAGCGATTGATTTTGTTTCTCGGCGTTTTTTCGTCTGACAGGCCGGATAGTCGAGGTTCGATACTCCCGTAATTATTCTCATTGTTGGAAGTGCGGTTGTTTTCGTAATTTATGAGGACGGGTTGTGTTTTATTTTTTGGTTTGGTGAGGTTTTTTATAGACTGCTTTATCAGTGAAGTTTTTATACCAGTATATATATTGTTTCAAATTACGAATTTGAGGACTATTTTTAAAATGCCTTGGAATTTTTTATTTTTTTTTAATGTTTACGCATGTTTGGTTTGAATATAAATCTACATTTTTTAAAAGTTCATTGATATCCAAACAATTGCAGATTGAAACAACTAAAAACAATGTAGAAGTAAACGAAACCAATGCGTTCAGTTACTTCCTATTACTATCTAATAAAATACGGCGTTAGATCACTCCACGAAGTGGACTAATTCACAGTTAGTACTAAATCAACCTTCGGTCGATTTGGTGATAATGGAAAAAAAATATTGTCGAATTAAAAAAAGCGAAAAATAAGAGTTGACGAAAATTTTAAGAAATATTTGGACGATTCTGCTTTACCCATCGCCACTTGTTTATCATTATATGGTTTTTATCGTCAGCCACTGGCGATTGTTTTGATTGTTGCATTTTATCCTCCATATGATAGTGCATTTGTTTGTTTGTTATATCCATAACAACCATAAACAAATCTGAACAATTGTTTATGACATCGCAAGTTGTGATTATTATTTAATTCTGATGTTTAAAAATGATTTTAAAATTTCGAATTTTTTTAAGGTGCGCTGCTGGTTATACAAGTCCCGCATTCTGCAGTTCCAAATCAGTTTTTTTCACGAACAAACAATGGCGATTTTACAATAAAAGCACAAGGGAACTGTATAAAAGCTTGAGCGGTGAATATGAAGCGTTATTTCCATTTAGTATGAAGGGATTTGATTGGGAAGAGTGTTTGAAAACGTATTGCGTTGGTATGTGAGTTTATTTGATCAAAGATCCAATGGTAACTGTCCCGCAACGTTTGAAGAAACTTAAGATTTTAGCGGCTGTGCATTACCGTTTTGGTTTATTGCGGCTTCAGTTTTATGTAGGCGACTTGTTTTACGTTGGTGTAGTTTGGGTAGTATATGAATAGAAAGATGAATTTGTTTAAATAAATGGAAAAAGGCAAAGTACCAAGTTTGATTAGTCCATTTTTTTTACAACAAAATATCCCTATTAGAAATTAACACCATTTATACTACAGGGTGTCAAAAATAGTAGGATACGGGTTATGTAATTTTTATTTACACTACGACTTTAAAGCCATTTAAATAAAATAGATAACAATTAAAACAAGATAAAATAATGTATATATAAATGAATAAATAAATAAATCTTAAAAAATCAACGCACAAACCCACTTAACCCCGCAATACAAACAATAAATGGAAACAACTTTCAAGGTATTATGCACCACAAAGAGCACTTTCAACTTTTTCAACGCCTGCGGCACCGTTTCCATCGGATCCTTCAGAATATACACACGGACGCCATTACAGTACCCCTTCAGAAACTTGGACCAGTCGAAATTCTTCATACTAAACGGAAATATCCGCTTATCCTCAACGCTTAAACTCTCAAATAGCAATCTCGTGTTTCGATTGTTAAATCGCCACTGACGATTCGTGAAAAACTTCAATTGCCTTTGCAAAACCATAAATCTTTTATAACCATCAACGCACCTAGACGTGTATAAAGAGTTGCATATATTAAAGCGACAGCGTTACTGTGGTAATAACAAACGAAATCAATATATCAAATCTGACAGCTACAACAGTGGCGGTTTCATTCGAGTGGGAGCGACTGTATGCAGTATATCATCTGGTTTCTTTGGTTCGCGTATTGTATGCGCCGCAAACAATGTGATAGGATGTTGCCTTAGCAACCACGGCCGCAAACAAAATAGTGGCCCGGGTTGCTATGGCAACGTGACGTCCCGCTGCTTCTACAGCTAAGAATATATCGTTGTTTTATGCTATTCCGGGTCGCAATTCTTTCGCGTCCAAACAGAGAAGCCTAGTATAGGTATATAGGAAAATTGATATAGAATAGCCAGATAAGATAGTAGCATTTGTTCTGTGTAGTTACGTATGTACGATTTTGCCACGTGTTTCTCCAAGAATATATTTAAAAATAGAATATATTGAATTTAATCATTTTAGGTTTATTCATTCCTCTTACTATTTTGTTATATTTTTAAGCAATGCGGCCCTCTAGATTGAAATGTCAATAACCGCCACTGAGTGACAAGTTAGTAAACGTCAGAATTGGTTAGGAAAAAGTGTTTTATGAAAAAAAAGACGTACTGTGCCTTTTTGCCCAAGCAAATAGAAATTCCATCCGCTATATAAGCTGGAATTAAATGCAATACGAAATGCATAATCAAAAACAGCTTCCAATTCGTCATATAGTAAACCATAGCGTAATAAACGACTTGAACGCTTCCCACATCAGAGCCATTTTGCAACATTTCATCTTTATATTGACCTGCAAATCGTATATATTTTTTATTAATCGAGTACGTATTTCATAATATAACTATACATAACCCCATGTTAATGGACATTCGACGCATGACACTTGATTGTAAATGGCAACGTTGTTTTGTTTCGTCATGGCAATGTCGTTAATTTCGCGGCCAATATCGGCGCTGGCTGCAATAATAATATTGACCACGTGATCAGCTGGTACCAAATCAATGTTTTTGTTGGCGTGCGCATAGAAGGTGCGTATTAGGCCGAGGGCGATTCCTATACTCACACCCGTCGGCCCGTATATGTTGTCTATCCAGCCGGGCAGTGGCTCCCGGGAAGCACCGACCACTTAAAAACAAATTTGAATATTGTTCTTTGGAAAATATATTGAAGGTTTCTGTTTGGTACCTATGGAGGGTCGTACGATAGCGACGGGTAGTTGGCCGATCTCTCTGCGAATGACGTCTTCAGCGATGGCCTTGGTGAAGACGTATGTGTTGGGCCATTTGCCCAGCAACCTGAAATGTGAAACATTCATGTCGGGTTAGGTTAGAGTTGCGGCATGTCAAATGATTTCGTTTAGTCGCTTAGATAAGTAGGTTGCGTTAGATAGTACCCGGGCGTGACGTTGGTCAGTTCTGTGTCGGTGAGGTGGTGGACGAGGGCGAGCAGTTCCCGCCCCGTCACCGGCTCCTCGTAGAACGTCTCGTCGATGTCGGTGCGGTAGCAGTGCGAGTAGGCCGTCGACACGTGCACCAGCGCCTGCAAATGTCACATCTGCCAATCTATCTATCTATATAATAATAATAATAAATCGATTTATTGGCATTTATAGGAAAAGGAGTGCCATCAAATGAGATATAAGGCTCATCCTTGCTCTTCCTGTAATCCCTGTATATGTGTATATGGCACCTTGAGGCGCGGCATCTGCTTGGCCATGGCCACCAGATCGATGACGGCGCGCACGTTGATGCAGGCGGCCACCCTGAGGCTCTGATCGAAGCGCACCGTAGCGGCGCAATGCAGCACCACATCCACACTCTGCACGAGCATGTGCAGATCCGCGGGGTTGAGGCCCAGGTGTGGTAGAGCGCAGTCACCCGCCACAAACTCCACCTTGTCTAGGAAATCCAGTCGTTGCTCCCTGAGCGGCCCGAACGCCTACCACGCGTGCATACATTAGGATCAGAGTGTGCGGCGCGCATGCGCCCCCCCCCCCCCCCCCCACCCATCTTGCACACGTACGTACCGGTATACCGAAGATATCCTTGAATCGGTCTTTTGGATCGCGACCCTTCTTCACGCGGATCAGCACGTAGATGCGCGCAATGTCCGCGCAGCTGCGCAGCAATTTCTCTAGCAGTAGCTTGCCCAGGGAGCCAGTGGCGCCCGTCAAGAATACGGTACTACCACCGTAAAATCTACGCACTTCACTAACAGACATTTTAGAATCACGTCGGCTGTGAATAGAACGTATGCGCTTTGTTTTATAGTCTTCGGGTAACTATGCTTTTGTTGGAAATTAAAACAATTGATTGCGCATTATTCAATTCGTGTATTGAATCAATCTAGTGGGCATTGTACTTTGCTTCTCTATTCCGGAATGTAATGACCTAAAATGAATACATAGAAATTCATGTACAGGATATCAAATATTCGATCATTTCTTTTTGTATAATTCGAAAGATTATATAAATATGGAGGAGCTAGAAAGTGTGGAACAGATAGATGAGGATGACTTAGGTCCTAGCATACTTAGGTCAGAGTTTCATAGAGCATTAAATGATTTACGGAATAACAAAGCAGCGGGGATTGATATGATACCAGCCGAATTAATAAAACACGCAGGGGAAAAAATGCAGGAGCGATTATACAGGTTAGTTTGTAAAATATATGAGAAGGGAGAAGTACCACAGGATTTTCAGCGTAGTAGAATAGTAACAATGCCGAAGAAAATAGGAGCTAATTTGTGTGAGAACTATAGGACCATTAGTCTACTATCACATGCATCGAAGATATTGCTAAAGATTATTTATAGGAGATTAGAAAATAAAGTAGAGGAAAGGCTAGGAGAAGATCAGTTTGGTTTTAGGAAAAACAGAGGGACGAGGGAGGCGATTTTAGCACTAAGAACGGTAGTAGTAGGAAAAAGAAAGAGGGTAGGAAAGGTAACTTGCATAGCTTTTGTAGATTTAGAAAAGGCATTTGATAATGTAGATTGGGACATAATGTTTAGAATTTTAAAAGAAACGGGTATAGATTATAGGATAGGAGAATAATTTTTAATTTATATAAACACCAAACTGCCTTAGTTAGAATTGAGGGGGAAGAAGAGGTAGCAAAAATAGGGAAGGGAGTTCGGCAGGGATGTACACTCTCACCGTTATTATTTAATCTATATATAGAAGATGCAATAAACAAAGTAAAAGAAGAGTATAGTGTAGGTGTGAATGTACAGGGAGAGAAAATATATATGTTGAGATTCGCCGACGATATAGCTATATTGGAAGAAAGCGAAAAGAATTTAGAAAGGGTATTGAATGGTATGCAGGCAGTATTGACTAGGGATTTTAACATGAAAATAAATATAGGTAAAACTAAAGTGATGAGGTGTGACAAAAAGGAATGCAGTAGAAAAATGAGGATCTCAATAGGAGATAATAGAATCGAAGAAGTGTCAGATTTTTGTTATTTAGGCAGTAGAATCACAAAAGATAATCGAAGCAAGGTAGATATAAAATGTAGGATAGCACAGGGTAGGAAGGCATTCGTAGAAAAGGAACAGATTTTAAGATCAAATATTGACTTGGGTATTAGAAAAAGATTACTGAAGGTATATGTTTGGAGTGTAGCACTGTACGGGTGTGAGGCGTGGACTATAGGAAAGGAAGAGAAGCGTAGATTACAAGCATTCGAAATGTGGTGTTATAGGAGGATGATGAGGATTGGTTGGGAAGATAAAGTAACAAATGAAGCTGTACTAGAGTTAGTAGGGGAGAAGAGAAGTATCTGGAGAGTGTTACAGCGTAGGAGAGACAGATTAGTAGGGCATATTCTTAGGCATGGGGGGATTATGCAATTGATCATAGAAGGTAGAGTGGAGGGAAAGAGAGGGGTAGGTAGGCCTAGATTGGAGTATGTGAGTCAGATAGTTGAAGACGTTGAGATGAATAGCTATAGGGAGATGAAGGGATTAGCTCAGGATAGATCGGCATGGCGTGCTGTTTCCAACCAATCTTTAGGATTGCGGACTCTTTAACTAATTCGAAAGATTATATAAATATATATATATATATATATATTGATTTTTCACGTACTCCAATGTGAAATAAATATATTTAAATACAAATTGTTTATTTCAATATTTCAAACTAAATCGTTCAGAGAGTAATATTTTCACTGCGACCTTCTTCGAACGCTCTTTGTTTGTTACCAAAGCGAATGCGATGCGAAAGAGTACAAGAGCGCTAACAACTCTTCCAGCTCGTATCTCTATTGTTTTTTTCTTATTATAAGTATATGTTGCTCCACATTCTCTGAAAAAAACCATTTTCAATACACTACTTTCTATTTTGGTTATCCGATTTATTAGTTTTACTTAGTAATTTATATTTTTGGATCGGTTGGAAAATGATAAAAAAATGGATTGTTTTTTTTTTAAGCAATAAGACACCTTTTTATTTCATTTAAATTGTTTTAAACGCTTTATTTTATAATTGAAATCAATACGAAAATATTATAAACAACGCAATAACAAATCAATAAACAAAACACTTCATTTGTTTTATTAATCAAAACAACAAACTAACAAAAAACATGGCCATCTTATACAATAACAACAATACAACAGTGACGACTGTATAATGCGCAATTTTCATAATTTTCAATTTTCGGAAGCCAGCTGGAACAGTTTCAATCGGATCTTTGAAAAGATATACACGGCCGCCCAACATATACGTGTCAAAATAGTCTTTCCAAATTAGATCCTTCATGGAGAACGGGAATAGCGCTTTATCCTTGGGATTTAGCGTTGTCCAAAGTGTTTGCGTATTTCTATTCGAGAAAACCCATTGGCGTGTCGCGAATTTCGATATGACGTCACAAAATTTGTGGATTTTTTTATATCCATCTATTAATCTAAAAGAATTTTTTCATGACTTTCTATAATTTTACAAGTCTGCGGTATAATAATATTTACTTATCACAGATATATAAAAAAATGTATAGATTGTCGTTTTTTCGTACAGAAATGCTTACATGGGTTTTTTTCCAAGGCAAACTGCGATAAAATCAACACAATACGCTGGTATTAAATGTAAAAATAAACAATACAGGGTGTGCGCGAATTTGTATCGATTCAATGTGAATATACAGTGCCATAAAATTCGAGGACTCGGTATTTTCAGGCCGGCGTCGTGGCAGTACGTCTGGTAGGTTTCTATGAAAGAAAATTTCAACAGCAAATTTTTTTTAAAATATTTAGTACAAAAATTATTTTTTTGTAAAAAATCTTACGCCAATCAATTGGTTTTTCCGGGGCACTAACATAATTGTAGATGTCAACTTCTTTATCTTTACAAGCATCATTTACATTATCCCTGTTGAAAAACACTGGCTATAAACATTAAGTAAAGTTTACTGTACAAACTTTTTTTTGGTACAAAAAAAAATGTTTTTAACAAATTAATCAAAATCCATTAGCGTACTTTTGCTTTTTTACCCACGTACGCCAACCAACAACAATAATCGTGTTAATAACATAATCAGCTGGTACCATATCGGCAGTATTCTCAGGCACGGCGTGTAGAGAACGCAGCAACCCCATGGCAGCTGCATAACTAACCCCCGTCGGGCCATAATAGTTATCTATCCAACCAGGGAAGGGCTCTTTGTAGGTGGAAATTACTAAATTTTGCAGAAATAAACGGAAAAATAATATTTGGCGCAGTCGTGTGGATTTCTGTACCTATTGACGGTCGTACCATAGCAACAGGCAAATCGTCACTTTGCCGTTTAATTACATCCTCCGCAATTGATTTTGTGAAAACGTACGTGTTGTCCCATTTTCCCAATAACCTGAAAATCAAATTAAAATAAATTATATATTGGATTTATCGGAAATATAGGAAAAATAAATACACATTCAATTCAATATATTAGTTAAAAGGAAATATTTTGTGAAATGAAAAAAACTTACGCTTCGGTAATATCCTCCGATATTTTATCGGACACATTGTCGACTAGTGTTAATAATTTTGAGCCTGTCAACGTTGGTTCGTAAAAAATTTCGTCTATTTCATCTCTAGGACAGTTTGAGTAGGCCGTGGAAACGTAAACAAATGACTAAAAAAAAATTATTTATTAAAAAATCGCATTCTACAATTTTTTACTTCTATAATTCTATAAACAAGCAATTGCTAAAAGGATATTTTATCTGGCATTTTTTTTTTGTAAAAAAAAAAACGATTAACTTTTTTTGTGTTATTTCTTCAGTTTTCTTTTGTTGTTTTTAATTACATTCAGTTGTTTCATTTGTTTCGCGATATCGAGTAAATCGCGAACGGATCGCACGTTGATGTGTGCGGCGCTTTTTAATTTCTGGTCGAAGCGCACAGTGGCGGCGCAATGGAATATTACGTTCACGTCATTTCGGATCATATTTACGTCATCTTCGGACAAGCCGACGTTCGGTAGGGCGCAGTCGCCGGGCAGTATTTTAATTTTTTCTAGAAAATCCGGTTGCGATTTTTTGAGCCTATCGAATACCTAAAAAAAAAAATTGAACAATCTGATTTTGTTGGAGCGAGAAATTAAAAACAAAATTTCCAAAAAAAACAGTATTATAAATAATTTGGTGAAAATTCCAAAATTAAAAAAATTCAAGTAGGTGGATGTGCTGCAATTTCTGTTCCTTTCCTTTCTATGACCATTTTATTAATTAATAAAAAAAATCATCATGTTTATAGTTCAATTATGTATATATTTATCTAGAATGCTAAATAAATCAATTGGTCACTAGGTAATTGGAATAATCGCAGAAAACAAAAGAAACGAAACAATAACGGCACAGCCTTCTGAAGTATTATATAAATTATTCATTCAAGTATATTAAAATCTAGATCGTCGTTACTGCTGTTTAAATAAAAATTGCAGTTGATTAATTTTTGAATCAATTTTATGTTGCTATAAAATTTATTAACGATACAATTTGTTATTTCAATTGTTTAATGCTTATTTAACAATTTATTGCTAGGTTACGCTTTTATTGCAATTTTTTTTGCACGTTAGATGATATTTAATTTAAAAAAAAAATTCTACTAATTAATTTCGAACTTATAAAAAAACAAATAGCAAGTAGAAAACAAAAAAAATGTTTCATTTCCCTGATTTTTGTTCTTCAAAAATATTCAAGTACTTTTGTAAACAGACGATTTGCATATTTTATGTTAAAATATTTTGTTCGTGCGAAGGAAGGTCACTGAATTTCTTTTCCCGTGGTCATAAATAATATAAAACTGGCTTGGGAATTTATAAAAATACGTCGTAGCACACACGCTGTATGTCTATATTGATATTGTTTTATTCATGTGCTTCTATTAGCTTATTAAATAATGGGAGAATACGCTTCTATAGTCAAATCGATTGTAATTTGAATTTGATTGCTTTTGCTTGCGGTAATAATCGTTAGGAGCGTGTTATTTAATGATTGTGACGATTACAAAAAAAAACAATTCTTTTTAAATTAAAACTTAAAATGTGTTGTTCATTTTTTTTTTTTAATTTTTTTGGTACCCACCAAAGTTTCAAAAATCTCCCTATATCTCGTTTGAACATCCACATCTTTTTTCACCCGAATCAACAAGTAAATACGCTCCACATCACTACACGTCCTCAACAGCTTCTCCAGCAACAATTTCCCTAGGAAGCCAGTACCACCCGTCAGCAGTACCGTTTTCCCCGCGTAAAAACTCGCTATTTCACTCGCGTCTGTCATTTTCCCCGCAATTTTCACACTTTCGTTCACTAAGCGCTTCTTTAAAAATTGCCCAGCAACACTAAAACAAACTGACAACTATCCACCGTCGACTGTTAACAGCAAATGAAGCGTACTATTTATCGGTACGACCGGTACTACCTTGCAATATTGCTCTTGACGCCCGTTTTTATGGTAATAATAGGAATAATCGCCGTATAAAGTATAATGGTATTGTTATTCATGATCGTTACCGTGGCAATGAATTAAATACTTTCTGTGACCTTTCCAGGGTAATTCTATGTTAACGAGGTTGTTGTATTTTTTTTTAAAGACGGCTGGAACGCGACTTTAATTCGGTTTAAGTAGAATTTGTCGAGTTTTTTGGATTATTAAAACTGTTTGTGTGTTTTTTTTGTACACCTTTTTGTAGTACCTCACTGCAAAAAAAAATTTCAATTTTTTTAAGTTTAAATTTAATTTTTAATTGATTTTTATAGAGTGATTTTTAATAAATTTATTATTAAAAACGAAAATTAAATTACCTTTTCATATAATTAAGTTGTTGTTGTTTTTTGGTAAATGGGCATATATTATTTATTTTATATTTAAAAAATTGTAAATACTGAAATGTTTGCAAAAAATATGTAATTTGACACTGCTTATCCATTAATCCAATTGCCGCACTCTTTTTTTATGATACGTCACTGGGTCGTTGCATTTGGTACTATAGTACAATAGAACAATAGGAAACAATAGGCTATAAGAAATTGATAGGAATGCGTTGTTATGGATACGAACCATCGACCTAACATACAATATATAGATCACGTGATTGCTATTGCTTTATTTTAAATCAATAGAAATTATTATTTTTTCAATATAACAGAATATGCATTGATTGATTGTTCAATTTTATTGCAAAATTTGAACTTGAACTGTTTAAATTTATTCATTAATGCGCTACAAAAAACGAATGGAAACATTTTTGTTTTACAGTTTTTTTTTAAAATAATTTTATTGAATATTTTTTATTATAAAAAATACAATTTTTCAAATTAATAAAAACCAAAAACGGTTTTACATCTGAGCAATACACACACACACACACACACACACACTCATCCTAACGCCATCTATCTTCACGGCCACCCACCAAAACATAAATAATTTAGATTCCTACAATACCTACAAATCTAGAAATCAGTCTAACATACAAATCGCAAAACAAAAGCCAACACATTATACGCAAGAAACGCCAACACGGCGAGCAGACAATAATGGGCGATTCGTAGCCATTTTAGCTTGGTACGACCCGCCGGAATCGTCTCCAGCGGATCGCGCAGCAGGTAGACACGGCACCCTCGCACATACGTGTAGAAATACGCGTCCCAATCGAAGGCGGCCATGTCGAAATCAAATAATTGCCTGTCCCGCGCTTCTAAGCGTTCCCATAGTGACTGAGTGTTGCGATTGGTGAAATTCCATTCGCGCGTTGAGAAATACGAGATCACTTCCGTGAATTTGTTAATTTTTTTATAGCCGTTTACCAACCTGGAAATAATATTATTTTTGCAAATAGTTAATACGACTGCGCCAATTATTAATTTGTATCGGCATTATAGGCACTCTCGTTAGTACGTAATATTTTCAAGAAAGTATTCTGTAGATTTTTAGTAAAACACCCTGTATATTCGTAGTCTATAAAATCCTTACCACTGCGCCAATTATTTTGTACATCAGTTAATATTAAAAGCAATTCATTCGTTTTTTTTTTAATGCAACACTCTTTATATTAGTATTTAAAAACAAACTAGCGTATAAAATCATTACGACTGCGCCAATTATTTGTATATCTTTATTATTGGCGTATTCTATAGTATATAAAATATTTCCTGCCTTTAAAATGGAACACCCAGCGTATTTATATATAAGAAAAAAAACTACTTTGCGTGAGAAATCAGCACGACTGCGCTAATTATTTTTAAAATAACTGTATTATTTTAGTTAGTATATATATCTTTAAAAGGGTATTTAAATGGAACACCCTGTATATTTTAATAGTGTAAACTTACATCGGTTTTTTGCCAATACACCGGGCAATAAAATCCACGATATGGGCGGGTAAATAGTGCAGAAACAAAATGGAGAATTGGTGAAATCTTCTACTGGGTGTCATATTTAAAAAGTAATGCCACAGTACTATAGGGGACGGTACTTCCATGCAATGTTTATACGAAAGATTCGTAAAATTATCTTTAATATAAAAATCGAATTAGGAAATTTAAACAAAACCAAAAAACAACAACTTACACCAGCTGATTGGTTTTTGCGGCGAACTAACGTAATTATAAATGGGAATTTCCGCTTCTGGACGCGCTACTGCCGCAGTACTCTCCTCATTTTTTTCCAAACTCCTATTTTTCAATAAATAAATAAATGATATTAAACTTAAATGCACCACCCAGTATATATTTAAGTGCAACATAATGTATTTTATACAATTCACCAAAAATCACGTACTTTACGTTGGCAACGTTCCAGGCGGCCGCGATACTGGCGTTGATCACGTGATCAGCCGGTACCATGTCCGCCATATTGTGTTCGACGCAATGAAGGCTGCGTATGAGACCAATGGCGGCCCCTAGTAGAACGCCCGTAGCCCCGTAGAGGTTGTCGATCCAACCCGCCACTGGTTCGCTCTTTGTTGCCAAAACTATCAATTGAATTTAACTATATTTCGCCAGTTATCGTGGCAACCAGTGTTGCCATTGTCGCTTTTTGTTTCATTTCAAAGAAATAATGATTATTTAAAAAAAAATATGACATTAAAAAAAAAAATATATATATATATATATATTAAAAAACGAAAATGAATTTTTACAGAAATATTTTCTTATATAAAAAATTATTATTTTACAGTTTATTTAAAAAATATTTCTCATAATTTAGAGACGATTGTTTAATTTTGTTTATAATTATTCCATGGCTTACTCAGTTCGTAAATACTCGTTAATAATAATAATAATAATAATAATAGAATGCTATTGTTAGATAATCAATCAATTATTTCCATAGGCTTCTTTGATTCTCATAAACAATTGAATTCGCACTTGTTTATTTCAAGTATTTATGTAAAAAAAAATTTTACTGGTACCTATTGATGGTCGTACTACAGCAACAGGTAGTCCATGGCCTTCATTTTTAATAACATCTTCGGCGCATGCTTTCGTAAATGCGTAGGTATTTGGCCAGTCGCCCAGCAACCTTTATAAACAAAACAAAAATAAAACAAAAAAAATGACAAGTAATGGCATTTTTTTTGCGCAGCGTTCTAGATGAAAATATGAAAATCAATTGTATTTGCAGCACAGATATTTATAAAATCAGTAGATTGCTAGATTTTTCATACAGAAAAATGAATAAAGAATAAATTACGTAATTTAAAAAATGAATTGAATAGATATAAATAAAATTGTACCAAAAAAAATCGGTTTAATTTCTTTTAATATAAAAAAAAACTTACGCGGGTGTTATGCTATCAATGACAGTTTCGTCTAACATATCTGTCAATGTCAAAATTTGTTCGCCACTAATAGGGAGGGGATAAAATAATTCATCAACATTTTTCCTCGGACAATTAGAGTAGGCCGTGGATATATGAACGAACGTCTAATAAAAAAAATTTAAAATTTAACTTAGAAAACAAAAACAAAAATTGTGTCAATTATTTTCAAACCTACTTTCAATTGTTTCGTGTCCCTAGCGATCCTTAGCAGGTCCCTAACGGCCCGAATGTTGATGTTAGCAGCTGTTTTTAGTTTTTCGTCGAACCGCACAGTGGCGGCGCAATGAAAAATGCAGTCCACCTCGCTTTTGAAGGTGTTTAAATCGTGTTGATTGAAGCCCAGGTTGGGTAGGCAACAATCGCCTTTTAGGTAGGATACTTTGTCGACGAAAGTCGGGTCTGATCGTTTTAAACGATCAAAAAGCTAGAAAAGAACATTATTATTGCAAAAAATTTAGTATTTTTTTTGTAAGAATACTTTAGCTTTAGTAGCAACTATTTTTTTTGCAATAAAATATTTTTTAATAAAACTTTTTTTTTTCGAATTATTCGAATAGTTTATGACATTTTTTTTGTAATAATTTTCTTAACTTATTTTTTTTTATACGAAATTTCTTCTTTTTCAATTTGATTTCTTCAAACAAATCAACACCCACCACACTATCGAATATCTCTTGAAACCTCTTCTCCGGATCCTTATTCTTCTTCGTCCTGAGCAGGACATAAATCCTCCGTACATCCCTGCATGACCACAGAATCTTCTCCAGAAGCAGCTTCCCCAGAAATCCCGACGCCCCTGTTATAAACACAGTGCGTCCACTGAAAAAACGCTGAATTTCCGATTTTCCAATCACCCCATTTTCGCAATTGCTCATTTTATTCTCTCGTTTGTTATCAATCGATCGTGTGGTTTGTGTCGCCATAGTTACTGACACAGAGAGTGTTTGACGTGTCGTGACGTGACGTAACTTGACTTGACGGGCAAATAATCTAAAACAATCGAATGTATCGGTAGAGTGAGAGCGATCGTATGCAGTATATCATCTGTTTCTTTGGTTCGCGTATCGTATGCGCCGCGAACAAACAAGCGGCCCGCGTTGCTATGGCAACGTGACGTCACGCTGCTTCTACAGCTAAGAATATATCGTTGTTTTAAGCAATTTCCGGCCGCAATTCTTTAGCGTCCCAACAGAGAAGCCTAGTCTAGTATACAGGAAAATGGATATAGAATAGCCAGATAAGACAGTAGCATTTGTTCTGTGTAGTATATAAATAGAAATAGCAATAGAAATATAGAAAGCCGTTTTTTCTTCTTTTGGAAAATTGGGAATTTTTTTGTTAATGCGGAATAATTAATATTATAGGTTTATATACAGGTCGTTTTAAAAATACATACCTAATTTATTTAATTTTTTAAATTTGCATTTAAATTTTATTTTTTAACGGAACATATTTTATCGATCCTACTGTATATATTTAATTTTAATTGCTAAATAGCTTCATTTGACAATAATCAAACTAGATTTATTGCATTTTCTTGTTCATATCAGCGTTTCCATGGCAATTCCGGAATTACCATGGCAACCTTGCCGAAGATGTCTTCGACCAATTTGTATTCAAGTTGGTTACCTAGACAACGAAGGCCGGTCATAAAATTCCTTGCATTAATTTTGATTTCGATATATACAGGGTGTACCATTTGAAAATGTTACTTAATTTGTTCATTGAATTTTTTTTAAATGAATTATTGATTCGTTCTATTTATTTCTGATGTTGATATATACAGGGCCGTACCATTTAACACGTTCAGTTTATTTTATCTATTTTTAAATAAATAATTCAGTGCAACTGATTCGTTGCAATAATTTTAGATATCGGTACATACATGGTGTAGCACTTGTGATATTTATTAATTTTTGGACGTTAAGAATGAAACAAATAATAAATTTTGTATATAGTTGACAAATTTCTCAAATTAAACAAAAAGAAATTGTTCACTCTGTAGACCATTTAAATATTCTAATATATAAAATTAGAGGATTATTAGAAAATTAGTTTTTCGATTGTTATTATTTTAATAATACAAAATATGCGTTTTCATTGTAAATATTTTTAATGCACCCCTGCGACAATATCCAGGTTGTTATGACAGCCACAGTACCGTCAATTATTTGTTGAATGATGAATTTGCCCAATAAAAAAATGACAATCAAATATTTATTTTAGAACCATGCCAACTCAAGCATTTGCGCACATAACGTTTGTTTACTTTTGTAATTATTGGCAGTACTTTTAGTACTAATAATTTTCAAATCGATAATATTATGAAATAATAAATTTTTGTAAAATGATTAAAATAAAAAAATAAAAAAATTTGAATTACACAATTCAATTCGACAGGTTGTCAATATTTTATTAGTACTTCCATTGAGTTCAATAATAAAAAATAGACTACCGATAATTGGGTAAGAGACGGTTATTTATATCTTAATTAATATATTTCAAGGCACTAGTTAAAAATATTTATTAAAATTTATAGTTTAGAAAATACAAAAAATTCGGTGAAATTTTTAATTATAAAAAAGTTGTGTAATCACCACACGACTTTCCAAATGGAATATTTGAGTTTAAATACGAAAATTCGTAGAATCTTACATTATTATTAATAGTTTTTAGTACTCACAATAATAAACCAGTTCCTACCTTGTTATTATTTTTTTGTAAATCGCAAATCAAACAATTTTTTTTGAGAAACTTTATACGCACTGCCAAAAAAAAATCGTTTCAAAAAAAACATTCGAATCCAAATTTGTTCCACAAATATTCAAACTCAAACAAATGACAGAAATTTAATTAAATTTGAAAAAAATAATTAAAAGAAAAACCATTTGCATTCATCAATCACGTAAAAGAACACACAAAAAAAAATTACGAGCAAATCGGGTAGTACCTACACCAGTACCAATCGTTGATCGTGTTTTGTTTCGATTGATACCACAGAAAAATCTCAGTTATTAACAAAATTCGATCAGATCGTTGCACGTCGGCGATACGACCTAACCAACCGAAACGGTACTATGGCTGATGAGTAAGACAACGCCGCCGCAGACGGCGCAAATGTTTAACCTTGCTCTGCCGACTTGATTCTTGTTGTTGATTCAATCTCATGTGCGCGAAAATCAAAATGAACCGAAACTAGTTGGGTACTCGTATATACAGGGCGCTTGTCTAAACATAGAAAATTTTGTGGACATATTTTTTTTACGGTCAATTAAAGAAGGACAAAAAACACACACTGGCGTTATTTTTTAAATATATTTTCGAATTCGGTACACCCTGTGTGATATAAAGTATTTTAAGGTATGTGCAATAATAAAATAGACGAGAATCGATTTATAGGCCCGGGCAACCTAAATATTTATACAATTGAAACAAAGACGTAACGAACGTAACGAACGCGTCACTACAGAATTAGAAATGACGGTTGTTTATTGTTTTGTTTTTATACCAGTTTTTTGTTTATTTTTTATTTATTCGAAAATTTGACAACGACACGCGAAAATATATGGAATTTGTCATAGGTGCCATTATAAAAAAATGGCGTCGATTTAATAGCTTACAATTTTATTTTCAACCGCAACAATAAATCACTAAAAAAATTAAAATTTAACGCATCCTCCCAAATCGGTTTCTACGATAATAGAAGCCACCTTTGCATTTTGATAAATATTTCTTTTAATTTTAATGATTTGTTTGGATTTTTTCTTCACTGGACAACGTTTTTAGGATAAGAATTGCCTCCGCCGCCCCTGGACAATTTTTTTCCTGAATCGTGATTGGTGTAAAATCCAAATTGTAAATCTTCAAAAACACGAAAAATTAGCAAATTTTTTAGTCCACTTAATATATGTTTCTTAGTACGCCTAGATTTGTCTTTTTTTGATAAAACAAAAGCTACCTGCGGAAGAAGCGTGATTACTATATATCTATAATTTTTGTGGCTAGCGACAGGGTTGCCATGGAAAGTAACTGTCCTCAGATTA
The DNA here is from genome assembly GCA_947310635.1 of Leptodirus hochenwartii. Lineage (NCBI taxonomy): Eukaryota > Metazoa > Arthropoda > Insecta > Coleoptera > Leiodidae > Leptodirus > Leptodirus hochenwartii. Next base: position 25,975,253 of record OX371186.1, read on the forward strand.
CATAGATGGCGCAATTTCGCAATTTCTTCGAATTGTCCAATCTTGTTGCCATGGAAATATATTATACATAACTTTCGGTACTGTAAAATCACCTGAAAAAAATTGAAAATTTCTATAATTATATCATTTTAAATGGAACACTCTGTATACACGCGGAACAAACAAGTCATACCGAGTCTATTTCGGTGATATAATTAAATGAAAAGTCGATCCACGACAATTTCATCGGATATTCAATTAAATTATTCACAAATTCCTCCAAATTGTTGATCTGTTTCAATTTATTATTATTCACCAGTACGGCTATGGTCAGATATTTACAGATGCCTATTTTACTACGTGCCGGTATTTCGCCAATCCTCGTCTCCCGCGCCGATTCCAAATCCACCCCTAAAAATTAAATAGAACACCCTGTGTTTGTTAGTCTTACCAATTTTCAATCGGTTTAAATTTATAAATTTTAATTTTAAATCGATTTTAAATAAATTTATTTTTGGTACAAAAAATGAATTATCGAAAAATGTACGTACTTTGTAGCGATTTCATATTCCGAAATGAATAATCAACCGGTTTTCCGATGTCCTCTGGATTAATTGTCGGCATTTGTTTCTTCGTCTGTTGCCCAAAAAATGAATTAAAAATAACATTAGCCTGGGTGAGCAGGGAAATGAAAATAAATATTTCTGACCTATAAAGTGACAATTGTGACGAATTAATTATTTTTTTGTCAAATTGACAAAAATATTACTAGTGTTAAAAACACCTGTAGCGCACGAATTAAAAAATATCAAATTTTTATTAATAAATGAACGAAACACTTTTTTTTTTACGCAAAAAAGGCTTTGTAATAAAATTAAAATGTAAAATTATATATTAAAAAAATATTTTACTGTTAACAAAAAGTCGGTAGAATGTTTTAAAATCCTTAAAAAAGATTTTTTTTTATTATATTTTCAATTATTTTAACTTGAATGTTTATTTGTTGCATCAATTATTTTTTTCTTCGCTTTTATTCGATAAAATCTTCTGTAATAATTTGAGCGCTTCCGGTTTTATTGTCTGTTTACGTTCCATATTCAAGATTGGTGAAAAATCCAATGTTTTAATCTAAAAAAAAGAATTCATCAACTGTGAAACGACCTTAACTAAACTTAAGGTCAGTCCACACTTCAATGTAAATATTCCGCCTCGATATTTCACATTTCTAAGTTCGAAAAATTATAATTTTTTTTATAAAAACGCAATGGCCTACTTGCGGAATCAACGCCAAAATACACTTCCTATACTCCGGCACGTGAGCGATCGGATTACCATGGAACGTGATGCTGTGCAATTGTTTGAGAGGCCTCAGAACGGCCACCTGTTCGAAACTGTCGATCTTGTTGCCGTGGAAATATAGGATAGTGATGCATTTATAGTTGCCTATCGACTTGTCGATTACCTTGATGCGATTGTAGGAGAAATCGATCCATTTTATATCGGCCGGTCGATCTATGATCGAGTCAAGGGCCGCTTCGATATTCCGCGTTGTTTTTAGATGGTTGTTGTTGAACCACACCGATTTGGTGAGGTAACGGTTCGTGCTTTGATTTAAGGCAGGTTGGTTGCCTACTCGGTCACCTCTAGCGCGAGCCACATGCAACCCTTAATAGCGTACAAATAAAAATATATTCAGAAAAAAATCGAATTATAGACAAATATGATTTGTCGCAGCTACTTTAGGGTTTTTTTTTATTACATGGCACACTTCCCCACGCAGGTTATACATTCACACATAACCATTTATTTGATATATAATTTAAAAATGTCTACTTACACACGAAAGTTTTCATTCCTGAAAAGGAAAAATCAACAGGTAGACTGCATTCAGTTTTTGTTTTATCGTTAATATGAAAATCTACAACTTCCTTATATACTATGCGATCCCTAACCATTTATTAATGTTTTATTTCTTACGAATTTGAATAAAAATATTTATAATTGATTTTTTGACAATAACTGACATTTTCATTGTTATTACGCGAAATGAGGCGAAATTTTTATTTTTAGATAATTTCTTTAATCGCATTTCGGGTTAAAAAATGTTTTTTTTCAAAAAAAATTGGATGTGTTTATTATATAAATACAAATTTTATAATAATATTGACAGTACTTTTATAAATAATATCAATAAATATACATATAAGACATATAGAAGGTACTACCAAAAATTACATATATATATAATTTTTATATAACATAAAAATTAATTGAAATAATAATAATAAATACATCTATTAAGTTACCAGTTTATTTACTTCGCAATTACAACAACAAAATTTCTATAAAAAAAAGAACCGCAGAATGTGCTGCGAAATTTCAGTATTTTTTTGGGGACATTTACTGCATTTGTTTTTGCAAATAAAACCTCGCGCCATTTTTTTTAAAGAAACAATCAATACAAAAGTAATCAGTTCTGTTTATCCCTTCAACTGTCGAATAAGCTCCAATAGGAACTCGCTATAATAGCCCATGACGACCGCATCTGTCACTTTGACATCCCTGCCCATGGCCACCAGCGGTGTGACAGCTGCACCGGTATCCATGCCCACCAAATTGCCGCCGTACTTCAGTAACGTCAGCGCGGTATTCTCGATCGAATGACACAATTTATCGCGATTGTCGTCCGTCGCTAGGGCGGCGGGCGGCGCGGCCGGATTATTGGTGAGGGATGATAAGCGTGTCAGTTGCGCGCACACCGACGATCCGGCGGCGCACAGTTCGTTTATCGTTGAGGTTAGGTATTGGTTGTAGCGGTCCATTCGTTTTAATGCGTCCGATACTGCGCATCGGAGCGGATAACGTTGTTAGTTTCGAGGTTATGGGGAATATGTTCGGATAAATGTTGCGGAGTGGGGATGTGGCTTTCGAATGCGAAAAGAATGTTTGATATTGGTCGTTTGGTTTGGCAGTTATGGTGGGAAATGTGTGGTTGTGGCAATATTTGGATTTTACAAAATGCAAATAGATTTTTTTTAGTTTACTTACATGGTCTGCTACCATCTGGACTTAATTCTGATAAAGTCTGATCCATATTGAATGACTTACTTCCTGGAAAATTTCGAAATTGCAAAATAAAAATTGTTATTTTTGTACATAATATAGGCAACTATACGTACTTCTTACTTGACTTCTTATGGTAGAATCACCATCGTCCGATGATGAATCATCAGACTCATCCGGCCGAATCAAACTTACTAAAAAAAAAAATTATTTTTATTATAAATAAAATCACGGAAATTATATATAGTGTCAACGAGCCTTTAGAATTCCTTAAGGTTTCCTCACAATATTTTTTCGACTATTTATTTTTAATATTTCAAAATAACAGGTTTTTTTTATCACAAAAATAATTTTTCGAAATCAGACTATCACTCACTTTCTGACTGCGCGTGCCTGATCCTCCCACCACAGCCGCCCAGCCCACCCATCAACTTCCCCTGCACCCCACTCTTCCTCCCTTTCACACCCCCACCACTCCCATCCCCCGCCCCGCCACCCAGTTTCACCTTATTCTGCGAACTAATCGTCGGCCGCATCAATCTCTTATAGAATCCCCCACCGCCCTTACTGCTCGCACCCCCGCCGCCGCCGCCGCCGTTCGCTGATGTTCGGTGCGTTCCCCCACCCCCGCTACTGTTATACCCGCCCGTCGTTTCGGTGTCCGATGTATCGGACGCCGCTGTACTGGGTGACGGCTGCGGCTGCAGGTTGGCAATGCTGCGGCTGCGGTATATGTGCTGCTGTGATTGGTGCAGGGCGGCGGCGGCGGGATTGGGGGGGTTGTGGTGGCGTGACGGTGGTTTCGGTTTTGTACCTAGAATTTCTGATTTAGTTGTGTTGATTTTTGAGTTCGTTGAAACTGTGAAACGAGCTTTAGTTTATGGCAATTGCGTGTTGTAGTTAAAGCTATTTCACAGTATGAATTTCCCAATATTGAACATTTTTATTTATTCGTTTAAAAATGTATGCATTTTTTTTTTAAATACAACAATGATGCTAATAATGTGAAACGTGCTATCAAAAAATTGTGGAGTATACCCAAAAATTTTTTTTAAATTAAAAATTGATTTTTAACGTTTGTTACACATTTTTTAAAACAAAACATCAAATTTTTGAATTTTTACCTGGTTTTCGTTTTTGTACAACGGGTGCTTGAATGATCAGGTCACTTAAGCTAATCGATCTGCGCAAACTCGAATTATAGCTCTCGTTCAATCGGACTGTATCGCCGCCCATATGTCAATGTCAAATATGCACCAAACGTCAACAACAATAACAATAACCAAAATCATGCAACAAAAAAAATGGGGGTGGGGGCAGTGGGGACAAACACAAATTAATATTTTGAACGAAATTTATACATGCGTACGCATAAATCAGACATACAAAATTTCTATATTAAAAAAAAACACTCGATATTTCATAGTGTTTTTAGTGTAATATAAAAGGTACATACACAGGGTGTTCGTGTGGAAAAAAATGTAAATGCGTGTTTATGGATACCCTGTATAATAAGACAATGGACATTTAAAAATACCACGTGCCCATGCGCCATGCATAATATATATTATTAGTTTTGTTACGACGTTTCAAAAAAAAATATATAATTTCACGATCACTTGGAAAAAACTTGTAAAAGAATTTTTCGCTCATCATGCAACACCGAAACGTTGATTAGTCACCTTTCTCCGTCACAAAACTGTCACTTTCCTCATCGTTGATCCGCGTACATTTGGCACCACTGTAAATGCCATCGAGGGCAGCACTTAAATTCTGTTTACAGAAATTCGGCAAGCTCAAGTTTCGCTTCCGGCATTTAGCCGGCACGCAAATGGCGACACCGGCCATATTGTCGAACATGCACGACAGTGCTCGAACCTTGCCGATCGTCACCGACTTGGCCACGATCTCGACGAGATCGTTGATTTGAGCGATTCTCTTTTGAATTTCGCCCAAAAGTTTGATTTGGTGCAGCGATTGTTGGATGTTGTTGTTGTTGTTGTTGTTATTGTAACTGGTCCGCCCCGCATCGGTGGCGATTTTTGTGGTGAAGACCTTGTCGGGTTCGGTTTCGTTCCAGATGTTTTTCGGGTTGATTTCGAGGCTGTCGTATAGTTGTTCGGAGCCGTCCTTTGCCGATTGGTACTCCAAAGAGTCCGGTTCAATTCTAGATTTCATTTCGAATTGATTTTTAACTTTCTGGTAGTTGAAATGTTCCAAATCGTATTCGAAATTGTTTTCCTTGTAGTTGATTTCGATGCACTTTTCATTGGACGGCGGTGCCAGATTTTCATTGGACTTTTTCGCGGTTAAGTTAATATTTTTTCGCTCTTTGAAAAAGTCTTCTTTTTTAATATACTCGTACGACATTTTGCCTCTTTTAATTTTCGAGCTGTGCCTTCGGACCGCTTTCGGTGGCTTGTGACAGATCTTCTCGCAATCTGTCAGACTCTTCGACAACAAGTGTCTGTCCAAACTGGCAGTTTCCTGCTTTACCGGCGCCTTGTCAACATTGAAATTGGTCAAAGTGAACGCGGAACTTTTGGTGCACGTTTCAAAAATATCCAAATTTATCTCCGGCTTATTATTGAGCACGTTGCAAAATTTGCTTTTGTACTGGCGATTTTTGGTCTCTAAGCTAGGTATATACATAGCACAACCTTTTTTAACGTTATTATTTTTAATTTGCGTGTTCAGTTTGTCTTTTAGGACGCTTTGTTGGGCGCCGCTGTTTGTGTCTACAAAAAACGCGATGCCCTTCTTGTTTTGGATCGGATTCGATTTGAGGTCATTTTGAGCGATGCACTGTTCGAATTTGAGCAATTTTTTTTGGAAATCTTGACTTGAGTTTATCCTCTTGTTCGCTACCACATGTTGTTCATCTAACGACTCGACCAGATCAGTTTGAGTTTGTGACGTTTTTAACGATTTTATATTGTTTAAATTCGTCGTGGAGTGAGCGTACAAACTTTGCGAGCGACGAATTTCATTGGGTGACGTTGTTGCATTTTCGTGGGCGTAACTGACATTTTTAGGCATTGACCTGCTGTAGCCAGCTTGAGCGTCATATTGACCTTTCGACTCGTAACCTCTAAATAGAATCTCTAACGGCGCTGATTTGCAGTCACTATCATTCGAGAGAATACTCTCCAAACTGTTGCAACAGCTTTTACTTTGCTGTACACCGAAATCGTCCAATTCGTCACTCAAAATACTATCCTGCGAATTTCTATTGCTGGGATTTAAGTAGAAACTCTCGCTTTTATCGCAATTATAATCCTGCAGATATTTCGAATAATCGATGTCTTGGGCCAGGTGGTTGTAGATCTCATTGTTCGATAGACATCTCCGAGGTGGCGCTAGCGGTTTCACTTTCGGATTTCTCGTTGATTTGAAGCTGCAGTCTTCCAACGAATCGCTGCTGAAACTACTGTTATCGTTGCGATCGTCGCCAGTTTCGAATAAAATGACTTTTGCAGGCTCGCGAGCTTTGACCAAATCATTTTTCGCCTCGATAAAGGTGGTGGGCGTGCTCTGAAATTTGCTACTTTCGAAAATATGTTCAATCTGCTCGTAGTTTTTATTAAAATCCCTGGAGAATTGCTCGATGTCAGCGCAGATTTGCTTGAATCCGACATCGGTATCATGCTGCGAGTCAATGCAATAGCTGACACTTCTGCGCCCTTGAAATTCGTCACTAGCTTCCGCAAAGTCCGCTAGGCGGCATTCCTCGCTCACTGGCGACACCGGCAACGACTTGTGCCTGTATTTACTCAACGTTTTGTCCAATCTCAATTTTCTCGGCGTAATCAGAGCGGCCAGATGCTGCAGCGATCGCTGCGGACTTTTTATCATAATGTCACTCAATTTGGCCGGGGCGTTCGTTAGATTCGGATGGTGCAACATGCCCAGACTCGTTATGTCCGACGTATTTTTCGCATAGTCCTTCATAAAACAGCCGCAAAGCTGCAGATTTGACGGTACTGAAGAGGTGCCGCGCTGAAACGTCGGCGCACACTCTTGAAAATAGATTTTAACATTTTGATGTTAGTTAAAAAACAGTCCCTTTCAACATACATGCGCAAAAAATCGTGTTAGTGGTCGGTTATGTCAAAATTGTATACTTAAAAAAAGCAATCACGCCACTCGCAACTGTCAATTTCATATTTGAGGTTACTGTAAAATTTGGTATATTTTTTGGATGCGTGCTGTTTAAAAAGGTGCTTTTTTAACCTAAAAAAGAATAATTTTTTGCTACTTAGCTCAATTTTCTTACCGTTTTGTTTTCTTGTACTGTGCTCTTTTTCTGGAATGTGAGATACGTCATGGGTAGATCGGGAATTCTTCATCGAAGAACTTCCGCTACCAACCTAAAAAACGTTAGCGTTTGAAATTTCCATTTAAAAAATCCCTAAGAGCTATTCTTGCTGTCACTGTTTTGATATTTCTACAATATTTGATATTTATATCACTTGGAATTTTTTTTTTTCTATATATATTCGATATAAATATATATTTTTCAATATTGCATTGCTTATGTAGCAAATAATTTAAAAAACCACGTGACTTATGTCAACAGGGCCAACTAAATATTGTATATAACCTGCAAAACATCAAATTTTAACTGATCTGTCACTTTTATGACTTTAATTAAAAGTCACTTTCACTTCCGGTTGACGGAAATTGTCTAAAATTCACTATGCCCTTTCTAATGACACTAAGGCTTAAATCCGCAGTTTGGTTTAGGATCGATTGAGCCGCTTAGTCGCCACAGCAAAAACAGACTGTACCTACCATAATCTAAGCACTCACATTATCCAACGCTTTTCGAATATCCGATATACTCTTGGCCAATTCCTGCCGTTTCCTCAACGCTTCCGGGTTATTCTTCGTGGCAAATGCGGCATTTATAATGCCCTGATTACGGTTGCTCGCCCCACCACTAGCGCCACTAGCGCTGATATCGTACTGGGCCGATATCGAGCTCTTGTTTGTGAACTGTTGACGTTCGGACATCGGACTAGTCGTCGATGATGGGCCGACGGGCGAATTCGACGTTGGCGAGCCGTTCTGTTGGTGTTGGTTCATGCTGTCAAACGTGGAGCGTAGGTAGCGCTCTCTATTGACCAATTTATCTAGAGATTCCGAGCTGGCGGACAGGAGCGACATTGGATTGCGGTCGGTGTTCTCGCCCGAGGGCGTAGAGGCCTGAAATGTTATTGTTTTTTTTAATGAAACACTTTATAGCTGTTTTCGTTTAGCTGTTTAAATGGACCATCCTGTATATTAAGGGATAGTTGGTTGTTATTTATAAAAACGACACTTTTGATGATAAAGTGTCAATTTTCTTTTAATAACATTTATTTAAAGTACATTTCGAAAATTCTGACCTCGTCATCATCGTCGGAATTTGGGCTACTGTACACTGACGCCCCATTGGTCGCTGATATGTCCAAATTGCTGATGGTGTTCCACTTGGATCGCCTCGTGGATTGTCGGAGCTCATCGGCGTCTATATTTTTGACAGTAAACTCCCCACTAAATTATTAACAAAAATCAGTGTGTTAAACATTCATTTGTTGAAACAATTGCTACTGTTTAAAAAAATATATATTATCAGTGTACCTATTGACTTCTTGCGCGTCACCATGGTAATACGATTCCTGTTCTTGATCCGAGTCAATGTCCGCGTGGTGGGCTTCGCTTTCGTGATCCTTCAGAGATCCTAATGCACTGTCGCAAGTCAGGCTTGTAGGCCGCATCGGTACGGGCTGAAAATTTCGAAAGAAAATCATAAAAATACGATTTATAAATAGTTTTAAATATTTTTCTTAAGTTGGTACTATTTTCTAGTATCTTACGTTGGGTGTTATTATCAGAGAGCGTGTCAAAAATATTTCCCGAGCTCCTACTAACATTTTGAACATTTAAATTGCATACTTCTTTCTTCAAAGAATTTAAAAAAAATGTTTTTTTGAAAAGTTGGCAACCATGTTTTCGACTTACCGGTTTCTGATTGTTGCTCTTATGGCCATCCGTTCCGCTATCCATCGATTCCGTCTCTGTATCAGGATCTACAATTAAATTTGCGACAGAGAAAACGAACGTACAGTATATAACAGTGTTGACTTTACACTAAAAAGTTAAATTTCTTTGAATCGAATAGAGATGCGTTATTACTTATTTATGATAAATTTAGTAGAAAAATAATTAGAATAAAATAGCGTTGGTCGTTAAGATGTATCACTTCGTGGTTGACCGGAAATAACTTAAAGTTTGTATTTTTAAATGGAACACTCAGTATATATTTGTACTAGTCGATAAATAAGATATTTCCCTAAAATTTTCAATTTAAAATTCAACTCGTAACTTGTAAAATAAAAAAATTATTTCATAATTACTGTTTTATACCAAGTATTTTTTTTTGGAAAAAATTCACGTAATAAACTTGTGTAATTTAATAAATAATGTTTTCGCAATAAAAGGTGTTCCATTTATATATATATATATCTTTGAAAAAATACCTTTGCCTGAGTATATGTCTCCATTTTCGTCGATAAATTTCCTCATATCGAATTTCCCCCACTTCGCCCTGCTCGTTTCCTGTCTGGGAATCGTTGGTTTAAAATTCTCCGAATCTAGATGTCGTCTCGCCCAATTTGGCAACGATTCAAATGTTTCATCCTCCTTTTTGACATTCGACCTCACATTATCGTACGCCCACGAAGGTGTGTATGACTCTTCTATATCTGATCCTAACCTAAAATATATTAAACATATATAAATATTTAATTCAATAGTATATATTTTCTAATTCACCTGGTATAATCTAAAGTTTTGCCTTGTCTGGTAGCCTGTTGACTTAACCTAGCGTGCATTGTAACCACCATATCATGTGGTATTCTCCATACAAATATACACCTTAAATTGAAAAAAAAACACACTATATATTTATAATCTTTCTAATTCATTTTTAAGAGATATATTCGTGAAAATTCTCTTTTTTTCATTCATTCGTGTATCTTCGGTCATCCTCGTGTATCATCGGCAATATTAGTACCTCCTCGGCTATTTTCGTTATTCTAAAGCCGAGCTTCCACATATCAAAAAATGACTTACCCATCTCCACTAGTAGATATCAATCGCCTGCAGTCATTTGAAAACCTAAGCCCTGTTGCCAGCTCTGAGTGTCCGCACATGGTTGCCATACATTCTGACGTGTAGTAATCGTACAAACAAACTGACTTATCGGTGCAAGAAGAGGCTAAGTACAGACCTGACCTATCCATGGCGACCTATAAAAATTAAATTACATCTTCTCTCCTAAATTTTATCTGATATTTTACCTTAACTAAAGTGCCGTCATCTGCCGGACTGCCTTTAAACGTTTTCGTATGCTTTCCCGAATTGACATTGTACACCCTGACGTTTCTATCCATACATACTGTCACCACATGCTTCCCGCTCGCATCGACAACCATGTCGAACAGTGTTGTCTTGCCTATTGCGGTGTTGTAACGTTCAAACTGAGGTGGATCTGTTTGAGTCTAAATTACGATAGTGGCGATGAGTGTCCAGTTCGACGGGGTGTATAGAGGTTAGGATTGATTTTACAGAAAAATGTTTCAATAGAATGTTGTAAAAGAACGCATTAGCTGCAAGTTTTGTACAAATGATTTTTTGAAAAAATGTAAATTAGTTTAAAAAATAGAGGCTAATTAAAATTGTAGTCTTCTTGGTGGAAATGCAAATTTTAACATGGAAGTTTGATGGCTTATATCTTTGGTAATATTTGTTTGAATTTAATTAGCGTATATACGAAAGTTGTAGACAATTTTATTAGCTATAATTTTTGTTTGAAAATGTTTTCTATAAAATGTACCATTTTAGAGATGCAGGCAAGTTACAAAATGCTGTCCTCTTACCCACATTTGACACGTCATCAAATAACCTCAACAAATCGAACATTCCAGACATTTTTTTAATATAATTTTTGGTACACCCTTAGAACAACCCCCACCACTCTCAAATCTCTTATTACCATCGCTTAAAACCACCCCTAAATTATTTTACAACTAACCGACAGAGATCTAAAGACCAAACTCTTATCAGCACAACACGACACCATCTGCAACGCTCCTTCTCCGACACTATTACCCCCACCACCCTGTCCGTGCATGAATCTAACAGCTGTTATACTACTGCTATGATCCATGAGCGTTTGCACAAGCCTATAATCGTGATCCATGTCGAAAACGTGAATGAAGCGATCTCGGCTGGCGCTCGCTAGCAATCGGGGGTTTCCGTTCGTAGTCGGGGTTGACTCGAGGCCCGTGTATTCGAGGCAAAGGATTTCCGCGTCGTGCGCCTCAATTTTGCACAGTTCTGTCATTGTTGTTGTGTCGTGAATTCGGATATTACCTGAAAATTTTGTGGACACATATACAGGGTGATTAAAAATATTTTTCTATAATATTTTTTTTGGTTAGTTATAATGATTTAAAACTTACCAGCTCTATCGCCGCTAGCTAAATGTTTCCCATCGGCACTAATTTTAATACTCCGGACGCCATGTTTGCTGTCATACGCGTCATATGAGCCGCCATTATTGCTACTGATATTAGCGTCCTTGATAAACGTCAAATCCTTGTCAACGTACACAACCTTCAACAGCTCGTTCGAATAAATATTTTTTCTATAGTTATCCCCACCATTTGATGTTGTAGTACTATTCGTACTATTAGCACTAATCGTATGTCTTCTCTGAGTTGGCTGTGATTGACTCTGATTGGCTTCTGTCATATCCAAATTCCATACACGGATTGTATCGTCACTGCTGCACGTTATGAAACTACCTTTAGGTAAAGGACTTTCCGGTGGGGCCATTTCTACGCCCCATATGCAGGCGGAATGGTACAAATAGCTCAGAGCCTTTCCTGCGTGTATAAAAGCCGATTTTCTTAATTGGCGCAGTTGTAAGGATGCGACTCAACGTTTATTTTTATATAACTTTCTTATTAATTGAGATGGTTTATTTTTGATAAGACAATATATTTTGTGGAATTTTACGCTTATTTAGGACCAAAACGAATTTTAAATTGATCTTGAGCGGTTTATTAAATATAGCGAAAAAAAGGCAGTCACTTACCAACTCTATGAACATCCGCTACATCCCAAACGTACACCGAGTGATCGTTATAAATGCACGATAGCTTTTCATTAATTGGATCGTACGTTATCGCTATAACATCGGGATATTTCGCATCCTGTGGTTTAGAGGTGGCGTGCGTGAAATAGATGGCGGTACTGATGTCCACGCCCAAATAGTGCGCACGTGGTATCGTCGTTACGTATCTTCAAAATTATTTTTCAATTAAACAATATATGCAATTTGATGATGAATGAGAGTTTTTCAAAAATATTAAGCTGTTCAAAAAGTTATATCAATTTATAATAATCGATGACTGCATTAGTGTCTTATTTGACCTACCGCAATGTGCGCGGGTCGAAGCATCTGACAATGCCATCCGCGCAGCCAACGAAGATCAATTTCTCGCCCACGGTTATACAGTTGGCACTCGTCGTGCGCAGCTCCACCCATTTGTCCAAGAGCCTTCGATTGTTAAATTCACACAAAAGGCCCGACTTGATAATTGCGTACGTGCTGTCCCCACACTCGCCCTTCCCGCACGCTACGCCATAAAAGTAGCTATTGCGCAGCTCGCCCAGGATCGCGGGTCGACCGAGCAGTGGCGTAGTTTCCTATATGTGAGAAATTTTATTTGAAAAAAAAAAACAAATGGAATGATGATAGCGATGTTAGGTACCTTGTTATACCGCGTGTTATATTCCAAGAACCAGAATTTGACAAATCGATTTCCGACCGTAACGAAATAGTTGCCATTTTCGCTGAACGTAACCGCTTTTACTTTGCTGCTTACTTTATTACTGGCAACCTTGATATTATTCCGCCAGTCCCAAACGTTCACGATCATGTCGTGTTGGGTGCCAATGCTCACCACGTACTTATTGGTGGGGGAAAATGCCTGAAAATAACATATTTTTGCAGGTCAATGTTTTTGGTTCGATTCAATTAAATTTTCAACATTAGATCGTGTTAATTTTGAATCCGGGTCAATTTTTTAGACTAGGTTCGATCAATTTTTGCGATTAGTCCGCGCTAATTTCTGGTTTAGATCGCATTAAGTCGAACCATGGTCGGGTCAATTGTTGAAATGGACTAGGATCAAATGTTTGAGGTCGAGTCAATTTTATTTTTAAGTGTCTACGCACCACACATTGCACGCCATGTTTGTGGTGCACACTCTCGGCCACCTGTTGCGTCTGCGCGGCCAGTCCGCTGTTCCCGCCCGGCCCACCGGTAGATGGCTCCACTGTCTGCAGGTCCCACACCCTGACCGCGGGCAAGTGGCCATATTCCCCCGTCACTAGGTAACGCCCGCACGAGCTAAATGCTAACGAGGCAATTGTTTTCCGGCTGGTGTTGATTATGTGCTTCTGGTCGCCATTGGAGGTGTTCAATAGCACGATAGTGCACCTGGAAAAGAGCAAATTTCATTGTCGTTGATAGGGAGGAATGTTATTTCGAAAATATTTAACGATGTTGCAGTTACGATAGAGGTTATGTTGATTGAGTTCGATTTGCGGGATGGTTCAATTTTGTTGCATATCTTTGTTGCTAGAAGAGATAAAATTATTTTTTTCAAATAAAAGTTGTAGGGAATTTGATCGTTTTTAGTCTACAAGAAGAAATTTTCAAAAATATTTGACGTTTTGAATGTTATGATGGAATTTGTGAGGTTGTGTTGATTTAGTTAGACATATGTAGGGAATTGGTTGAATTTTCCAGAATATCCTTGTTCTTAGAAGAAATACAATTTAAATTTTTAAATAAAAGTTGCGGATAATTTAATTATCTTTAGTACTCAAGAAGAATTAAAAAAAAAAATTTGACGGTTTGAATGTTATGATGGAATTTGTGAGGTTGTGTTGATTAAGTTAGCCATATTTAGGGAATTGGTTGAATTTTCCAGAATATCCTTGTTCTTAGAAGAAATACAATTTAAATTTTTAAATAAAAGTTGCGGATAATTTAATTATCTTTAGTACTCAAGAAGAATTTAAAAAAAAATATTTGACGGTTTGAATGTTATGATGGAATTTGTGAGGTTATGTTGATTAAGTTAGCCATATTTAGGGAATTGGTTGAATTTTCCAGAATATCCTTGTTCTTAGAAGAAATACAATTTAAATTTTTAAATAAAAGTTGCGGATAATTTAATTATCTTTAGTACTCAAGAAGAATTTAAAAAAAAATATTTGACGGTTTGAATGTTATGATGGAATTTGTGAGGTTGTGTTGATTTAGTTAACCATATTTAGGGAATTGGTTGAATTTTCCAGAATATCCGTGTTGTTAGAAGAGATACAATTAAAAATTGTAAATAAAAGTTGTGTATAATTAAATTCTCTTTAGTACTCAAGAAGAATTTTAAAAAAAATATTTGACGGTTTGAATGTTATGATGGAATTTGTGAGGTTGTGTTGATTTAGTTAGACATATTTAGGGAATTGGTTGAATTTTTCTGAATATCCTTGTTGTTAGAAAAAATACAATTTAAATTTTTAAATAAAACTTGCGGATAATTTAATTATCTTTAGTACTCAAGAAGAATTTAAAAAAAAATATTTGACGGTTTGAATGTTATGATGGAATTTGTGAGGTTATGTTGATTAAGTTAGCCATATTTAGGGAATTGGTTGAATTTTCCAGAATATCCTTGTTCTTAGAAGAAATACAATTTAAATTTTTAAATAAAAGTTGCGGATAATTTAATTATCTTTAGTACTCAAGAAGAATTTAAAAAAAAATATTTGACGGTTTGAATGTTATGATGGAATTTGTGAGGTTGTGTTGATTTAGTTAGCCATATTTAGGGAATTGGTTGAATTTTCCAGAATATCCGTGTTGTTAGAAGAGATACAATTAAAAATTGTAAATAAAAGTTGTGTATAATTAAATTCTCTTTAGTACTCAAGAAGAATTTTAAAAAAAATATTTGACGGTTTGAATGTTATGATGGAATTTGTGAGGTTGTGTTGATTTAGTTAGACATATTTAGGGAATTGGTTGAATTTTTCTGAATATCCTTGTTGTTAGAAAAAATACAATTTAAATTTTTAAATAAAACTTGCGGATAATTTAATTATCTTTAGTACTCAAGAAGAATTAAAAAAAAAATATTTGACGGTTTGAATGTTATGATGGAATTTGTGAGGTTGTGTTGATTTAGTTAGCCATATTTAGGGAATTGGTTGAATTTTCCAGAATATCCTTGTTCTTAGAAGAAATACAATTTAAATTTTTAAATAAAAGTTGCGGATAATTTAATTATCTTTAGTACTCAAAAAGAATTTTAAAAAAAATATTTGACGGTTTGAATGTTATGATGGAATTTGTGAGGTTGTGTTGATTTAGTTAGCCATATTTAGGGAATTGGTTGAATTTTCCAGAATATCCGTGTTGTTAGAAGAGATACAATTAAAAATTGTAAATAAAAGTTGTGTATAATTAAATTCTCTTTAGTACTCAAGAAGAATTTAAAAAAAAATATTTGACGGTTTGAATGTTATGATGGAATTTGTGAGGTTGTGTTGATTTAGTTAGCCATATTTAGGGAATTGGTTGAATTTTCCAGAATATCCTTGTTGTTAGAAGAAATACAATTTAAATTTTTAAATAAAAGTTGCGGACAATTTAATTATCCTTAGTACTCAAGAAAAAAATTTAAAAAATATTTGACGGTTTGAATGTTATAATGGAATTTGTAACGTTATGTTGATTTAGTTAACCAGATTTGGGGGTTGGTTGAATTTTCTTGAATATCCGTGTTGTTAGAAGAGATACAATTAAAAATTGTAAATAAAAGTTGTGTATAATTAAATTCTCTTTAGTATGCAAAAAGATTTTTTGGAAAATATTTACTAATTTAAAAGTTATACTTAACGATTAAAACGATATACAAAATGTATATTTGCAGATTTGACATTAGCCTGCATTTCTTAAATTAGCAATTAAATCGCATATAGAAATCCTTATTAATCTATCGATTAATTTACCATATACGAAATTGATTAACATTTTTCATGAGTGAATGTTCACCTCGCGCATTTTAGTATTTGAACACTGACGTTCTCTTAAATAAAGTGATAAAGATCGCATGTGCTCGGTACTTCGTTGGAGGAATCATTCGTTTACAAAATGAATTAAACGAGAAATTTCTAAAGTGAAACATCTCGCAGCAAACTAATTATTCGTTATTAAATGAACCGCATCGTAAAGTCGATACAATTAGTTCCGGTTCATAAATCGCATCTCTATTAAAACAATAGCAAAGAAAAAACAGCATAGACATCTCGGATATTATTAATCCAATATTTTATTATTCATCGAAATAATCAAATATTTGTCATTGTCAAATCAAAAAATACATTAAAATGACACAATTTTAATTAATAAATAATAAATAAAAAAGCTATTAATTCTAATTTTATCAGGTATAATTGACGCATTTATACTGTCGCAATTAAAAAATGTCAAAATAAGACATTTGCGAATCATTTTTAAAACAATTTTTTGTCCGCAAAAATGTTTTTGTTACAAAATATGTTTATATTTAGTATTTTTGTAGTTAATTTATTCATTCGCATTTGTTTTTATAAACCAAACGACTTATAAATTGCCCAATTCAATTATTTCGCGCGAAAAGTCAGTGCGATTCAACTTATGAATACAGTGCGCTTGGAGTGGGCCATAAACGAAAGCACGTCGAGATAAGAGCCCGCGTACGTTCCGTACTGCGAATGTAACGTGAATAGGCGTTATCAATTGGCAGGTGTGGGGTTGTCTTATGTTGGTGTCCTCTGGCAGCGATAATCTTCAGATATCCATACGAATTAAATAAAAATTTACGCATCAGTACTGAACTAATGACCGAAGTGTTAACCAGCATCCGTACATGTAACGAACGGTGCCAAAACTTTTGTGGCAATGTACCGGGGAAAAAATCGTGGTACCACTTGGTGTGATATATCGGTTTGTAGGGGATGCTTTCGGCTTCATTTTGACATATGTATTGTGGGGGTGCCATTTCGGTCGGGGGCGGTAGGTCGCGCTAAATGTGATACTAAATATTAATTACGTTGTAGTGACATTGGGAAGTTTTTTTTACAAAAAAAATAGTGAAAGTTGTGGAATCGGTTTAAGACGTACACTATCGTATTGGGGATGCTTTTGGCTTCATTTTGACATATGTATTGTGGGGGTGCCATTTCGGTCGGGGGCGGTAGGTCGCGCTAAATGTGATACTAATTATTAATTACGTTGTAGCGACATTGTGAAACGTTTTTTTACAAAAAAAATAGTGAAGGTTGTGGAATCGGTTTAAGACTTACACTATCGTATTGGGGATGCTTTTGGCTTCATTTTGACATATGTATTGTGGGGGTGCCATTTCGGTCGGGGGCGATAGGTCGCGCTAAATGTGATACTAATTATTAATTACGTTGTAGCGACATTGTGAAACGTTTTTTTACAAAAAAAATAGTGAAAGTTGTGGAATCGGTTTAAGACTTACACTATCGTATTGGGGATGCTTTTGGCTTCATTTTGACATATGTATTGTGGGGGTGCCATTTCGGTCGGGGGCGGTAGGTCGCGCTAAATGTGATACTAATTATTAATTACGTTGTAGCGACATTGTGAAACGTTTTTTTACAAAAAAAATAGTGAAAGTTGTGGAATCGGTTTAAGACTTACACTATCGTATTGGGGATGCTTTTGGCTTCATTTTGACATATGTATTGTGGGGGTGCCATTTCGGTCGGGGGCGGTAGGTCGCGCTAAATGTGATACTAATTATTAATTACGTTGTAGCGACATTGTGAAACGTTTTTTTACAAAAAAAATAGTGAAAGTTGTGGAATCGGTTTAAGACTTACACTATCGTATTGGGGATGCTTTTGGCTTCATTTTGACATATGTATTGTGGGGGTGCCATTTCGGTCGGGGGCGGTAGGTCGCGCTAAATGTGATACTAATTATTAATTACGTTGTAGCGACATTGTGAAACGTTTTTTTACAAAAAAAATAGTGAAAGTTGTGGAATCGGTTTAAGACTTACACTATCGTATTGGGGATGCTTTTGGCTTCATTTTGACATATGTATTGTGGGGGTGCCATTTCGGTCGGGGGCGGTAGGTCGCGCTAAATGTGATACTAATTATTAATTACGTTCTAGTGACATTGGGATAAGTTTTTTTACAAAAAAAAATAGTGAAAGTTGTGGAATCGGTTTAAGACTTACACTATCGTATTGGGGATGCTTTTGGCTTCATTTTGACATATGTATTGTAGGGGTGCCATTTCGGTCGGGGCCGGTAGGTCGCGCTAAATGTGATACGAATTATAAATTACGTTGTAGTGACATTGTGAAAAGTTTTTTTACAAAAAAAATTGTGGAAATTGTGGCACAATATTCAATACTGCCATTTTCATGGAGAATCAAGGAGGTACCTATGTCTTTTAAAAACACCAACCAAAAATTCCTTAGCATACTCCATTGGCGTGCAATAAATTTTTAAAATCGATAAATATAATAAGCAATATTTTTGCTTATTATACTCTTACGTTTAAAAAATATTTTCTCCATTGTTAAAATACATAAAGCCGCCATTTTAATGGAGAATCAAGTAGATATCATATACTTTTAAAAACACTAATTCTAAGTTTTATAGTGTACTCCAGGAACGTATCAGAATTTTTCAAAGATCAACAATCATTTTTTTTCAACCAACGAATTATACACCTTCATTAATTTCACAGGGTGTTCGATTTAAGTACATCCTTGTCTATTAGAATTACCAACCCCCCCTCAACTTTATAGCATCTTCCAGGGCCGTGTACGTAAATTATCTTTTTACTAGCGACACAAAAAAAAACGAACAAATGCAAATGAAATAATTTTTTTAAATATATAATAAACAAAACAATACGTCTTGTTATACCGTACGTTACATATCCGCGGTAACGTTACTCCATTGTTATATCTATATCAACAATGACCGTTGACAATTGCTTAATTTAGCCTACTATTGTCATACACCGCCATTAATGGTGTGTAGATCAAACCGTACGTACGGTTGGTTGCCAACTCACCGCCTTTTGTTCATCTATTATATATACAATCGGTAAATATAGCCATAAGTCTTATAGCTTATGGTAATCATGGATACCGTAGATCGGTGTCTATGGAGAAAATGGCATTGTTGCAGTTATATATGGTGGTTGTTTGGTAGCGACTTGGAATTAAGAAGAATGATCACTATTGCAATTCGCCTTTCTACGGCAACTTGATATATTATAGTCACGATGATAGATCGTAGATCTAGTAGCCTTGTCTTTCTTAGCCATTTCCCAGAAATGATTTATTCAAATCGTGACGCAAAAATTATTATTACGTAAAATATGTTCATATTTTATGGGCTGCAGACATCTTAAGGACTCTACAATAAATTTTACTTATTTTTTAAATATAATTAAAGAAATTATATATATATATATATATATAATTTCATCAAAGTAACATTTTTAGTACTATACAGTTATTATTATTATTATTATTTGCAAAGTTTTGGATAGCGAAGAATTTTCGTATAGGTGACCCAATATACATCAACTGTTACTTGTGCATGTGGCTGTACTTGTGATTGTGTCAAAGTCGCTTGTTTGACTTGCGTTTTGCGGAGGGCCTTTTGCAGGATGGCTTGACAGGATTGGAATGACAGGATAATAAACGTGAAAAAGTTGGGAGTTTTCGTTTTATTTAGAAAAAAACGAGGTAAAATTTGGTGTTTTAAGCGAAAAAATAATCGAAATTGAAAATAACCTATAAACCGTTTTTCAAGAATATATGCGTCCCTTAAAAAATGAAAATAAAAGATTTTTTCAAAACAGTTGCAGTTTCCAGTATCTCTTACATCCCGTAACTTTTGTACGGTTCTTCTGATAGCAACTTTTTGTTGATTTTCTTTGTTTCCTTCTCGAAAGATTCGTTATTCTGATTGGTCGGTAATAATTCAGGTATTTCTTGTAACTTGACAACGAGCCAAGAAGTCCCCCATACATAAAAAGCCGTGAGATTACTTTCCTCGACTCAATTTATGTATGCTACTATAGTAACACACATACCATCGGAACTTTCTTTCATTTTCCAAAAAAATACACGCTCCTATACACCGGGTGATCATTCCTCAAACAAACAAATAATTGTATTTTTCCATTATGGCCACAAAAATGTTTGATTCGGATTTTCAAAATGGTAAGCTTAAAAAAAGATGGTTGATTATATATATATATGCACTTATAAAAAAACTTCGAAAATCTCTACAAAAAAACATACAAAATATTTTTCTAATATCGATATAGACACCCATCTCTAATTCGTATCGCATTTTCACCCTGAACAAGTTTTTACATACAATTAAAAAAAAAAAACTCTTTAAGCTAAAATTTGTTACGGCCCTGTGCACCACAGACATAACAGACTTATAGATACACACCCAATAAAGATGCATTTATCGTTTAGATATTAAGTGCAAATCGCAAGATGTTATTATGGTTTTTCTTTTGTGGCCAGTGTTGGGGAACGACCCCCCCCCCCCACCATGGCAGCACGTCATATTACCATGGTTTAAACCGGAATGGCAGAGAGCGTGAAATTGTTTCTAATTATCGCTTTTGTATCACATATAATCGTCGTGCACTCTGATTTAGATTATTTTCTCGTTACAATGAATATACAAAAGCGCCACCTACATTTTTTTTTACAAAAAAAAAATGACATTTCTTCTAACACATGACCAGACTTTTTTTTTCAAGTCATTTCCCCGTCTTCGTATTATTTTTTTCCTTTTTCAAATCTCTTGTATATATTTTTTATTTTTTTTTAATGTTTTTGTAAATTCTCATTTCCGTTACGCCACTGTGTGATCTATAAAATATTAGCCGATTTACGGGGATCTAGATACGTGTCAGATTGACAAGTCAATTGAAACAAATGCGTATCTAGGAGGAGGATGTTGCTAAGTAACGATCTCTTACTAATTAATTAACTGATTAATTGACAGTACGCATTAGCATGTTTTTTTTTGTTTTTTTTTTTACTTACCCGGCTGGATAGGCGATATTGTTAATGGTAGGGTTCGAATCCAGGGCCGCATTACTACTGACCGTTACACCCAAAACACGCTCTAATTTTATCTAAAAAAAAAACAAACAAAAAATCATCTAAAGCAATTTTAGGCGTTTTTTGTTAAATCTATATGTTGAATTTTTTATATCAATTATTTAAATGGAACACGCTGTATATTCGCATATCATTGTTTTAGAGCCGTTTTTTTAAATAGCTGTTTATGAATTTTAAACGTATACATAAATGAAAAGATGCATATTTAATTATTTCTATTTTTTATAATAGCAATGAAGCATTGTACGGTTGTGAGGTGTGGACAATAGAACATAAAATAAGCTTAGAAAATATGGTACTATGGGTTATTATTGATAACAATGTTGTTTTTTAAATTAGATTTTTTTTAAAACCTAATTGAAAAAACAGCACGATATAGTGGGCGTTCCATTTATATTACTAGATAAATTTAAATAAAAATAAAAATATTATCATCCTGTATTACAGAATATTAAAATATACTAGTAGTACCAGCGAATATACAGAATGTTCCATTTATATTAAGATAATTATAAACATTTCAAATGTGGAATTACATAAGATTTTTGTTATTTATATAATTATCTTGTATTATATAGTTTAATGTTAACATATGGTAGTACCGCCGGTACAACAATTCAAGTACAACCTGTTAGAATATGATGAAAGCCGCTAGGTCAGTTATTTCAGTTAGTTCAGCAACAATTGTGCCATTTTTTTAACACAATATTGTAAATTGCATGTAATAAAATGTTAGTACCTTACCACAGAAAACAATGGTTTAAATGGGGTATGCTCGTGACGAGATGCTCGCCACTGCATTTTTGTCATTTGGGGGTGTGGCCAAAATGACTGCAATGTTGCCATATCGACAGCCAACAGTATTATATTAGCATAATTGATCAAAATAAATAATAAATGACTGGAAACTTTTTACTAAATAGTGGACTATTAAATCGAAGCCGTTTATATTCATATATTAAATATTCTCAATCTGAATTTTGCTATGCAGTTTACAATTTGAACACGTTGTACTGAAGTTTTTTATTCATATATGGCAACAATGGTAGTGGAAGCTCAACCCTTATGCGCAGTAGAGAATGAATTAGGTCCGCCAACATATAAAAAATGACTTATATCAAACGAAAATATATAAAAAAAAATGGCTGATTAGATGCCATTTTGAAATTTTGAAGTAACTAAAACCTGAATAACTTTTTAAATAATGACGCGATTGAAAAAATTTCTTGGAAACAAATCTTCCTCGGGCCTCCACCTATCTATTGCCGCCGCTAGCACAATTCTAACCTACAAAATAATTTAGTTATTGTCAAATATATAAACAAACTGTCTTTCTTTCTAGTTTTCCCAACTAAATTTATATTATTCACTGGCGGAATGATTCAGCAGACAATCTACAAATTACAGACAGCATACAGCAATTTCATCGTTTTTTTAATAGTTCTTTTGTTTCTTCCATCCACTGAGAATGCCAGTGGGCTTCGCAGATCTTGCGCTACAACTCGGCTATATGCATTTTTAAAGAGTGCCGTGTGTGTGTAGGTCGATCGAATGAAAATTGATTAGCTCTATCACAAGACAGTTATTTGGACCAATAACGTACCTGCGTCACGTCATTATTCAATTGTTTATAGCGATTGTAAATCAAACACGCGCTTAAGATGTGATTAAAGGAACGCCTCTTTATTATCGGTATTGCTGACGTTATTTTAAACGTTACAAATAATTTCGCAGGATCAAAATTATAGAAAATTACTTTCGCTACAATTTATATTTTAAACTTTTTCAAATACATTCATTAGTTTAGAGAAATACAAGTTGATTAAATAAAATAATAAAATCACATCGTTGATGAATTGGCTAAAGTAGTACTTTCGTGATATGCTTATTTTTGCGGTTATTTTCATCGTTACAATAAAATGCCGAAGAAATAAATTATAGGCAAGTAAATTCCCTGCAATTTTTATTTAAAAAAATTTCGAAGAAAGCTATTGGCTTACGAAATACGGGTAAATTAATGAAGGTAATAAAATTATGACTTTTTTTTAAATTCCACCTTTTTTGATATCTTTACTTTTGAGGTTATTTTTATTGTTACAAAAAAATGCTTACGAACTAAATTCTAGAAAATTAAATCCTCTACAATTTCGATCAAAACATATTTTACTAGAACAGCAGCTTTACATTATACAGGCTGATTAAAGAAGCTTCTCCACTACTTCCGATAGTGTTTCTTACAAAAATCATGACAAATTCTTCGGTGAGGATGCGTTTTTATTCTCTGCGCAACGATATTTGGACACGGTGGCTGTGGCGCATCGTGCCCCCGCCCCCCCCCCTCGCAGGGCGATGCTCTCTTTTTTCTCCAAACCAGTTGAAATTTCGAAACAAACGCTTTGATCTGGAAAAGCTATAATGTAGCCGTGGAGATAAGTTCGTTGGCCTAGGAACAAGCTCATTGCTCATAACTAACTAGTGTAACTAGCATATAGAACTAAGACAACCACACTTCATTTGTTTCGCTTGTGATGGAAAGAAGAGGCAACCATCTCCGTGGCATAGTTAAAAATTAACTCTCAGCGGGGATTGCTTCTATAAAAATCTGTGCATTTTCGCGTTTATCGGTGACCCTATGTATGAAATACTTAATTTGCGTATTTTGCAATTTTTATATTTCCATTCGCTCTCATCGAGGAACATCTCCATAAAATAATTAAATTTTCACGTTTATCGAAGAATCTCCGCAGCAAATGTTCATCAATTTTCGTGTTTAGCGGGGAGCATTTCTATGAATTATGTGCATTTGCCCTAGTTAAAATGTTCAATAGAGTATCACCTCTATAAAAATCTAGTATTTTCGCATTTATCGGGGAGCATCTTTATAAAATATTTATTGTTTTATAAAATATAAATATTTTAAATATATAAAATATTTATCCGGAACCGTATTCATAAAATGTTCGTAGTATTCGTTCGCGTTTACTGAGGAACACATCTATGTCGAATTTATTACGGCAAATCGACATAAGTACTTAATATTCGCGTTTATAGCGGAATGTCTATATAAAAGACGTGTTTTTGTCCGCGATTGTCGGGGGAACGCGTCTATCATACGTCAAAAAGCCGCGCTATACGGGGAACTGATATATAAACCTGCCTATTTTCGAGTGTGCTTATAAAATCGACACTTTACAATCGCGTTTATCGAGGAATCAACACATTTAATTTCGCGTTGATCGGGAAACATCTATATTACATAGTGTAACTAGTGTAAAAAAAAATGTCGACGTTTCAAATGAAGTACGGCAATTGTTATTTAGTAGGTAAATAATGTCAGCAACTATGCATATATTTACGAACAGGTGGTTTGGTAACCGTGGCAACCATTTGCATTCTATTTGTTATTTGCTTTTAGTTGTTAAAACGGTTGTCATTTGTTTTATTACACCCAAAAATGGAGCGTATACAGAATAATTAAATGTATGGGTTTTTTTTTAGCAGCTGCATATTAGTCGTTAATTGTTTTTATTTCATAATTTAGTACTATTAGTTTTTTAGTTGGTAGTACTGTTTATTGACACATGTCATGTGTCATGTGTCACGACGGTACCTTATAGATGCATAGCGGTTCTTTCCGATCGACTATTATCGGCGACGAGTTTCTGGGCATCATCTTCGGTACCGCTGTTTTTTTTTTTTTTTTTATTAGTCTTTCGTTTTTACTTAGTCATTCGAGCATGTACTAATCAAATCATCTGAAACAATCGATGAATTATCAACACTATATTTTACAAAAATTATATTCTACAGGGCCTTACTATACTTATGAATGTTGCGAATAATAATGATGGTTGAATTTTTTTTTATCAAACACCCTGTATATTGTACAAGCATTAGCCACGTCCATATCGCCGAAGTAGTACTTTCTAAACATTAAATTCCGTGGTAACGAGAGTTAATGTTCAAGCATCTCCAAGTCTATAGCAACCATATATATCTTTTTTTTTTAATACATCTAATTAAATAATTATTCCGCATTGGTCGTCGGATAAATGATCGGTGTCTATGGCAGCGCCACCTACCACGATCAGGGAACACGAAGAGGACCCTTCTGCAAAAGAATCAGCGCACCATTTGTTTTTTGTTTCGCGTATTGTTTCATTTATTGATGCATTTGTCTTCGACCTTCTGTTGTCTTTTTTTCGTGGCATTTAAAAATAACGGCAGCACTCTCGATTTTTATCGATCGATTTGCATGTTTCGTTTACAACATAATGAAATAGTTGACTGGTGCGGCGATGGATATTGTTTTTTTTAGCTATCAAATGATAATGTGACAATAAATTGATAAAAATTTGGTGATGCGGCCTTCCGCCAAGTTTATTTATGCGATTTCGCCGTATTTGTAAAATTTACTATATATGTATAAATATGTATAAATTAACGTGACAATTCGTTTGATATGTCACAAGACCTATCTGGTTGTTAAAATTAAAAAGAAAACAATGGCGAAAATTCGCCATCTTGAATTTTATATTACAAAATCCAATGAGGACAAATAATTACAGCAAAAGAACACAAACTATGAGCTAATATATTTTTTATTTTAAAAAATACTCGAACACCCTGTATATTTACAATCCAGTTTTGCTATTTTTTTTTCGCATAACATAACACTCATTCATAATTTCTTAGTAAAAAATTAACAAAATACAAAATATCTAACATTCTCGCCAATAATTTATTTATTTTTCATTCAATTATTATTATTATTATTGATTACAACATCTTATTAATTGCGAACAAATAGCAACAAGTTGCACATTTAACGAACGATTTTAAAGAAATAAATGCAAGTGCACACTAGCACTTGTTTTTTTTGTGGGCGAATGGAAATATTTGAAAATCGTGTAAAATTACATAACCATCTGTTGGACGCATAGTTGGCGGTGCCAGTAAGCAAATGTTTATAACAAATGACATCATCTGCGTCAATAATGGAAACACTTGCTAATTTTTATTTCAAAACAAATCGAAATGTTTTAAAAAAATTTTTTTTTTAGAAATTATTGGTGTCGATTGTTTATTCATAACGTCTGATAAATTATTTATGGTTAATTGCGGTGGTGCCAAATTACAAGGTACTACATACTACATCATTGAATAATTTCTAAAAGAATGTTTTCAATTTTCAAGTAAATAAATGTGTAATTCGTGAATTAAGTCGATGTTTGTGGTCACCGAGTGGTACCAGTACCTGGCAAATGTATGTAAACGTAATCTGTCTATTTTCTTATTGAAATTATTTCGTTTTCTTATTTTAAGTGGGTGTAAAAATGTTTACTGTATATAAATAATGCGGTTCATTTTTTTTTATGTAGTTAGTTGGTACCTATATTTGCTACAAGGTCACTTGGATACTTAGCATTAGTCAAAGCAAATTTATTTGAGTCAGTACTACGAAATAGTAAAATATCCTTGTACCAAAATTAAATGTTTTAACATTCGTTGTTCAATAGACAAAGCAAAAAATGTACACAAGAAATTTGATTTGACGTAATTTCTGGTAGTACCTAATTGGTAAATCGTCTATATCAGCGGTACCATGTAATTGTAGTTGTTTTATTTACGGTATTATTCGATATGTCGACTTGAAGTATTTATTTTTAGACAGTACCATCGACTTGGCACAATTTTTAGTAGTACCGGCTTAAAAAATCACCTCTATCTGCCGTACCATTCAATTACGCTAATCTATTTTATGGTACCATTTGATATAGGCACCCACAACATTCATTTTTAAGTAGTACCTTTAATTTGACATGACTTCTAGCAGTACCGACTTAAAAAATCACCTCTATCTGCCGTACCATTCAATTACGCTAATCTATTTTATGGTACCATTTGATATAGGCACCCACAACATTCATTTTTAAGTAGTATCTTTAATTTGACATGACTTCTAGCAGTACCGACTTAAAAAATCGCCTCTATCTGCCGTACCATTCAATTACGGTCACATATTTTACGGTACCATTTGATATAGGGACCCGCAACATTCATTTTTAAGTAGTACCTTTAATTTGACATTACTTCTATTAGTATCGACTAAAAAAATCGCCTCTATCTGCCGTACCATTCAATTACGCTCACATATTTTACGGTACCATTCGATATAGGGACCCACAACATTCGTTTTAAGTAGTACCTTTAATTTGACATGACTTCTAGTAGTACCGACTTAAAAAACCGTTGTTATCTGCGTAACTATTCAATCGGGGAAACTTAGTTTATAATACTATTTGATATGATGACCTAAAGAATTTATTTTTATGTGTAGTACCATTGATTTGACATTATTTCTAATAGTACCGACTTGAAAAATCGTTGCTATCTACGTAACCATTCAATTAATTAGGGAAGTTTTTGATATATTGATCCATAGGAGTTATCTCAAGCAAGTACCATTAATTGGGGCACAATTAATGATCAATCAGTGATCAAATTCAAATGGGCAATTTTATTTGACATATAAACATTAAGCATTTGTTTTAAGCAGTACCAGTGGTAGTGCCCCCTGATCAATCTATTTTTACATGTTTATTATGTCCCGAAACTTTGATGGTACCTATTTACTTCGAACCAATCAACTTTCAATTACTCTCTACGTTAGTACCTCTTGTATTATCATCACTCAAGAAGTGGTGGTACTGCAGCGGTAATCCATTTATTAGTAATCCCTTTTCCAAACAAAAGATAATCAGAAAATAAAATAAAACGGCACTAGGTATTAAGATTAAACAATCGTTTGCCAGCTCGTGTATGTTCGATTTTTCTAAGGTACCAACATTGACAGATAAACGCAAAACAATTGATATCTCAACAAAATTCAATTAGGTGAAATATGTTTTAAACGATCCTCGACACGCGCCCGCTCGACAGTTACGGTACTACTAAGTCAGTTCGATTCGGTACTACCTCGGTACAGCTTTACCTCGCAGAGAAAACATAAGTCATTTCATTTTCAATGCTTAGAAGATACTTCTATCTCTATTACACGTCGGAGAAGTGAATTCCCACTCGGTACCGCAGTCTCTCGAAAAGTACTATTTGCTATCATATGTTTGCGCACCTAGCCTAGGTGAATTCTATACAGGGTGTTCGTTGTAACGGACTAAATAAAATTGTAGATGAATTTGCTGCGGGGTAGTACCAATTTTGTAGGTTATAATATAGATGGTCAGGTTAATTTTTGACATTTAACAAAAAAAAATAAGCTAGAGCTAGAGTTTGACAGGTGTCTTTATTATTATTATTATAAAATTATTTATTTTCTGAAACATCCTGTACAAACGACAATCTACCGTTTTGCGATGTCCATATACATGTCTAGAATATCGATATATACTCAGTACTGTCATGAAAGGTACTACCATAAAGTACTAATTAATAAGGCCTTTTTAAAATTAATCTAGTAGCACTGGCTTGGAGTTAACCCGTTCATATAAAAAACAATTGCAGCTCGATATGGCAGAAACTTGAAATATACTTGGAAATATTTCAGTTTTTGTTTTAAGTACTTTTTGAATATCCATGGTTACCTTCGAGTAGTTGTCATTACACAAAAAAAAATCCACACGTGTTATTCATGACCAACTGTGTTTAGGATAAAAAAAGAAAAATACCAAAAAAATTGAAAATGAAGATTTATTAAAAAAAAAATGGAAAAAAAATAATTGGGACATTTTACATTACTTTTTTTTTAGTTCCAATATTTCCTCTACGCACTATACTACCAAACAAACACAACGTGCCTACAATAAAACATAAAATTTATATAAAAAGTCAAATATTTACCGTTTTCGTGTCATCTTCGATTCGGCCTCGTTTCAGGGTTGCCACCCGCTGAACAACAGGTGGCGCTACGTTAAAATTATCCATTTCAATAAAATATTATAAACACTACACTACTACACATTATTACATTAATATCACAAAAAAAAAATTATACGCGCACATATCACAAAACTATTTATTTATATTTATATATTTTTTGTTTGAACGGAACACGATTTTATCAGGTATAAACGACGCGTTGGAAAATTATGTACCAGCTGGACACATCTGTAACAAAAAATAATAATTTAGTGCGCCGTTTAAGATATTTATTTTTGTAAATCCGTCAATAGATGGCTCTAGTAGTAGTACCGTCTGAAATTTCGTTTGTAAAGTTTCTCACCATGGTTACGCGGCTCTGCATAACTAAATGAAAGATCAACGCGCTTTACTTTCATTTGTTACTTGACATTTACAAAGCATCCTAAAAAAAAGCGGCGCTGATTTCCTGTACCCGACTTTTGTTTTAACGTACATTTTATATACAGGATATCGCGATCTTTGGATCGGTAGATGCTACAATTTATAACCTCAAATTATTCGCGGTATGAGGTTATGTACCTAAAATTTGCAAGCGCACATTAATATACGCATATATAGGTGACCCAAAATACACGCAAAATAGTTCCCCCACAGTTTCTAAAATCCGTTATTATAATAATATATAGATCTGTTCTAATAATAATAAATGAATAAATAATGGATATTCATCTCCGTAGTTACCACGCTGTCTTACTCCAATTATTTCATTAAATAGATTGTATTTACATCGAAAGAAACTGAGCTGCGCTTCGGAGTAACCGCAGCAACCAAAGAAACGCAGAATAATATTCGTTCGTTCATTCATTAAAAATTCATTGTTTTTTTTTCGCTCATTTATTTGTTAAGTCTATGGTTGTCAGTTTTAGGAAATTGTTATGGCAGAACTAGAGTTGACAGTTGGTTCTATTGACAGTAGTTCATTTGTAATAATAATAATGATGATGATGATACTATTAAAAATAATAATAATACAAAAATTAAATTTATTTAATAAAAATTCAATTTTTAAAATAACAAACTAGATTATAAAAAAAAAACAAAAACTTATTTTGGCATTTGGCGACAGTGGCGTGAAGTGAAGTATAATAATTATAATTCAATAAATAAATAAATGAATGAACTGATTCTTCGTTGCCATGGTTTAGTTATATTATATTGTTATCGTGACCATTTCCTCTTTTACTTAACCTACCAGCATTTATTTGTTGCAATAGTGCGTAACAGCGTTGCCATAGTTATATATATAATTACATAGATAGAAAATACAGTAAACCGATAAATGCTCGAATTAACCTAGAAAACAATTGCTGATAAATAAGGGCATTTGTTATTCTGGCTGGCAATAATACCAAGCAACTCATACGGAAAATTTATATATATATATATATATATCGTAGATTTTTTTTACAAACATATTTCCGAATACCACCCTGTTTTTTTATTGTTATAAACTCATAATACGAGTATCTTTTCATTTCGTTTTTTTTTTTTTTTAATAACATAAGATCCAGTTACTCGCGGTAGGCTTTTGTTTTATTGGATATTGTCATATTTATACAGTCTGACTTCATTAAAAAACGGATTATTTTTTTATATAACGTTAAAACACCCAAATTACAAAAAAAAACAAAGTATTACTCAATATATAATTAATTATCAACTAATCGTCGATTAACATTATTTTAAAAAACTTATTCGCGTACAAAAAAGAACCGCGCAAAATGAGGACTGCCTACAATCTTGCACTATGACAGTTTAATGTGGTTCTTTCGCAGGCCGTGCTATAAAAATATATGAAATTCATAACGTCACATTGTTTTATTTATATTGTGTGAATTTTTTTGTTTTAAATGGGGTTCTATGTCGACTAGATACGATTTGGTGAGAACTAGTCCATTCTCAATTTGTTTGCAGTACATACCAAATGATATCAAATAGGGAGTTATATGCACACTTACTGCAAACAAAATTTGAATTGAAATTAAATAATTCTAGTTTGCGAAAAATTATAATAATAATAAAATTGGATGCTTGAAAAATGAAAAATTACTAGAAATGTTACGAATTTTTTATTAATATGTAAATATGGCTATAAGATAAAAAAATTACGTGATTTTTGTTTAATCGTTTTTGTTTTTTTTTTAACTGATTCTTTAATTTTAAATTTTAATTGAATTGTGCAAATGTTGCGATAGCAAAATATTATCGTAAAATAATTGATAAGGTTAATTCAATTTTTTTTTGTATACTAATTAGTTTATAAGTCGGATTATAGAATTGATAAACAATAGAATGTCGATTGAAAAGTATCGACATTTAAAAATCATGTCATAAAAAAAACAAAGACCATATTTTTAGTTTATTAAATTTAATGAATAATCAGGCCTGGCTTTAATTTTTATAGTTTTATTGAACCATTAAACAAAAGAATGTTTGAAAACAAAAAAGTGCGTCAAATAAAAATACAATTCTCTGGAAATAGCGCGGAAAATCATTTTAAGAAAATATCAAAACCATATAAGCTTTATATGGGCGAATGCTATTAATTTAACGTGATTGGCCCTGTTCGACCATAACCAAACATTTTTAATGATTATTATCAGAGGAGGCCTAAGACGCGTAGACAAATGCGCGAATAGTCATCTGTTTTATACCAAAATAGTGTAGCTATGGAAATAATTAAGCGTTTACTTACGTATTTTGTATTTTCTTTCATTTTATACGCAGGCTTATGTTTGAAAACATTAAAATTTTAAACCGTACGTGTGCGTTCGCACTCACTGCACCACTTCCCGTATTGTACTGTATATACGCAGCTAGGACTCAATGGTGTTTATATATATAGTCCAGTGTTGCGCGATTACTCCTAAATTGCGTTAGATTTGTTTATGACATTTGCAGATTTTGAGAGATTTTCTAATAACTGCAAAAAAATATATGAACACCCTGTATATTACAAAATATACACAATTGATTTTGTGGTATATTCAATTATAGATTTTTTAATCAACATTTCCAAAAGATGTTTTGGAACAGCCTATATACGACAATTTTTTTATTAATTTTAAGCCATTTAATTTATAATGTTTTGTTAAGTGGAGAAATTTTTGAAAAAAATTCAAATTTTAGTACGAAAGCATTTGATTGGTGCTTAATTTTTTATATCGAAACATTATATATTTTTATGGAATTATTCAGCGATGCATTGATTGCATTTTATTAAAAAAAAAATTGTATTCAATTGTATCAGATTTAGCACAATTCTGAAGAAAATTGGCAATCTCTATTTCATATAAATTCTCTGGTGCTTTATTTATGCAATCCCATTGCTGTGTATTTTATTGTATGTTACATTCTGTACAGTCCTGCTGTTTCAGTTGCATATACTAATTGTAAAAGATATTTAAATTTCAAATTTCTTTTTAAAAAATGACAAAATATAAAATACTAAGTTTAAAAACAAATTAGAAATATATTTGCATTTTTTTAAAATATATTTAATTAGGTATCTTTTAGTTAAAGAGTCCGCAATCCTAAAGATTGGTTGGAAACAGCACGCCATGCCGATCTATCCTGAGCTAATCCCTTCATCTCCCTATAGCTATTCATCTCAACGTCTTCAACTATCTGACTCACATACTCCAATCTAGGCCTACCTACCCCTCTCTTTCCCTCCACTCTACCTTCTATGATCAATTGCATAATCCCCCCATGCCTAAGAATATGCCCTACTAATCTGTCTCTCCTACGTTGTAACACTCTCCAAATACTTCTCTTCTCCCCTACTAACTCTAGTACAGCTTCATTTGTTACTTTATCTTCCCAACCAATCCTCATCATCCTCCTATAACACCACATTTCAAGTGCTTCTAATCTACGCTTCTCTTCCTTTCCTATAGTCCACGCCTCACACCCGTACAGTGCTACACTCCAAACATATACCTTCAGTAATCTTTTTCTAATACCCAAGTCAATATTTGATCTTAAAATCTGTTCTTTTTCTACGAATGCCTTCCTACCCTGTGCTATCCTACACTTTATATCTACCTTGCTTCGATTATCTTTTGTGATTCTACTGCCTAAATAACAAAAATCTGACACTTCTTCGATTCTATTATCTCCTATTGAGATCCTCATTTTTCTACTGCATCCTTTTTGTCACACCTCATCACTTTAGTTTTACCTATATTTATTCTATAGGTATCTTTTAAATAATATTAATATTGAATTTTAAAATATAGGGAAAATATATATAATTAAAAATTGTATTTATGCAAAAATAATTTATATAACACTTATTATTATTATTATTCTATTGAACTTGACTTAAAAGTAAAAGTAGCTCCTCCCAAACAAACATATATACAGGGTGATTAATTTACAAATTTACATAACAGTAATTGGTTTAAAAAAAAATTAAAATACACCTTTTTTATTAATATCTTGAAAAAACTTGTAAAATTACAAATATACAGGGTATTTTACATGTCATATTAAAAAAATATATTATAAATTTTTTTATTAGGATGACGATTATTTTCTTTAAAAAAACATATATTTTTGTGAAAAAAACGGAACACTGCCAATTCCCATTAAAAAACTCTGGCCGCCCTGTATATAATCAAACAAATTTCAAGTCTCAAGACGGACAATTAGTAAGGGAAAGTGGTGACCCACATCATATCAAAGTCCCCAGTAACGTTCAATCGGTACTCAAGAGTGCCATTAGTACCAATATCGGTACTACTAAGATTACATTAATTTGCAATAAGAAACAGTCGATTAAGAAAAACATCGCCAACAAATTGAGTTGAGTCATACCGTTAAAGGTACTGCATAACATTCAAGCGTGCAAATTGTCGCCTTAAAAGAGTTAAATATAAAAAATACAGTAGTACCGTTTATTTTATAAAAGTGGTACTACAAAAAAATTATAGTACTATCGGAAAAAAAATTGTATATCGGCAAAACAACGTAGTGTTTTCGAACGTTTGCGATTTATTTATTTGTGATCGTTGGCAATTGTTTGTTTGCTGCAAGCCGAAGGAGTACTCGAGTACCATTAGAACCGTGCGTCGTTTGTTTGTTGGCATAGCGGTTGCCGTGGTTATGTGACATGCAGTGAGTGATATAGTATCTTGTTTAGTTAACGTCCAGTTAGTCGAATCGGCCCGCTACCTTCGAAATGAAAATGAAAGTTTTTTGGTGGTACCTGTTGATTTTGAATTCGTATCACGGTAAGTATATGAACGAACGAATGTATTTTGTTTTTTGGATTCCATGAAAGATATTTTATCAGGCAATTCTTTTTTTTCTGCTTTTCCTTTGTTTTTTTTTCGCTTTCTTATATTTTTACGTTTTTTGTATTTCTTTATTTTTAGAATTCCATATTACTATTTTCATATTTTTCTCTTTCCATTTTCCTTAACATTTTCTATTTTCTTCTTATGTTTTCTTTCCCCAATTTTTTTCAATTTTCCTACTTTTCCATTTCCGTCTATTTTGATACATAATTCTATCGAACAATTCCTTAGTAGTAACCATGGATATAAAATAACAAGTAGATTTATCCTATCGACAGCAAATAACAACTTCTCGTATCCATGGTAACATTTACCCAAACAATTATCAGCTGTCACCGAACAATTGACATATTCCATAAATAACAGGGCGATCTAGAATTTTTTTTATTACCAAACCAAATAAAACTATTCTTCTTACACAAAATCAAAATTTCCGTTGCAGTAATTTATTTATTAATTAACTCGATTTATGTAAACGCTCACCTTGTAACATTCTCTATTAGCTAAAGTAAGTAATGGGCACCACTCACGGTACCACCGCATGCTAATTGAAATTGTGCAATGCATTTAATTGTGCAATTAATTCGACGTTGTTTTTTTCTATTTCTAGATGTGAGTTGTCTCATAATACCTGACGAGGTACCGTCTATTTTATCCTTGATTTACTCCAATATACCGACACTGAAAAAAGGTACTACCTAAAATGAAAATATATCACGAATTTGGTAATAAAACTTCATTTCTTTGTCACTTTGGTGGTATATATTAAAATAATATAAACGAAAAAAACATAAAAAAAAATTCCAGGCACGGACTCTAGACTTGGCTGGGGCTTCCGCCTGGGCGACAGGGCCGACTTTCAGGTACTAGTAGAATTAGGGCCCCAAACAAACACGCAACCACTCTCTAATCAAGGAGAAACTACGAATAACAAGCGAGAGCTCATAAATAGTTACATAAATGATTTATACGCGAAACGTCAACACGAGAAAAAGGTTAAATATACACGGTGGACACTTATAAACACATTGAAAGTACTGTATATATATTTTTTATTTTTAGATAATTGCTGATACGGACGGTGGAAAATTCCTCGACCAATGGAGTCAATCTATGACAACCCAACCAGCAATTGAAATTAGTTTTGAACGAGCAGCGCCATCTAGGGTTCACTTAGGCATCGGGGAAATAGACGCTAAATCTGTTATACCGCCCGAATCGATTTTAAAGCTGCAAGAGATGTATTTTAGGCAACCAACAAAATCCGCTGGCGAAAGTACCACCACAGTACGACCTAAAACCACTACAGATGCCAAAGATGCTTTGGATAATGTCAGTCTGGAAGATTAAAATATTTTTTTTTGGAAAATGGACTTGCCATTGTAATGATATACAGGCTGAAACATTTTAACAAAATGTAAATATTTTTCTTGTACATATTATTTCATCCTGTATATGTAGACAGTTAGTACTAGTCTTTATTTTTAGCCATTCTGTTGTTTTATTATTATTATTATTTCGCAAAATGTTATTTTTTTACATTCATAATGTTTATGTACAAAAAGAAAAACAAAACTTACAACAACCAAAAAAAAATCGTTTAATTTATTTTGGATTAGAATTAAACATTTATTTTTACAGTACATAATACAAATAATTCTTGAGTGTAAAAAACAATATATATATATATATTCGGTACTAAATTTGAAAGATGCTAACCGGTGGTTCGCCTAACCTGCCCAAATTATCAGAGAAAATATGTACAATTTATATTTTTACAATTGCGCCGCAATTAAATTGGAAATTGTACTAAATCTAGCACAATATCTTAAATTTGGCAACGTCGCTTCGCTTATATTTTCTATCACTTTATTATATCCGACGTTGGTGACGTTCCCCTCGAATCTAGCACAAATTCAATGAACGCGGCAACATTGCTCGCGCACCATCAGTCAATATGTTGTCAGAGTCGTTCGTAGATTCAACGCAATCGTCAGTGACGTGGCAACAGCGCATCCCCGCCATCCCATCACGTGACATTAATCTCTTCCTCGCTGTCCTCACTGTCATAGTCCATCAGGCCGTCGTACATGTACCCGCCCACCGTCCCCCCCATCCCGACCACCTGTTGCCGGTGGTTGGGCGGTGGCGGCGGCGGTAGTACCATGGCCGCCGCACACCTCTGTGGCGACCTCTTCACGTGATCGCCGCCACCGTTGCCGGCCGTCATGGGAATGGGCGAGCCGTTCGGTGAGCCCAGCATGACGTCCGGCACGTCGCTCAGGTCGAGCTTCGGCTTGTCGCCGTCCGCGTCGCTCAGGTCGGGGTGGGGGTTGTTCTTGTTCGGTAGCGTTTGTTCCCTGGAACCGCCCGCCGCTAACAGTTCCCGTTCTTTGCTATTGCGCCACTTCATGCGCCGGTTTTGGAACCAGATTTTAACCTGCAAAGCGAAATTTGATAGAAAAATACATATACCATACAAATATTTCAAACTAAGTGGAAAATTGTCCAAATTTCGTTCCCGTGTATTTGATCAATATACTAGCGCAATCTTCAGTTATCTTCACAAAGTTCACGTGGGGAAGCAATCGACAGATGGCGCCACATGAAAATCAACCGCTTAAATTTGATTCGTTTTCGTATATGGACTTGCACGTCTATGTATACATTGTCATTGGTAGAACTGTCAAACGTATTAGAGATGGGAGATATTGGTATTTCACGTGTTTGCGTGTAACTAATTCTCAATGTCACAGAAAATAGAGTAAATGTGTTACGAATTTGTCAAATATCGAAACAAAGGCAATTACACTAGAGATTGGAGTGATTCGCAATTGGGAAGTTCGCGCTCAATGTACGCATATAATGGCGATGCAATTTGAAGATTCACTCGGAATATCAAATCCGCGGTACACATGTCTAAAATAATAGAGATGAGAGAAAGATGAAATATCACGTTTTCAAGTATCAATCTGAATCTCAAAAGAAAAACGTTTTTCTCTAAACGTCAATCGAATAGAAATTGTAATAATAACGATTCGAAGATTCTGCGTAAACGTCAATTATAATAGAGATGGGAGTAATGTGATTTAAAATAATCCATTTATGGCCTAAAAGTAAATTATAATAGAGATGGTAATGATAAAGATGTGAAGATTCATCCTTCAGACCGAATATAATAGAGATGGGTTGTAGTTTCGATTACATTGATTAGTTCAAATTGTCATTGGTTCAATTTAAAATAGACAACGTCACATGGCAATTGTTCCTATCCTAACATATATTTACATATACGTTTGGAAATGAATGTTCGAATCACGTTCATCTCTATTTCAAGATTGATTGTCATGTCACTTGTCAAATGTCATTTGACAAGGTGAACTCACAATTATAATAATATTGACAGCCTCGGGGCACATCGGTACGCGACCAAATAACGGTAATATGCCGTCTTATTGATCGGGGACAGAGGAAGACGGTCGATTCCGAGAAACGTTACGGGAACAAGGGAACAAAACGGGAACAATGGAACAACTGAACACTCGCCGCGCGATGCGAACATTTGAACGAACCGTGCAGAGTGCGCGATTACAGTTCACCCATTACCATGGAGATTATTAATTACCACCGATCAGTTGCAGATAGCATAATTATCTTTAATCTTACTGCGGGCGAGGGTGCCATACCCCCACCCCCACCCCCGCCACGCGGATCGCCCATCTATTGTCACTATCTCTATCTGTCTTGTACGTGTGTATGTGCATACGTGCACTTGTGCGTTCAATTCTCCGTGTAGGCCCTGTAGATGCTGTATACAGGGTCATGCGGAATTTCTAAACAGCTCTCAATTATGACAGCTGATTAGATATAGAGAAAAAAAACGAAAATTGTTGCCCGCACAGAGGGCCGATCTTCTATTAGCCTATGGGGCGTGATGACCCTACGGATCCGAATCTTAGGGACTAGGTTAGAAAAAGATTTTTTTAGACAATTTTAACAAAAAAAAAATGTAATTTATCTAAATATTTTTTGACATTTTTATGAATTTATTGTTCTTTTTAGTGATTTTTTAATCATCAATATACGATTTAAAATTTAAAAAATGCGGTATATATTTACATAGAATTACATCGAATTCGCAATATATTTGACATTTCTTCTTTTGCAAAACAAGTTTTTATATATTTTTATAAACCATATCATCATCATTTAATCCAAGATTATTGAATAAAAATTTCGCTGTGATATTTACATCGAATTGCTTCGAATTCGCAATATATTTGACATTTCTGCTTTTACAAAACAAGTTTTTATATTTTTTTATATACCATATCATCATCATTTAATCCAAGATTATTGAATAAAAATTTCGCTGTGATATTTACATCGAATTGCTTCGAATTCGCAATATATTTGACATTCCTTCTTTTGCAAAACAAGTTTTTATATATTTTTATATACCATATCATCATCATTTAATCCAAGATTATTGAATAAAAATTTCGCTGTGATATTTACATCGAATTGCTTCGAATTCGCAATATATTTGACATTTCTGCTTTTACAAAACAAGTTTTTATATATTTTTATATATCATTTCATCATCATTTAATCCAAGATTATTGAATAAAAATTTCGCTGTGATATTTACATCGAATTGCTTCGTATTCGCAATATATTTGACATTTCTGCTTTTACAAAACAAGTTTTTATATTTTTTTATATATCATTTCATCATCATTTAATCCAAGATTATTGAATAAAAATTTCGCTGTCAATATTTACATCGAATTTGCGATAATATGGCATTTTTCATGTACAAGCTAAGCTTTTGTAACTTTTTTTTTGTGCCATTTAGAACTCGGGGCATAAATCGATAGAGAGCAGATATCCTTGCAGATCCTGCAGGATAATAGGTTACAGAAGGGTGCTTTTAAATAGTTATCCTGTCTAAAACATCTGCTAAGCAATGAAAAATAATAGTCTTTAAATGTACCCTTAGGAGCGGTGAAATAACATGAATCAATTAGATGTACCCAAACTAATTTTATTGTCTCTTCAAAACGGGTTGAGATAATTTAAAAATTCTTCTTATATCTTAAAAAGGGACTAGTGGTCTTTAATTATGTATGTTATCTCTATTTTGATATAGTGATAATAAATAGAGATATTAAATATAATAACTTATAAAAAAAAAATGTATATTTTGAAATGCATTTTATTATATCTCTAAAACAAATAGAGATAATGCAATAATTCTTCTTGCATCCTATGAGGAAGCTAATAGTCTATAATTATGATCTGTATCGCTATTTTTTTAAATTAATAAATAAGCTACTTACAGGGTGATTTTAGTAAGTAGTCAATAGATTACTACTATAGTTTTTTTTACTAAAATTAATTTATGCAAAACAAAATCGATTATCTTATATAAAACTACCCCTAAAATATGACTGATCATACACAGTCAACCCCACAAAACCGCCCCATATATCTATTAACCCAATCAAAGAAATTCCTCCGCACAAATCTAAAATATCCATAATTCCCCAAACACACAAAACCAAACGTTCCTTGCATATACTTTCTACCCTTATCTCGCCCCCGCCCCCCTCGCTTGGTCCAAATCAACCACCATTCATCCCCCGCACGTCCACAGCACACCATCAGCCCCCGATTTTCGACTGTTTTTCTGCATCGCAACCCCGATTTGCACCCTATTAGATGCTGCATACGTGCAATCACATACAGGCTGATTCGCGCACGTGCTCCGTCATCGGTTTTCCTAAATTCTTCGTTAAAAAACGTTTTTTTAGACCTAAATAGCATGTCAAAAATATATATTTTGTAAAAAGATCTATTTCTATCAAAATTGCAGACGCAAAAAAAGTAACCCCACCCCCACCCCCACCTCCAATAACTTTTTAAGCAGCAAAATAAATTCAACCCCCGTCATCTGAACCACATTATTTCATCAAGCCTTACTAATACACTTCTGTTTTTTATGACAAACAACATTTTCGACTGCACTTACGGATCAAGCGAGCATATGTGAGGTCCTGCTGTTGCCCCCCACCCCCACCCCCACCTACATATACACACGCACCACGTGCACGTGACATGCCCTGACATTGACAGTTGTAGCTAGCTAGTAGCGCCCCCTCTAGCCGTGCGCGTGCAGCAAACACACACACACTAATTCTTCCCGCGGCCGATGACGCAAAGAATATGACAGAAACAGATTTGCAGAAGGCGCTTTGAAGATTCCATCGAATAGATGATCTGCGGGGATGATGTATTTCTATTTGGGGTGGTGGTGGAATAGTTAGGGGCAGATGATAGGGGTTTTGTTTTGTTTTGTTTTTGATGTCTGTTATTTATAGCAATAGCAATTTTTTTGATGGGTGATTATTGGGTTGCATATACAAAAAAAAAATCGTGTTAAAAACTAGGGATTCTGGTGTTTTTTCCCCAATATTTCTAACCCGCATTTCTTATTAAATAAATTATAACCCAACCGCAATACGCTTAGGGAAAATCACCACCAATCCCATCTCTAATTCCCAGATAACTCGCATAAACACATCTATAATCTGCAAAACCATTTCTCAAGGCACCGAAACGGTAACTTTCCCAATTCACTCAACGCCCCCCACTCTCTGTCTCACTCGCACGCACCGCGCCGCCCTATACGTGGATCCCTTTCTCAGTCTCGATAATATATTATATAAGGAACACGCTGCACGTCTGGCAGCGTGTGATGCTCTTGTTATCCGCTAGAGCGCGCTATAATAGAATCTTCAGGCTTTGGCTGTGTACGTAGAGGGCGCGAAAATCGCCCCTCTAACTTGATTCAGTTATGACAATGTTTCTCTTTCTATCGAATGGTGTTTGGGTAGTATCATCTTTGTCTGTTGTGTGGAGTTTCTAAGCTAAAGCAACCCCTATTTGTTGGCCTATTATATTATACACGTCAAGCGCGAGGTGGTAAAATATACAGGGTGGTTTGTGTTAAGGGTAGACCATTGATTTTTGTTTGACTGAATTGTGGAGATTGTGGATTTATGAAATTATTAGCGAGGTGACGAACCATAATGCTAAATCTGGTAACGGTTTGTATCCGGGCTAAGTGCAACACTGAATATTTTTGAAAATCATTATTTTAGATGGAAAAATAGATTTGCCAATTTTGTAAATATAACATAATAGTAAAAATTCAAAATCCAAAAAAAAAAAAATATTTGGTAACATTATGCTGAACTAAAAATTGATATTTTTTAGTTGAGCATAACAAACGTTAGCGAGGCGACAAACCATCATGTTACATTTCATAAGGGTTTGTATCCGGGCTAACTGAACAAACAAAAAACCTTACTACTGTATTTTAAAAATATAATATTTCGGACAACTGTTTTAGATAAACAATTTTCGCTTTTATTAATATACTCTATCCATAAAATTTAAAAAAAATCAAAAAAAAATATTTTTCTGTTGGTATAATTTCACCCAGTAAGAGTTCGTTTTAGCAATATATACGTAATGTTAACCGTAGTCTTCTCTCGGTTGAACTGGCGCCCAACGTGGTGAATAGGTACCCTTAGATTAGACATTACACACCCTACCAGATTTGTCGCATATGTTTTTGATGGCTTTCATTCTAAAGACAAACGATTTAGTCTAAACTACATATAATTAGTGATGCTATCATACATACACAACTAGATCTACTCGATTTATAAGCTATAGCTAATATTAAGCTTTGATAAAATTTATTACACCCTCTAGTAAGGTCATTTAGGTTATTCGATAGGATGCCATTGTCAAAAAATGTCCAAAAAAACGGATCGCAACGAAGCGCATCTCTATAACAATCACGCATCGCTTGATCTTAAGTATCTATAGTAACCAGGACTACATTTGTCTTGTGTCCAAACAGCGGATTGCGATAATCAGAGGGCGCTGTGGTCGCGCTAATCGATCCCAAGGGATGTGTAATGTATTATCGTGTTGATTTAAGGGTTGCATTACCCTACCCTCTGCTCTATGTCGTTGATTTACCTGCTCAACAATTGATATCTGTCTTGTGGAATGTCGGTGGAGGTTTCGTGGACGAATGTTTCGATTTTATTTGAGTGAAAATAACGTTTCCGTGACAACGTGTGTAAACAAATGATTGGAGTGATTTGTGTTTGCTTGTTTAGTTGATAGATGGGGTTAGGTGTCTTTATTTTGATTAAAATGATAATAATGATAAATATAAATATAGCGTAATTCAGTAATACGAAATAGAAACATTTTTAAGGTTAGTTAAACAGTCCGCAATCCTAAAGATTGGTTGGAAACAGCACGCCATGCCGATCTATCCTGAGCTAATCCCTTCATCTCTCTATAGCTATTCATCTCAACGTCTTCAGCTATCTGACTCACATACTCCAATCTAGGCCTACCTACCCCTCTCTTTCCCTCCACTCTACCTTCTATGATCAATTGCATAATCCCCCCATGCCTAAGAATATGCCCTACTAATCTGTCTCTCCTACGCTGTAACACTCTCCAGATACTTCTCTTCTCCCCTACTAACTCTAGTACAGCTTCATTTGTTACTTTATCTTCCCAACCAATCCTCATCATCCTCCTATAACACCACATTTCTAATGCTTGTAATCTACGCTTCTCTTCCTTTCCTATAGTCCACGCCTCACACCCGTACAGTGCTACACTCCAAACATATACCTTCAGTAATCTTTTTCTAATACCCAAGTCAATATTTGATCTTAAAATCTGTTCTTTTTCTACGAATGCCTTCCTACCCTGTGCTATCCTACACTTTATATCTACTTTGCTTCGATTATCTTTTGTGATTCTACTGCCTAAATAACAAAAATCTGACACTTCTTCGATTCTATTATCTCCTATTGAGATCTTCATTTTTCTACTGCATTCCTTTTTGTCACACCTCATCACTTTAGTTTTACCTATATTTATTTTCATGTTAAAATCCCTAGTCAATACTGCCTGCATACCATTCAATACCCTTTCTAAATTCTTTTCGCTTTCTTCTAATATAGCTATATCGTCGGCGAATCTCAACATATATATTTTCTCTCCCTGTACATTCACACCTACACTATACTCTTCTTTTACTTTGTTTATTGCATCTTCTATATATAGATTAAATAATAACGGTGAGAGTGTACATCCCTGCCGAACTCCCTTCCGTATTTTTGCTACCTCTCCTTCCCCCTCAATTCTAACTAAGGCAGTTTGGTGTTTATATAAATTAAAAATTATTCTCCTATCCTTATAATCTATACCCGTTTCTTTTAAAATTCTAAACATTATGTCCCAATCTACATTATCAAATGCCTTTTCTAAATCTACAAAAGCTATGCAAGTTACCTTTCCTACCCTATTTCTTTTTTCTACTACCGTTCTTAGTGCTAGAATCGCCTCTCTCGTCCCTCTGTTTTTCCTAAAACCAAACTGATCTTCTCCTAGCCTTTCCTCAATTTTAT
Organism: Leptodirus hochenwartii; assembly: GCA_947310635.1. Classification (NCBI taxonomy): domain Eukaryota; kingdom Metazoa; phylum Arthropoda; class Insecta; order Coleoptera; family Leiodidae; genus Leptodirus; species Leptodirus hochenwartii. The sequence continues at coordinate 26,019,377 of OX371186.1, forward strand.
TTTCTAATCTCCTATAAATAATCTTTAACAATATCTTCGATGCATGTGATAGTAGGCTAATGGTCCTATAGTTCTCACACAATTTAGCTCCTATTTTCTTCGGCATTGTTACTATTCTACTACGCTGAAAATCCTGTGGTACTTCTCCCTTCTCATATATTTTACAAACTAACCTGTATAATCGCTCCTGCATTTTTTCCCCTGCGTGTTTTATTAATTCGGCTGGTATCATATCAATCCCCTCTGCTTTGTTATTCCGTAAATCATTTAATGCTCTATGAAACTCTGACCTAAGTATGCTAGGACCTAAGTCATCCTCATCTATCTGTTCCACATTTTCTAGCTCCTCCATGTCCTGCCTACCTTTATATAAATCTTCAAGATACTCCTTCCATCTTCTAGCTTTTTCCTTATTTTCTGTGAGTTCCTTACCCTGCTTATCACATATAATGTTACCCTTTGGTTTTACTTTAGAAAAATGTGACTTAATTTTCCTGTAGCCCAAATCTACTTTACCTCTTCTCATATCCTCCTCAATATCCTCACAGTTTCCTTTTATCCACTCTTCTTTCGCTAGCTTGCATTTCCTATTAATTAAGTTCCTTAGTTCCTTATATTTTTTCTGTCCTGCTTCTGTGTTTCCTATTTTAATTTTCCTTCTTGCTTCTATCATTTCAACTATTTCTTCCGTGATCCATTCCCTCCTACCTGCCCTTTTCTTTGTGCCTAATACTTCATTTGCTGCTGTAGTTAGCCCATTTCTGATTTCCCTCCATTCGCAATCTATTTTTTTAAGGTTAAAAAAATTTAATTAAAGAATTAAATTTTTATATAAAATTCATTAAAAAAGAATAATCTTCGAAAATATTGACACACATGTCAAGTTGCCAAAACAATGTGGGAATTCGATACGTCAGATCTCCCCCTACCCCTACCGCCACCCTCGCCCACGTCAACAGTAATTGCTCCCCTAAACGGATCCATTAGTAACTACACATGCGAGTATAGTTGTATAGAGTGTGTGTAGAGGGCCCTACGCGCGCGCGTGTCATCGAAGAACGTATACGGTATTTACGGCCATAGATGCGGAAACAATTGCACACGGAACCGGGGCGGGCAAGCAGGCAACCAAATATGCACCCTCCGCGTAATATTAACCCAAATATTGGACCGCCGATATGTTACGCGTACGTCGTTACCGTGGCCGCTCATTGTCAACTGTTATCTTCTTCTGTTTTCATTGATATCGCCACATATGTGTGTGCTATATATCCGCGTTGGCTGCGATTTTAGCCGTTGCCAATACCAATTTTGACGGTGGTAAAAATAATCGCTATGTAAAATTTTATAGTTTATTAAAATTTTTATATTACCCTGTACATATGTGAAAAATTGACAATTATGACTTGATTCTTGCCATATTTCTAAAAATCCTATTTAACGGGATTTTTAGAACTACATTTTTATAGTAATCTGCAATATTACAAAAATAAATTAGCAACAATATTATTATTATTATTATTATTATTATCACCATTATGTTAATGATATTAATGTAGCAATTTTTTAATTACTAGTAAAAACCATGTGTTGCATTAAACATTTCTTAAAATTTGGTATGTACGACCATTGTTGCCATGTTTTCGAAAGAATTCCTATTTTCAAAGTTTTTTAAAAAATAAACTTCCAGGCCATTCAGAAAAATCCACCCTAACCTCAAACGACTTAGAAATCTCCCCTAAGACCCCATTTACAAAACCACCCTTAAAACTCACCTGGCTGTCTTTCAATCCCAGCTTTTCCGCCAGCTTTTTCCTGTCCGGTTTACTGATGTACTTTTGTATTTGAAATCGGCGCTCCAGCCCCTTCCGCTGCAAATCGCTAAAGACGGCCCTGCGCATCATCCCCCTGCGGGGCTTCCCTCGCCCACTGTGCGCCCACGGGAACGTTCCGGGCAGCGGGAACACTGTCGACGTAGCCCCTAAAAGACAAGAAAGAAAATTAGTAGCAGAAAGTGATTTTTTGTATCCAGTATTGGGGTGTTTTTTTGGCTATTTAGGGGTTGTTTTTGGGATGGTATATTCGTGGAAGGTTGCGGAAGACATCCAGGGATAGTTTTCAGTACTGGGTTGATAAATTTAAGCCCTTTAGAACAAAAAAACTTTAGCTAATTTAAAAAAAAAATTTAACGAAAAAAAGCGACCCTTAAAAACAGTTGATTTTTATAAATACATTTCGATATTGGGGAGTAATTTATACCGTCGTCTTCCATTGTTGCCGGAACGTAATAATTTACCTGTTATGTAGGGTTGGTGCGGCCTACAATGAGCGAGTAGTAAATGGGGGTTGAATTGGGGCGGGCGGCTAGCAACAGGTTTCGCAATGCCTGGATTGTGGCTCAGGTAGGAGCCCAACCCTAAGATGTGTGGAGGGGTGACGTGGACGCCGTCTGAAATTAGAAATAAGGATCGAAACTTAGATTTAATCTAAGTTTTTAATGAATTAAATTTTCTTTTTGTTGAGGGTGCTATAATAGGGGATGTAAATTAGATATGGTTTTGATATTACAGTATGTTATTAATTGGTTTTATAGGATGAAGGGTGCTAATTTTTAGGGGCGTAACTTTTATAAATTTCGAGATATACATTTTTTAGTTTAGCATCGTTTTTTTCTTCGTTCAAAATTGCTAAACAAAAATATCACCCTTAAAAAGCAACACACATCAAAATTAATTTTCTTCCAAAACAACAGAATATAAGCCAATAAATCCCTTTTCCAATTCACCCTCCACCTTTATTCCCACCCCCTTATAACACCCCCCAAAAAACAACACCCATCGAACTTTTTCTTCGAACATTTATACGGCGGCAACACTGGCCGCAGTGGTATGACAGCCACCCTCGTGGCTGTCATGTCCCATATTCCCCCCCCGCGCGCGACCCTGGCCGCCAGATGGCGTCAGCTGTTGCAGCACTTAGTGGGCATTATTCGGCTCTAAAACGTTGCCTTGCTCCCGAATATATAACCTCACAAATATATATATGTAGTAAGCTGTGGAAATGGATATGGCAACGGGAAAACCCGAGGAAATCTACGATATGTGGATATTTTAGAAGGGGGGATTGTACAGGGTGTGCGATTACGAATAAACGTGTTCAAAAATACTCTAAATGCTGTATAATAATTTTTTTATTCGCTTTAACGGTGAAATGTAATTCAGCCACCATTTATTTCAATACAAAATGACGTCTGCTTATAAATTTTAAAGATCTTGAGAAGTTTTTTGAAGAAAATTGTATAGATATATATAGTTATTAGATGTTTTTGACATTTTAGAAACGCGATCCCATTTTTCTTTCATTTGTTTCAATACAAAATGGCGCCTGTCGTATAGAATTGTTCGTTTTTCTAAAAAATATAATAGAATCATCTAGTACAATAATTTCTTCAGCCATTTTAGAAATTTAATGCCAATATTCTGACATTTGCTACGTCGGAAGATGGCTGCTACAAGATGGCGGCTAGCGTATAAATTAATTCATATTTTATATATCTTTTATAAAAAAATCTTATATGGTTCTTAGAGCTATTAGTTTAGATGCAAAATGCAATTCTACTTGAGTTTTCAAAATTCAAGATGGCGTCGGCTTATAAATTTAGACATCTTGTGAAGTTTTTTGAAGAAAATTGTATAGTTATTATATATTTTTGACATTTTTGAAATGCCATGTAATTTTTGGTTCAAGACAAGATGGCGCCTGTTATGTAAATTATATAATACTTTGACTAGTGTTGTAATAAAAATCTTCTACAATTTTTTTTAGCCATTTTAGAAATTTGCTTCAATTTTTCTTCCATTTTAATTAATACAAGATGGCGCGTGTCACGTAAATTTAATAATAATTAAAATATTTTTAAAAAAATCGATCAAAAATGAATTATGTATGGTACTTTTTTATAGCTATCTTGTAAAAACAAAGCAATTTTTCCTCCATTTTGTTCAACATAAAATGGCGTCTATTAAATAATATTTCAAATATTTTTATTATAAAAAATCGAGTAAAATACTTTTTAGCTATCTTACAAATATAAAGCGTTTTTTCAATATATTTTTTAAATAAAAAATGGCGACTGACTGAAGTTAAAAAATATAATTTAAAAAAATTATAGAATTTTTTTTACTCAACTTAGAAAGTCAAAGCATTTTTTTTTCTTTTTTGTTTAATACAAAATGGCGTCTTATCATATTCTAAATTAAAGCACCATTAGTTCATGATTTTATCACAAGATGACGCCACCAGTATAAATTAAATTATTTAATATCAATGACTGAAACATCTGCAATTTTGGTAAAGTTTTCGACTTATACCGCCCCCATCTCTACGCCCCACCGATATATCTGTGTGTACGTACCGCGAGCGTCGCGACGCCGTATAAATTGACTTGCCAAATGCGAGAAAGCGTCGTTTTATTTTATTATTCAACCATTTCAATAGGCGCACAAATCTGTCGAGAATGCGAATAGTCGCTGTCTCTACAATCCGTAGATATTTATATTCACGTCGTCATATATATATATATAGAGTCCCGGAAATGCCTGATACTGAGGAGGATATAATCGACGAAACCTGGCCGACTTGTCGTATCTGCGAAACAAATTTATTTTACGCCTTGTCGAATAGACAATATGAGCTCTGGGCAGAGCAGAATTTTACGTTAGTTTAGTGCGCGGTGGTGGTAGATTAATGGCGATATCGTTGTTATTTTTGGGGGTGGAACGTTGGTTTTTGGGGCTAGAAATTAGGGAATTTAAACGGCAATTTGAGGGTGTATTTATTTTTTATGTAGCATTTGTAGTTTTTGAAATGCGTTCGAAACAAGTAGCGCCCGTCAATTTTGAAAATTGTTTTTATGGGTGGTTGGTATTTTGTTGATAGTTTTTGTATTTTTTAGGGGTAGTGAAGTGAATTAAGGGTTCGGATTCACATACTTAAATGGGGAATTTTTGACGTATCTTATTTGTTATTTCTTTGTATTAGAAATGTATTTTTTAATGATTTTTATTTGGAATTTTTGTTGGTAAATTTAAAGAGTGATATCTTTTAAAAAAAATTAAGATAAAAATTCGTAATAAATTTTGTAAAATATAAAATTTAATTACAAATGTAAAAGTATAATAATATATTTTTCTAACTATTAGAAATTTGAAAATAATTTAAATTTTGTAATCACTTGCTTTTCTTCATTGGTTCTTTTATATAGTATTTATTGATTTCTAATTTTTTTATCTCCGCTATTATTAAAGATAAAAATAAAATTTATCTTAAAAAAAGATAGCCATACTATTTACAAATTAAAGCCTGTCAAAAATTTTTTTTTTATCGTTATTATTTTTAAAGATAAAGCGTATTTTCCGCGGCTCTGTATATAACATAAATAAAATAAAGGCGATGGCACAAAACGGCGAATCCTTGCTATAATTCACGGAATAAGGACATTTCAGGACAATGGGCGCGATTTCCAATTGCCACAGCCTTAGTATATAAATCCTTCCGACAATACGAGAATAATACAGAGAATATGCCATAAATTCCCCATAGATGCCTCTGAAAGAAACCCCCAATCGAACAAATATATTTTATTACCCAAAAACAAACCAAAAAATAAGTTTTTTTTCACATATTTTTTTTGCATTCTTAAAATTCTTAAATTCTCACTCAAAAATTAATGTTTTCTGCAACAAAAACCAAAACTACAATTTTAATAATACGATTCTTACATTATAATATATCACCCTGTATATTAAATCATTAATATTATTACTATATACGCAAGCACACGTCTGCTTGATCATCAGACAGCCGTCGGCACCTTCGCGTGACGTCACGCGAAGAGGCGTCGCGACGCCCTCACCCCCACCACCCTAACCTGTCAACACCTACGCGCGCACATCCATTACATATACACATATATCTCTTCAGTATTCAGAAATAACCTAAATTTTGATTTGTGGCGTCGTAGTTCGAAATTTTCTAATTTCGATAATTAGAAATCCTTTTTTTTACGAACATTCTGTAGAAAAATGTACAATTTTTTTTTATTAAGTAAGAACATAATTGAATAAAACATTCGTAAAGGAAATATCGACAAACATCGAGAGTTGTTTTGACGTTTCTAAGGTGACAAGAACGCGCAGAAAGGTGTTGATTCGGACGAGTTTATTTCTGTATTATGACAGGTGTGGACGGTAGGTTAGGTTAGATGGCGTTAGATGGAGATACAGGCAAGTAGCAGTTGTTATGTTCCGCGTAGGTGGTTGGAGGAGACCCGGAAGGTGCAACAGTGCGGTAAAATGCGATTGTTTCTGCTCGAAGAATTAAAAGGTGTCGGACTGTGAGTTTTGGGGGCTGTCAGAAAAGTATGGTTAGGAGTGATGTTTGATAAAACAGGCAGTTGGCAATGTATAAAAAATGTGGTCTATTTTGATCGAGCAAAACGTCATGAGGACGCCAAATTGCGTTCAGAAATGTTTAGTTTACATATTGATAAATTTCCGAGGTATTAGCTGTATTTTTTAATTTTCAACTTTTCCAACAATTTTCCTTGTCACTTTGACACTCTGCCAAAACCAGACACGCTTTCCGCAATTTCTTATGCAACCGTTAATACATAAGTTGGAATATTTTGAACAGCTGAGTGTCAAACCTACTTCACAGCTATATGCCTGTCAAAAAATTCGTTGTCTCAAAAATTGCGCGACACTTTCCAAATTGAAAAAATGACATATCGTACTCGTTTACACTCATTTTTACATTTCGATTGTGTAAAATTAGATGGCGCCACATTAAACGCATACAAAAGAAAATTCTCAACAGATGTCCGTCTTATTTTCGCCTTATTTTAATTATTGTGATGTAAAAATCTTATTATTTGTAAATTCTTGTTTTTATAATATCCTCAAGCATATTATGTTTTCAATTTTTTTTCCGGCCGTTCGTTATTTATACAACCCTGTTTTTTTAGCCTGCAAAGGGCCGTCCTAACCTCAACATTGACACAATACAATACCATTACCTCCCCTTCCCCATAAAACACCGCGATACAATAAAAATAACAATAAAAAAAGTTGGTTACGCCTATTTGATGAAACTGTTGAAAGGCTTTTCAATTGTAAAGCATTTAAGGTTGCATATACATACATTTATTATATATATATATATAAAAGATTTTTTAACATGGATGTACAGGGTTTGATTTAAGGCATTTGTCATTTAAAGAAAAAAAATTATTGTTTTCTTCAATTATTTTTTAAATACTAAATACAAAACATATTATTAATAAATTTAACTAATGCCATCACTAATTGCAAATTTTTTATATCATTCTGACACCACAATTAATTTTTAATCGTCTTTTGTAATTTACAAAACCAACACGTCCATTTTATAACACCCTGTATTCCCTGCGTACATTTCTACAACAAATCCTGTACGTTTTTTTTTTTCCATTTTCCATGGAAACCACAACAAAATACCCCATTCGTTTCAATTCTCTTGTTCTACAAATCCGCGGCAACCGAAACAGCATATAAAATAACAGTATCGCAAAACAACGATATAACCTACAATAACAAGCGCCTGTGTGACATGATTCCAAGGCCGTGGGGATGTACCGCGTACACACCGCCATCTATGGGATGATCCCGTGGCAACTAAACAGTAGAATGTTTCAGCTAGTTAATCCGCTATCAAAATAACAGTGGCGTGTTTTCACTCTCGTGATCGGTTGGATCCGAGTAGGCCGTAGTGGTTGCAGTGGTTATTGTATCCGTGACTGTTACGTGGCGTGTATAAACAGGGTGATGCATTCACTCCGAATTAATATGTAATATAGTGTATAAATGTGTTTGAAAAATGTTTCGCATGGAGAAATATTGTTTTTTTTGTGTAGAATTTTTTGAGTTTTGTAGCTGAGGTTCTGAAGAATTTCTAAAGAACTTTTATGAGTGAAACGTTCTTTATATTGGGATTTAGTTTTGCCGTATTAAGTCAGGTCAGGTCGTTTGTAATTTTCTTTTGTACAAATAAAGTCAGATTATGTTTGGTCAGGTCAGGTCAGGTCTTTTAGAAATTTGAAAAATGTTTTATAAGAAGAAAATCTATCTGTGCAATTATGGAAATTTAATTTGCTACGTGTAACGGGAATTTTGCATTCTTTTTTGAATACGTAAATTATTTTCTTTTATCTTTCAAAGTTTTGAATAGTCATTTATTAAAATCGCCACAAAACTGTAAGAGAAGTTGCATATAGAAAAATACTTTCAATTTTACTTTGAAATCAGCTCGAACAATTAATCATTTGTTGCTAAACAACAAATAATAGAATTTATTTGGTACATGTCACCCTGTATATATTTATAGTAGTGTATTGTACGATTACATTACAGTCCTTTTTAATCCAAGGCGATAAACTGACAGGACCTACATGGACGATGTTGTTTTTTTATTTAGCAACAGTAGAAAACTATACAGATCCGGCGTGCGAAACAAATTTTGTTAAAAAAATAATTTCAGCCTAAAGTTGACTAATTAATCAAAATCAAATAAAAAACAAATTTATTTCAGTCGAAAAAACGGATTTTTTCGTTCAATTTTTCTAAATACGCGTCTGTTTAAGAAAACAACAGAATCGCTCCTTATAAAAAAACTACCTTTCAACTGTTTATCCTTGGCATTAACAACCACACAAAGGACATAATGGCCGTAGTCATAGCAACCATATTAAGCCCACCCATCTTTTGATACAAAAGCTATATACAATATAAAAAACATATATGAAGAGATATATATTTTTATAGTATGAAAAAACAATTTTGTTCGATAAAAAAATATTTTTGGTATAGGACAATTAAGAATTTATTAAACGAAAATATTCTTTTCCACCATTTCTCACCCATTATGTATGTTTTTCGTGAATGAATAAAAAAATAATGGACTCGTCCAAAACGGCCTATCAGTTAATCGCTTGTAATTTCGTTATTCCTAATACGATTTTAATTCTATCGAAACATTTGAACACCTAACGGAACCATCTATGAAATCACCCTCATCAAAAAAACGGCTATCACCCACCAATTACCCGCAAAGCCACCACACACGCAACATTCACCGCTAACACTCGAGAAAATCTTACCGTGCGGCCCATGTTGCACTACCCCCACGCCCATTTGCTGCTGCTGCTGGTGGCACCTGCCCATCGCCCCGCCGCCGCCCAGTCCCCCCACCCCCGCAGCCCCACCAGCGAAATCCTGCCCAAGAATCGCGCTCACACTGAACTTAAGCACCGGCGGCTTGCCGCCATGCCCGCCCGCGCCCAGCCCACTGTCCCTGAGCAGGCCGCCGCCCGCGACCACATCCCCGAAGCGGCACTGCACGTAGTTGCAGTCCATGCGGCCGCAATTCGAGCACAGTCGCCCCTTGAAGCACTGATTAAATCGCAAGAACAAATCGCTGTTGGTCAGCGTCTTGGCGGATGGTGGCGGCGGCGGCGGTGAAGTGGTGCGATGGTCGCTGTCGCTCTCTTCGATCGTCGTGCTCGATTGCTCCTCGATTAGGTCGTGCTTCAGGTCGTCCAGTATTGGGGACGGCGATGTGTTTTGGCTGGATGATAGTTTCTCGCGCGATAGCAGTTTGTCCATTGTGAACGCTTGCGAATTGTTGTTGTTGTTGTTGGTGGTGGTGGTGGTGGTGGTGGTGGTATTGTGGAGGCTTTTAATCATCATCTTGTTGTCGGTGTCTCGGATATTGTTCGCGAGTTGCAGCTGATATTGATGTAAATACATTTTGATTTTTGGTCGAATTTATGAAATTTTATTCCTCAAAGATTTCATTATTAAAGACAGCTGTAGTTTAGCCAATGAATAATTTTTATACATTTCATTGTTAATTTTTTTTCTTTTTGAATGTTTCAAAGGAAGGAAATTGGAACAGAGGTTCCAATTTTTTTTAATGATTTGTGAGGAATTTTTTTTATTTTGTAGACGACTAATAAATTGTTAGTTTTAAAATTGATTTTGCCGCTTTTTTATTATTATTATCAAATTCACTTGTTTTTTCATAATCTACCGAAAAAACAATTCACGCCCAAAAGTTTTTAAACTACCGCGGTAATTTAAAACAATTGAAATATTTTCTGTTTTATTTTTTGTTTGTACAAAATTTTTGCGTGGATGTATTTTGCAGTTTTTATTTTATTTTTTAATTACTATGTTGATTTTAGACAGCTGGTTTTTTAAAAATTATTTTTATCTCTTTTCAACACTTATTATTGTTATTATTATTATTTTCACAATTTTTTTGTTTCATCTAAATTTAACAAAAAAAATCTCAAAATTACAACTTATAGTCAATTAATTTTTTTAATTCACTTCATTTTTTCTATTCATTCGTCAAAAGAACCATTTTTTATCACTCCCAATTATTTAAAACCACAAACATTCTCCAATTTAAATTCACTTCTTTTTCCAATCAAATCAAACTTTTAATTTATTTTTTTCAATATCCTCAGCGACCGCACAACATTTATTTAAACAATAAACGGTTCAATTGTTTTCCCGAAAACCACGTTGCCAAATCACCACAAATTTCCTCACCGGCCACCAAAAAAACACGTAAACATTCACCGCGATCGCAACAAATTATTTATTTATCCCCGAATGTATGTTTTCCAAACCGTCGCGACGCCTCCGTCGGTTTACACCGCACAATCTCTTCCGCGTATTTTACCGACCCAAACCTCAACGTCCACACTATCAACTCGTACTGAATCACGCGTAATGATAATGCAATTTCGAAGCACACCACCTATATAAAACGCACCCCTTAACATGCGCATGGCAAATCATCCCCTGGCACAGGGTTGGTCCCGGTCCCGCTTTAGGGGAGGTCCTTACATCGTTCCCTGTAGGACGCGACGCCATCCTAATGACGTAGCGTTGCCTTTATGGCGCTTGCGGGTTTTTTCGGTATGCCGATTGCATTGGGGGTGTACTGTAATCTAGGGGTGGTTCGCGCGGCGCTTTTGTTCGCATCATTGTTATTAATGCGATATCTGGGGTCTGTGTTTATTGCCTTTTATGAGGTTGGCTTGTTCTCCTCGAGGAGGATAATAGTAAGTGCCGTTGTATATGGAGCATTTACGTTTAGGGGATGATTAAGGGTAATTGCCAGCTCGGTTTATTTGCTAATGTGCTTGTTTTGTTTATAAAATGTCTTGGAATTTTTTTTTTTTTATATACCAATTTTATTATACCCTCCTCAATTTTTTTTTAATATTTCTCATCATTTTTTTTGTATTCCTTATTCCATTATAATTATTTCTTAAAAAATTTTCTTTATCTAGTTTAATTTTTCCAAAAAAATATTAATTTTAAATTTTTTTAATCACCCACACTATTATTTTTTCACTTTTATTTTTGAAAGTTTATATTTCGTTTTTATACAATTTTCTTTTAAGAATTTTTACTTTTCTAACATTTTATATCAACCCTGACCTTGTTTTACTTAATTTTTTCAACTTTTTCCATCAAAACATATATTTTTTATTTCGAAGAAACAATTTTTTCCGACTATTTTCCAACAATTTCTCTAAATCTAGTACATTTCCGCAATACGTGGCAACACTGTCCGATGCAGTGAATACGTCCGAAAAATCGTAAAAACAAAATCGCATCGCATTTGAACAGCGTGAAACGTGAATACGGAATGTGCCGCCAATATCCCTATACTTGCAGTTATCCTTATTTAGGATATCCAATGAAAAATCCTTGATTTCGTCGGGATAAGCGCCGCCTCCCACCCTCGTCTTCTCCCCCCCCCCCCCCCCCCCCCCCCCACATCACAGCAGACACTGAAATACAGAAGTCGGTGCATTTAATACCTTTTTTTACTATAAATAATATACTTTTCAATAAGTGCGTTAATTATAGCGAAATATTTATGAAGGGGCAACGCTGTTATCGGTTGCAAAAAAAGATTCCTGTTATTTAATTTTTCAAAAAAACAATTGCTTTCCCTGCACTTTTTCTTAGTACTGCTAAATAGCATTAACCCTCATATAAGCTTTTAGTCTATATCAACACAGCAGTGAGTCCGTGAATTTATGTGTAAAATCCGATTTTTTGGCTGTAATTCTTCCAGCTTGGTGTGGGTGTATTTATTGAATCCCCTCCACGTATTTTCGGGTTCGTATGGATGGCTAGTATTCCCCGCTCAAGTGTATAGTGTATTTTAGAAACAAGAAAAATCGTATAAACGGCAGGATAATGTAGATACCTATTCTATTTACTACGTCATCGCGATACGCCATGCATTTTAAGCGATACCATTTTGTTCGCTGGAACGTGCGCTTTGTTTTCTTTTTTTGGGGAGAAGATAGATTTGTTTAAATGCGGAAAAGTTGAGGAAATGAATTTGGCTTTTTGGTGGAGTAGATTTAACAAAATTCAAATTAAATTCGAAATAGTTCTGTAAAGAAATGAGAAATTTGTTTTAAAAAAAATTGTAGAAGTCAAAAAATAAATTTCTTTTCAGTGCATTGAATATTTTTTTCGGATTTTGCAACTCACAAAACTTTTTTTTGCCTTTTTTGCGTTTTATCCAACCAATCAAATGTGTCTCCCTCAACTTCTTCGTCCCAAATAATCGCGAAATCGAAATGCGCAGCCGAACCACACACATCGCATACCCTGTCATATTATTATTATTATTATTACTATTATACGAATACATATGATCAATTTTTCGCAAATTCCGTATCACTCAAATATCCAATAATTTCACTATACAGGATACTCAAAAATGAAAATATCAACTTTTTTTAGATGTCAAAACTTTACAAAACAATAAAGGAAAACAACTATCTGTGCGAACAATTAAAATTTTATTTAAAAAAAGTTTCTACGCTACAAAACACAATATCAAATCAGGCAAAAATTTTAAACTCTACTATATAAATATACATTTTCATAATTAATATGAAATTTATTTTGAAATAATGTTTTTTTTGTTTGTTTTCATTTTTTCTTACTATATTTTCACTGATCTAATTTTTTTTTATAAAAAAATCCTTCTTTTTTTTCATTCATCGTAAAATTTAAGAAAAAAATGCTACACCCTGTTTGTCGCATATAAACGAATCTGTGTACGTATAGAGAGTGAGTCGAAGCGGGCCTTGCTTTGAGCGACAGCTGTCATCCGCAGTTTGCTGCCGCGTTCATTGGAGCAACGAGCGCGCGGCAACCCCCCGTGCACAATATATACATATAGGCAACCCGCGATATTATAGAGATGTAGATGGGGGACGGGGGACGCGCGATGTAGCGAAATGTTGGTTGAAATAATGAATTTCTTGTTAGAAATGTTTAAAAAAAATATTTTGACATAATTTTTTCGATGAATCTGTTGATTATTATATATTTTTATGAGTTAATTGGAGGTTAAGGTATATTCCAGTTACCGTATATTGACCAAATTTTTTTGGTCGCTGTAGAATGACGGTAGAATCTTAAGTATTAAATTTGGAACCGTTGAGACGCGAGACCGATATTTGACACATGATTTTTTTTGGCAAAATGACTTTATTCTACACATCAGACCTAAAATCTTTTTTATTTTAGCTGATACTGTTTTTATGTGTAGTACGTGTTGCATAATATAAATGTATAAAAATATCTATGTTGTGCAACACGTACTACATATACCCGTAATATATTAATTAAGAATTTGTTAGAAGGTTATATATGTAAAAGAAATCACTAGATGGCAGCACATTATTTTGCAAAATCTTGTATTCAGTAGTTCAGTTCGCGATAGCTTTTATTTGCGAACATATGTTTGCGAAATTCTCCTTGCAGAGTATATGTCAATATTTGCCATTTGTCTCTGTTGTTAGATTACGTGTCATATGTCATGTTGTCCCGGCGATATAGGATTACCGTGGCAACCAAACACACACTTTCGGGTAAATGTAAAATAATTAGAACAAGTAGGCTGATGCAATGCCATCTTTCGGTCTAAACAAATGACATGACGATGAGAAGCGTATTGTTTTTTGCGCTACCACATTAAGTAGTGTAGTTTAGATTTAGAAGATCTCTTTTTTAAGTAGTATAAATCTAAAAAATGTGCACAAATATTAATAACCAATGTTTTTGAAAAAAACTATAGATAGAAAGATATTTTTATAACAGCTTTTTTTTTGGATAATTTCTAAAACCGAATCGGTGCCAGGTTGAACAAAAATTATGTTATTTAAAAATCAAATTCGCACGCTAAAAAAATTAAAATTCTACTTATCATCTTTTTAAAAACGAGAAAAAAGCGCATCGAATTTTAAAGCTACCTTTTTTTTAATAATCCCATTGCCTTCGCATAACCTACTGGAAAATATCGCATATTTTACCCCAAAATCATAAATCATCTCCCAATAATGACGTTGACAATCAGATTTGTCATCAAAATACCGTTCTGTTACCTTACATATACAGGGTGACACCCATCGAACATGTTAAAAAATACCTCACCAAATATACAGGACGATACAATTAATTTAAGCAATTACATCTTATATACAACATACTTCCCCTGCCTCCTCCATTTTCATACACCCGAAGAAACTGCCCTAAACTCTTAATTTATTTTTTTAACTGTCATTTCACAATAACATTACCTTCTATATATATGGTAACATCTATCTAACGTCATAAGAAGTTTAATTCGCCAAATATACATGATGATACAATTTACTTGAGCAATTACATTGTACGGAACATACTTCCTTCGCCTCCTCTATATTCAAACCCGCTTCAAAAACGACCCTAACCTCTTCGTCCATTTTTTAGTTGCCAACAACTAAATTGAACACAAAAAACCAACGTTTATTATTATTATTATTATAACTTATTGCTTTCACAGTGTCAGTTGTCACGCTGTATATAGTTAGTGTATAGGCCCATAGAGGGCAGTACCGCGGGTACTACAATAGGTAAATGAGAGAAACAGTCGATTGAATAACAGTTGTATAATAAATGACGCCGCCTTGAATATGCGGACATATGTGTTTTGCGCTAACAATTGAACTACTGCACGTCATGTGTAATATTTTATATGTGGATTGAAGATCATCAATCATTGGTTGCTACGCAATGATACGCTTATTAAGAATCTATCAATTATTTCAACAATTGACGGATGCATGATTTTATTTCGTGGATAATAGAATACGCTCGAATCGATAAATACCCTGATGATGGTCGGTTATTGATGTTTATATAGTCGAGTATTGTATCGAGAAATGTTTGAAAAAAAAAAAATACTAAAAAGCTAAAATTATTTAAGCGAAAAAAATTTTTTTTTTGCGATTTTTATTCTTTATATTAATTATTTTCTTTGAATTAGTAATTAAACTTATTTTTTATAAAATTTTGTTGTTCCGCATTAAGCGGGGTCCGATTAGAACCATCAACATTTCTATAAATTTTGTTTTTTTTCTCATCGATTGCTACAGAATGATCAACTATCGCTTTTTTACTGTCACCATTAAACCTACCCAGTCTTCAACCGATTTCCACGTTTCGTTATTATCATGTTCATTAGTTTCCACGAAAATCTCTTCCTTAAAATCGACACCCTATATATATCGCGGACATTTCCGTTCGTTTCTTTTCAATAAATCCAATAATAATTTTCTCGCGCCCCCGAAATTTGGTATCGCGCGCAAACGTTGTCTCTATCGAGGCGGATAAATGCCGCAAGATGATGATAATAGTCGAAGAAACATCGATTTACGGACATATATTAAGCCGAGTGTGGCAAGCAGATGAACAAGGACAGCGCCGGCTCGATGCCATATAGCGCCATCATTGTCCAATAATGCCAGCTGTTGACACCTAATATCTTCTTCACTTAAACTCGCCACTATACAGGGTGGTGTTATGTCGCGCTTACTAACGATTCGAACGTTTTCAATTAAAACGTCAATTCCGATTGAACTACTATTGAAGGCTCGGCACGTGATTTTTTTATTGATATCTTGTTGATCTGACTTGACCTGACCTAACCTTGACATGTTAACAATAAAAACTTCTCACATATGTCAATTAAAACGTCAATTCCGATTGAACTACTATTGAAGGCTCGACACGCGATTTTTTTATCGATATCTTATTGATCTGACTTGACCTGACCTAACCTTGACATGTTAATAACATAAACTCCTGCCATCTGACTTGATCTGACCTAGCCTTGACATGTTAACACTAAAAACTACTCACATATGATCTGACCTTATCTTGACATGTTAACAATAAAATCTACTCACGTTTGACTTGAACAAACCTGACCGAACATTGAAATGTTAACAATAAAGACTTCTGACCTGACCTTACATAACTTTGACATATTAACAATGGCCTAACGTGATATGACCTGACCTAACCTTAACATGTTAACAATAAAAACTTCTCACATATGTCAATTAAAACGTCAATTCCGATTGAACTACTATTGAAGGCTCGACACGCGATTTTTTTATCGATATCTTATTGATCTGACTTGACCTAACCTAACCTTGACATGTTAACAATATAAACTCCTGCCATCTGACTTGACCTGACCTAGCCTTGACATGTTAACACTAAAAACTACTCACATATGATCTGACCTTATCTTGACATGTTAACAATAAAATCTACTCACGTTTGACTTGAACAAACCTGACCGAACATTGAAATGTTAACAATAAAGACTTCTGACCTGACCTTACATAACTTTGACATATTAACAATGGCCTAACCTGATATGACCTGACCTAACCTTAACATGTTAACAATAAAAACTTCTCACTTATGACCTGACCTTATCTTGACATGTTAATAATAAAATCTACCCACGTTTGACTTGAAGTGACCTGACCTAACCTTGACACGTTAACAATAAAAACTTCTGACCTGACTTTGGCATATTAACAGTAACATATAGGTCAGATCGGACCTGACGTAATATAACTTGACGCAATATGACCTATCCTGACCCCAACACACTAATTATTTTTAATATTCTAATCGCTTCAAAAGGCAATTCAAAGAAATTTGTGACATAATTTTTTTACTCCTTAAGTAGTATGACTTTGGCATACATAATGAAATCTCTAATATGACCTGACATGACCTTGAGATATTAACAATAAAATTTTATCCGATCTGACTTGACTCAAGCCGATTTTGACACATTATTGTATAATATATATATATTAATATTTAATACTTTTGTAAAACAATTGAATCCACATTTATATCAATTCTTGACATTTCAGAAATATTTTCTAAGGTTATACAAACTAACGAAACAATATCATAATAGTAGATTTCTAGTTTTTCATTTATCGCCGCGTTGCCATTGTTATTACATGTACAATTTAACTGTCATGTTCTATATTTCACATACTTTTCTTTGTTAATTTCTTTTGTTATTTCGACTGAAAAGGGCCAATGAAAACACGCACTAAACAAACAAATACGTATGTAAATAAGTAGGCTGTTTTATAACATCAATTGAAAGCGACTCTAATTTTGCCATGTTGCCGATATGTATGAAAAATCTTCAAATAGTAGATTTTCTGTAAATTTTCATCGAAAACATAATAAATCAAAATAAAATATTTTATTACGTAATTGCTTATAATAAAAATTAATATTCGGCGAATGACAATTGCAAAAAAACATATTACTTTGTTTTCAATTTTTTTTTAAGATTTTTTTTTACTTTTACGCATCCACGGTTACCAAAACAACTCGACGATCGTTTTATATATTCATTTCGAAATAGCAACTCTCATCACCGCGGCAACGATGCCACATATCACCCGTACACGCATTTATTATTACAAATGAGTGCGTTTATTTAAAACGTGCATTTTCGGTCCGCAGTTGCACGCACGTTTACACATGTACGTGCATTAACATCGTGTAGATTTTGTACAATAACACACGTACCACCGGTTTCGGACCTATCCGACTGCATAACCGTGCATCATCAGAGACAATATAGGTTTTTGTAATCTATATAATAGCTGCGTTCGAACGGATTTAATGGACTGAAATTTTATTTAGGTTCATTGTTTTTTATATGTAAATTTTTGATTAATGGAAATGTTTAAAAAAAATCTTTTAACAAGGCGATTTTTAATATTTTTTTTAAAAGCAAATTTCATGTCAATTATATAAAACGTGACACATTAATGAATTTCTAAAAAAATTTAGACATAATTTTAAAAATTAAAATAAATTTTGACATATATATTTTTTTAATAATGAAACTTAAATGTCTTCACAATTGTGTTTTTTTTTTATACAAAAAAAAAACAACATTTTTTAGACAATTCAATATTTCGGATAAAATCGGCCACTCTGTATAGTAGACCACTCTTTATATACAACAAAAGACTTGCAATGGTATATAAACTAGAAACACATCAATTGTTCGATATCTAAGATATCTAGATTTGATTTGATTTCTGGAGGTAGCTAGTAGAGACCGCCCTTGGTGTTGCCAGTGTTGCCACAGATACGATACACGGAACAGATGAAATAATTGATAGATACGTCACATCGATTAGAACTACTATAGGTTACCTTGTCCTATCGTATGTCAATTATTTAGTTCAAGTGAACATATAGCACATATAACTTGAAGCTTTTGTTTGTTTGTGTATACAGGATGTATCGGAAATACATCACAAATTGCTAGGTAGCGATAATTGAAAATGTAAAAAGAAATAAACGTCAGAAGTGTCAAAAATGACATGATTTGTTATTTTATTTTTACTAAAACGATAGACTTTTACAAAAATTTGTAGAAAACAAACGTCAACAATTACAAAAACAAACACCCTGTACAGATAAACTTGCCAAATCTGCCTGCGAATTGTCGCCTGGGAAGGGGTTGCCATAGTAATATAATAGCAAAGTGTCAAATAAAGGTTGGGATAGTTCCTAATGGTTCTTGTGCTCGTTGAAGCCTTCTAGATCCACAGACATCTAGATGCCCGTGCATTGTATATCGTATATGTCATTGTATTTCGGTGTATTGTGTTGCATGTTGACGATTTGTCGCCATTGTGGACGTATCATTAGTTACACTTAATTTAAAGTGGGCTATTTTTTTTATTTAAAAGCCTCGACAACCGTCGCCAGGTAAAACGCTTTAAACAAGATAAATAGTTGCAGCAACTGACAAATGAACGCGTCCAGCTCACGGTTTACATAGAAACGATTTAATTTTTTTTTTGCCACAATTCAGTAGTTGGTTTTTCTAACAATTTTATTCCACAAAAGTGGATCAACGATTATTTTCGTCGACATTTCCTTAGATAGCACCCTGTATATTTTTCTGCAAAATTGTTTTTGTAGGTTAAATGCCGATTAATGAATTACCTTTACATTTGCACATTTTCCGCTCGAGTAATTCGAATTTTAATTAGGTTAAACAAAAACAAAAAAAAGTTCTTTTTGTTCGCCCAAAATCGCGTTTTCTTTGTTATATCAATTAATTTTCGAATCGCAGCGGTGCGAAATGATTTTTTTTTTTCCAAATGTTAGCCAACTGGATCCATCGATGCAGATAATAATCGTGGCAGCCTTTGATTTCTGATGCTCGAATATCGTATTTGCTTGTGGTAAAATAAACAGGAAACCATTCGTATGCAAAATGGCCTCCACATAGGGTGTTTAAACAAAAACAAAAATCCCTTATTAAACTAACATGATATGACGACTTCTTTTTGTAAATTTCAAATAAAATAATGATAGTTCGCGAGACCACCAATAGGTGGCGCTATAGAAAAATGAACGAATCGGTTTGAAACTTTGCTACTTTAACTGGTAACAGCGATAGTCGATAAAAAGTCGATAGATGTCGGTAAATACAAATATCTATTTTTCACAAGCACTTTTAATTAGTAATACTTTCAAAATTATTTTTTACTTTTAAAATGTTAGTACGTAGGATAAACAATAGGTGGCGCTTTAAATAACATCAATTACAATTAGGCTAGTATAACTTATAGTGGCTACAGTTCATGAATATGTCGACAGATTTCGCTAAATGCAAATTATTTTTAATATGAACGTATTTAATTTGAAAAATCCACGTAAAATAGTTAAAAAGAAAATGATAGTATGCAAGATAAACAATAGGTGGCGCTTTAAAGAAAAATACTAATATATTGGTTTGAAACTTAGCTAATTTACCTTGTAGCAGCGACGATGGTTCATAAAAAATGCGGATAGATGTCGCTAAACACGAATATACGTATTACGTAGAGTAAGATTGACTTATTAGAATATTTAATTAAGAACGATTGAACACGCTGTATATAAAACGATATTGAACGTAGGTTATTAACTTTATAATACAATGGTTATTTAATTCGAATCTCAAAGAGAATTGGTTTGAATATAATCGAAGAGTGTTTATTTTTTTTTTGGAAAGACAGTTAAATTAAAAAGGCATTTAAAGTTGATGGCAATAAAAAATAATTTGAACTACCAGCATTTTGAGGGCATGTGTAAATTCTTTTTTTCGTAGAAAATATTTTTGTTTTATTTTCATCAATTGTCAAACGTTTTATTAATCGTCTGCAGTGTATTTTTTAAATTCTTATTTGACGCGTTTCATTTACAATTTCAATATTTGCCTTACATTTAAATAAATTACAATTAATTCCCGTTCATATTTTGACTTCCACAAAGCCGTAATTAGATTTAAATTAATTCAAAAGCAACCACAAAACCCCTTTCTGTATCGATCACAACCTAACCTATTGTGGACGTTGCGTCAAAATCCTAAACAAACATTAACCTCTCATTTTAATAATATTATTGACATTCGAATGACGTGCCTCAGATTATATATTGAAATAAATGTTTAATTATAATTGTATCGCGGTTTAATTGTTAATATTCGCAAATTATAAATTAAATTAATTATTAGTCCAACGCTCTAATTAATTGCTCTTCATTCAACTGTCACGTAATTAATTGTTTGCATTTTTTATTTACACGTCACATGCAAAAAATTAAAATACATTTAACATGAATTTAAAGGCATTTGAACTAATATCAGTAGTACAAATGACGTGTACTCTTAACCCCACTTCTTAATCTACCAACAAGCCCCCACACCCTGTACACGGGTGATGGAGGAGCGGCGGGGTGGGGGGGGGATACTCCCGGATCCAGCGATATGATATTATTAAATCGCCAGCAGATGGCGCACTGCTGCCGCCGCCGCCGCTACGCAACTCTGCGTTCACTTTATGACATATTACTTTATTACTGTCGAATAGCTTTCTCTGGCTGCTTCCCTGCAAGGGGCGCGTAGGTGGCGGCGGGTGAGTACCATGATGCGGGGGGGGGGTCATACTCCCCCCGCGATTGTATGGTATGCGCGCAGTGTTGCCGCATTGGGAAATGTGTGCTTTTTTTTGAGATTTTTTGAATAGATTTTTTTTATATACATAAAACTTGTATATATATAAATTTTATAAAGTTGAAATTTAAAAAATAAATTTTTATATACACTTCCCTTCATACCTAGATCTTTTAAAAATATTTTTGGTAAAAATTATATATTTTCCAAAAAGAAAATTGAATATTTTTAGTTGTGTCCCTATTTTATATCACTAAGCATATTTTATGTCCGTTTGTATTTGACAGTCGCATTTGACAGATATAGGGAAGTCTTTAACGGGGATTATACATATCAAAAATATTAAGGGTTCCTCGATAAGGGTGACTTTTAATTATATTTGTTATTGTTGACTTTTGTTTCCTACTTAAAATATATATTAAAAATTAACAGGAAAATATAAGCAAATTATAAATTTAAAATTATTATTTTTTGATTAAATTTAAAAATTCAACATAAAAATGAAACATAAAAAATAAAATTATTTTTGTTTAAAAAATATATATAAAATAAGAAAAATTGTATAAATTTTTTTTGACAAATTAATATCAGAGCCGTACGTAAAAAAATCTGTTCTAAAAATTTTAATGTGTGTTTTTTGAGAATTCATTGAGAATTTAAATGGGTCACCCTGTATATATATACACACTCACCAACCACTAATATACGTAATCACAACTTTCCATGTATAAACCGAACCAATCGAAACGGTAGTTTCTCAATTATATCGAATCGAGTTAGTTTTAGTTTCGTAGAGACCTTCGCGAGACCCGATTAAGAACCGTCCCAGATCGGGTTAATAGAATTAACATGCAGATTCGCTATATCCCGCACGTCCAGACCGTTCCCCGGTCATCCATAACAACTATTGACTGTTCGAGTGGCTTTATTAATTGATATTTCCCAAATTGGATGCTGAATTCAGGAGCTTGAACGCAAAAGCCCAATATACACAAAAAAAATATTTTTTTTTGACCTGTGTATTTTTTTTTAATTGGATTAATATAAATCAGATTTTTCGGCAAGCAAAAAAAAATTTTTTTATTGTAATATTTCGTATAAAAAAAAATAGTAAACTAAATTTTTATTGCCCGCGTCGAAGTGGATCAAAAAGTTTTTGACAAAACCTTATGGCACCATATTGCCACGTGGCGAATAGTGACGACACCGCGACTAATACGATTTAAATCATTTGAAACCGTCGCTTTATTATGCCTTTGTCAGATTATCCTTTATATAATTGGATTTATTGCCATAGATAACTGTGGAGACTTTTTTTTACGACAATGTCATTAGAAAATAATATTTATCAATTTATTACACCATCAAAAAAGGATCTTATTTATATATAATACATATAAAAAATGTATATTTAAAAAATGAACCAAAGTTTCTAAGTTTTTTATAATATCAATTAACGATTTTCTAATCATTTTTATTAAATTCTATTCTAAAAATGCATTTATTTACATTTTGCAATATTGTTTTGACATTATAAAAGTCACTTTGACGTTGCGTACATTAGTACTATTCTCAAAATGCATTTATTTACATTTTACAATGTTGTTTTGACATTATAAAAGTCACTTTGACGTTGCGTACATTAGTACTATTCTCAAAATGCATTTATTTACATTTTACAATGTTGTTTTGATATTATAAAAGTCACCTTGACGTTGCGTACATTCGTACTATTCTCAAAATATATTTATTTACATTTTACAATGTTGTTTTGATATTATAAAAGTCACTTTGACGTTGCGTACATTCGTACTATTCTCAAAATGCATTTATTTACATTTTACAATGTTGTTTTGATATTATAAAAGTCAACTTGACGTTGCGTACATTCGTACTATTCTCAAAATGTATTTATTTACATTTTACAATGTTATTTTGACATTATAAAAGTCACTTTGACGTTGCGTAAATTTGTACTACTCTCAAAATGCATTTATTTACATTTTACAATGTTGTTTTAACATTATAAAAGTCACTTTGACGTTGCATACATTCGTACTATTCTCAAAATATATTTATTTACATTTTACAATGTTGTTTTGATATTATAAAAGTCACTTTGACGTTGTGTACATTCGTACTATTCTCAAAATGCATTTATTTACATTTTACAATGTTGTTTTGATATTATAAAAGTCACCTTGACGTAGCGTACATTCGTACTATTCTCAAAATGTATTTATTTACATTTTACAATGTTATTTTGACATTATAAAAGTCACTTTGACGTTGCGTAAATCTGTACTATTCTCAAAATGCATTTATTTACATTTTACAATGTTGTTTTGATATTATAAAAGTCACTTTGACGTTGCGTACATTAGTACTATTCTCAAAATGCATTTATTTACATTTTACAATGTTGTTTTGATATTATAAAAGTCACCTTGACGTTGCGTACATTCGTACTATTCTCAAAATGTATTTATTTACATTTTACAATGTTATTTTGACATTATAAAAGTCACTTTGACGTTGCGTAAATTTGTACTATTCTCAAAATGCATTTATTTACATTTTACAATGTTGTTTTGACATTATAAAAGTCACTTTGATGTTGCATACATTCGTACTATTCTCAAAATATATTTATTTACATTTTACAATGTTGTTTTGATATTATAAAAGTCACTTTGACGTTGCGTACATTCGTACTATTCTCAAAATGCATTTATTTACATTTTACAATGTTGTTTTGACGTTGCGTACATTCGCACTATTCTTAAAATGCATTTATCTACATTTTACAATGTTGTTTTGACATTATAAATGTCACTATGACGTTGCAAATGTACATTCATGATGGCCGACTTAATGTTATGACAGCGTTACCACGGTTACAAATGTATAACAGTATTAACAGTTGTCATAATAAATAGTTGTCATAATCTATTTGTTGACATATTTTGACGTGACTTTGTTTACATATAAATGTCAAATCAGAACTAAAATGAAACCAAAATAAATGTCAAAATTATTATATAGGGTGTTTCAATTTGTAATTTCGCGAAATTGTTGGATTTTCTTAAAAAATATATGGAAAAATATCAATAGCGTCATAAAAAATGCGAAAAAATTATTTATATCAATCCGCCATCTCTTCTAACAACTGTCCATCTATCTCCTTCTACCAAACAACAAAAACAATACACAATCGACATTTCCCTGACAAACAATCGATATATTTTAATACTCATTTATTTAATATCTCCTCCACATTTGTCGTGTATTAACGATAGCGGACGTCCCATGACCGATTCTCAGCATTCATCTTTATTGTTGACACTAAATACTGTGGCCGGAGATAGATGGCGACACTGGCAGCATGTGCTACCGATCACCGAACAATACTTTATTAATTTTATCGCGTTAGTTACGGATATTAGAATCGACAAAGGATCCGCAGGACGACAAATCGGCGCGGAATAAGGATAGTAAATATTATTAAATATATACTGGGCGGCTCGATATAACATTTAATATAAACTGATTTTAACGGAAAGTTTTACGTTGCCTAGCAATGGTTCATTGCCAATAATATGATAATTAGAAATAATATTCGATATACCGGGTGTTGCATTTAATAAAAAACAGTTACTTGTCAAATGTTTTGTTTTACAACGAATGTTTTACGTTGCCTAGCAATGATTGATTACAAATAGTATTATAGCTTGAAATACTCGATATACTGGGTGTTACATTTAATGTAAACCGATATTTAGTAAATCTTTTGTTTTGTAACAAAAGTTTGGCGTTGCCCAGCAACGATTTATGATTTTAAATTTAAAAAATCAAGAATAAAATGGAACACCCGGTGCAATCGCATTTATTCAATATATTTGCGGGCGTACAAAGCATCCTATTCGTACGTATAGGAAAAACTAAAATATATACACATTTACGAATGGTTTCAATTTCTGTTCGTGGCATATTTGAACGTTTGCGCTACATTACGTGCGTCTCCCTCGCACCCGCGCGCGCGCGCGCTCGCCCACGCCCCCTCCCCCTCTAACCATCCCTGTCTACACGGGGAAGGATACAAATATGAATGCCGTTTCGACTTATAGCGGCGGCGGCGGGGGGGGCGTGGGGGGAGTGATGTTGGACGCCGCCCGGGGATTGTGGGTCGGGGGCGACGGCTCACGGTGCCGATCTAAGGTGGTGGTGTAACATGCAACGTTGCCATGTTCACGGGAATTGCGCTAGATGGTGTTGGTGATATAATTTTTCGGTTTTATGGGATGAAACGTGTATTTTTTTTAATGATTTCTTCGACTGAAATGATGTTTTATATATGGGGTTTTTTTAATTGATTTTTTTGCGGCTATTTATTTATTTGGTGAAATTTTTCGAAGGAATTCGCCCGATTTGGCAACGCTGCTTTCATCTAATACATATATAATGTTATATATTGCAAAAAAAAAGAAGCAAATCGGTAATAGTAACACACAGGATTGGATTAAGAGGCGAACTTAGTAATTATAATATATATTTTTTAAATTCCTTGCCAAAATATGAAAAAACCATAATAAATACATAATGTGAAAATATTCCCTACATTTTAAGCAATTCGCTCGAACCCTAAAATCACCCTGTGAAGAAAACATGTCTGCCCTCTAAATTCGAACGCGAATGTGGAATGCATTTTTTTTTTCTTGCAAGTTTGTCAATATTTTAAGGGCATTTAAGGACGAATCATTTTGCGTCCTTAAGCCAGCACTCCTCCTGGTGGTGGGGGTGGGGGGGGGGTTTAATGTACAAGGATCCAAGGATCGCATATACATATATTCGGCATGATATTAATCTTCCAGAGCCTGCTACTGATGTATATTATATTGAATATTATATTCGAAAGGGAAAAAGCATTTGGGTTGCATATATACTGGCGTTTGGCCGAGTTGTGTCCATACATAGTGTTTGCAAAACAAAATAAGTGAACATGTTTTGTAACACCCTGTATATACCTTAAATTTTTTTTATTCTATTTTTTATATTTTACAATTAATTACTTTTTTAACTGGAAATACATAAAAATAATGCTGCCCATCTTTAATCGCACTATAAACCTCAAATTTTTTCATTTAAATAAAATATGTACCATCCGTGATTTTTTAATTCAAAAATATTCCGAATTTGATGTTTCAACTTAAATGGAGCACCCTGTATTAGTTCGCTACTTACTTATGATATGTATAGCCCACTAGATATGGTTAAACAGATTATGATATTAGCATGTTTTCTCTATTTATTGCGTTAGTGGAAAAAGGACAGCGATAGAATGCATTCAGAAAAATGAATTTAATATTATCGCAGTTGAGATTTTAAGATTTTTTTTTAATTAATTAAAAAAGACACTCATTATATATTTTTAAAACAATTTATTATTAATATTTATATTTATTATATTATTATTATTATTATATTATTATATTTATTATTATATTTATATTTACATGATCATATTCTACGCGCCTTTTGTTGTTTTTTTTATAAGATCGCTGCTAGAAAACAAAAAAACAACAGAAAAACGTAACAAAAGAATCACTCAGCCATCTAGTAATCATTTTTATAATTACAATCCGTCGCTACATTCGCTCGTATTCATCGCGTATATACTTTTGTTTCTCATTTAGTATCAATTTATAAAGGCTCTCCTACACAATAGGCCACCATCCATACACCCAGCCCGCCCAAACACAAAAACAACACAAAAATACATTCGTTTCTTTTACCGTCACTTATTTTCCCCATTTTCATTTCGCTTTATATCCGCGGATTGGTTCATTTGTTGCGCCGTTATTTGAACTACTGTCAGGCGATTTAGTTCGATTGGCACGCCATCTGCTGCTGCCTGCGTGTATGGTTTATATATCGGCTATATTGTATCCGAGTCGGTGGTGTATGTACGGTTGTATATAGTTATGGTAAAAATCAATCAACGCTCCAGTAACGAGTAACGAGTGGTGCATAAACGTGTTAATCGCATTATATGAGACCCACAATGGTATCCTTGTTAGAGATGGGGGGTGCATATAACCATAATGTCGAAGAAGGATTTTTTCTACTAGTTTTTTTTTTGTAGATGAATTTTATAACAAAATGTGAGATAAAAATAAAATCGTATGAAATTTTTTTTTTGGGAATTGAGCATTAGCGCTATCTGTATTTCGATTAATCAATTATAATTTGATGAAATGTTTAATGCAAAATGTATAAAAAATATATATTTTATATATTATTTTCACCTTAAAAGTGTCGAGTTATTTTTGGGTCAACAAATTTTTTGATAAATATAAAGCAGTGATTCAGTACATTTGACACTCGGTAGTTTAAAAGATTTCAACTTAAATATTAAGGCCTCGGCAAATTTTTCCAGTGGCGTGTTAGTTATTTGCAGAGTCTCAAAGTTCAAAAATGAGCTCAACCTTGAGATTTTTTAAGGAATAACGTAATGGGCAATTTTATATACTCATATTTGAACTACTGTTGATATCTTCACGACGTATTTAAATATATAAATGTTTGACATGGCTAAAATTATATATAGCGTTGCCATATCGAATATAAATGTTGTTTTGTCAAGGAAATTAAAAAAAAAAACTACTTTTATAAATGATTACAAACATTTTCATGTTTGATAATTTTTATTTAACATTCACCTTGATGAAAATATTTCGTTTATAAAAATGGCTTGTTATATGAACTACTCTAACGCCCATCTCTACCGCGCTAAAACCGTTTTCTTTTGCAATATACACGAAAACATATACAAAACACATCTCTTTTACAGAAATATACCGTCACACATATATATATATAACACACAGCCATATGTTTTTCCATAGAACTCTTTGGCGGGGGTAAATCTAGATTTGCATCTCTTTCTCCGTCTTGCGCACTCACAGTGCGGGGGTGTTATCGCCCGTCCACTTCTCTCTCTCTCTCTCTATCTGCACGCACACCCGCGCGAGGGGCGGCCACGTAGCGGTGTAACTGACAGGCTTTTTTTAAGGGTGTTGAGGGGTGGATACCTCTAAGGGTAGCCAGGCAGCGGACGTATAGAAAATCAAAGAAGCGCTCCATTATTCGTTCGCACTGTAAATAATTTCACAGTTGTTTCGAAAAAAATATGTTTATTTGCATTTTTAAACAATTTTAACACACCGTAAAAGATAATTCGTTATAGTGTAATATAGGCAAACTGCTGCACAACACACATGCATGCACAGGCACACCCCTTGCCCAATTATTTTCGCATTAATTATTCTTTCCACAAATCGTCATTTCTCAAAAACCATCTCGCTGAAACAAATTTAATCAGTTCGACATGGATACTGTATGTATGTGTGTATGCAGCCCATATAGCATCCTGATGAGACCCTAAATCAAGTCCGAAACGTTCGTAGGTAAATGTCGCTGTCATAACCTGAAAGTAGTTAGCATTTGCTTTTATAATGGCATTGCGTACTAACACTTCTTTTTGTATAATATTTTGTGTAAATATAAAAATGAGAGGGTTATGTCAAAAGTGACAGGTATATCAAAAGTGATAGATACGTCAAAACCTGCAAAAGCGTCAATATTAACAAAATTAACAAGTAAATATGCTTTTTAAAATATGTCTCCAATTGACAGGTATGTCAAAAGTGACAGAAATGTCAAAAACGATAGAATTGACAAATAAACTAGTCTTCATTTTTTAAATAATTTATTTTTATGTCCAAATGACAGGTATGTCAAAAATAACATTAATTGTCAGAATTGACTGACGTTTTATCCTTGTTTAAAGCAAAATTTAACCGTTTTTTTGGTTTCTACCCGACACAGGGAATAATGTGGCCTATAAATAGGGGTTGTTAAATGTTTTTCGCATCGTATGCACATAACCTAACAAAGCCAGATATTGAAACAATATTGTTTTGTACCATAAATACATACCGAGTTGCATTTGATGTCTTCTGTTTTGGTTTAAGGGTAGTTTTATACATATAATGTCCTAACAGAAGGGGTTGTTTTCACTAAGGGATGTTACGCCTCATTTATGATTTATTAAATTTGCATATAATTATAATATTTGCATATTATATTGTGTTTAAATTATTTTATGCTACATTTAACTAATTTGCAATAGGCAACATAAAAGGGTGAAGGTTGAATAAAAACTATTTTTTTAAAATTTTATTAAGGGTACTCATAAAAAGTGTATAAAACTAAAATTAGCACCTATAAAAAAACATTTTTTTCCCTTTGAAAACAAAGTTATTATCGCAATTAAATTAAATCCACGTTAAGGGATTCTTTCACCCCCTTTTTCGTAGAAATCTATTTTATTACATGGATCATTAAAAAAAGCCGGTTGGCGCAATTTTTTTTTATATGTACAAATCTACATTCAATTTTATCGCAAAAAAATGCAGTAATCGCACAAATTGCCATTATATTATTTTTTCAATCGTAATTTTGTATATTATTTGGGGTAAGTTTGACTCGTAAGTAGGCGGGGTATGTCACGTGATTTACGACATGTTATTTCGTTTTGTCAAATTGCCAAAAAAAAAAATCCCCTAGAAAATAATTTGTGGGGCAAAATATTTAACGATGACTTTTTTTATTCTTTTCGAAATTGGTGCTAATTTTCTTTTTAGATAATGAACATTTTATATTAAATATATAGGATTTTGGTTAGTTTATGTTTTTGTTGCGAAAAATTGTCCATTTTTTACGTTCGATGTTAAAAAGCAATTCTGTATCGATAGCAATTTAGTACTTTTCAACACAATAGATGGCAGCAAACGGTGCAGATCCCTATTCCCGTATAAAGCAACCCATTGGGAATTTATGAGACCATTCGAATGGCAAAATAAAACAGTAATCCGAATATAAACCGGTGTTATTTCACTTCGTAAATCACGGGATCGGCCCAATATCGACGATACATTATGTGAACGTAAATGCGCAATCTTCAATCATACCGTCGGTGATTTAAGAACTCGCAATTTTTATTTCGCAATTTGTAGCCATCCGATTTTTTTTTTGCCGGCAACGTGGAAGGGTACATTTTAAATTTACGACCAACTAAACAAGTGTCGCGAAACTGAATTCAATGTTTGCAAATACAGTTGTAGGGTTATAATGGACGGGTTTTGTATTGTGTTGTCGAAAAATTGCCGTAAAATGTAGAGATGAGTCTTTTTTTATAGTTTATACATTTTAAATAGCTTAAATAGTCATTTGAATCCAAAAAATACGTGTAATTTGATGTTTGTAAACAACGATCTGTCAATTTGGCAGCTACTTGACAAAAGGCAACGTCAGATTGAATCGGAAGCATCCATCATGGATATTTTCTTACATGACATCGTTATGTTTAATAAAAATTTAATTTAATTAAACAAATAAATCAGTGATAAAATTATGTATCAATGAAATTGTTAGCAATATTTTTAATACAATTATTTAGTGATTTCGCACTATTTCAATTTGGCTACGTTGGTATTCCTGACACGATGTCAGATTAAACCGGAAACAACCATTATGGAAATGTAATTATTAAAAAACATGCGATTTAATTAAAAAATAGACAATTAATTTATAATACAATTAAATATCTACAAAATTACGTGTAGAATCATTGCAAATTTGTTTAAACAGCATTATTTGATTATTTAACATGACATTTGTTTAGTTCAATTTGCTACTGTCACGATTGACAGCACGACGATAGGCGCGACATCGAAAGTATCTGTCAGATGTTTGTTTACAAACATTACGTTCGAATTTAATCGTAAAAATCGGCGGATTTGAAGCGTCTGCCCAACTCTACACGTGCGTACGTGTCAGGCCGCACTACAATTGATTTATTATCGAAATGCAAGTGTTAACAACGTAAAATAATGCGTTCTCCGTAGTATCGGAACATAGGTGCGCGAATATATATACGTATATGTATTGGGAAAATGAATTATTGCCGCAATTTCGGCGATAAATCAGCGGCGAACGGTTTCCCGTTGTTGTGCAGCTACGCAACTATTGGCAATACATTTCGGTATTGCGATTTAAAACAACAAAAACGAATCCCATCGACCTACCTGGCAAAATTTAAGGTAAATTCTTTCTAAAGCGTTTCACTTAAAACATCAAATCATCATTATCATCTCAGTTCCGCAACTTCACTTTACTGCCATTCTTTTCCGCTCCAGCATATCGCCATCCATCCGTCTCTCTTGCACCAGCGCCCCGACCGATATGTCCTTCTCTCTCTGTGTGTGTTTTTTTACGGCCACGAATCCGATATCGCGGCGAAAAATGATTTAAAATTTTTAATTATCTCTCGGACGTGAAGTCGCGCGCGGCCGTGGAAATGCGCCTTTCAAATCCAATTAACTCGCGCCTGTCACGCAACTGCCGCAAAAATACACTCGCCCATAGCGAGTCAAGATCTACGAATGCCAGTCGAGTTTATACGACGGATTCAATTCGAAATTATTATTTTTTATTATATGTTGAATTTGACACAAAAAAAATTGAATCGTTCAAAAAAATTAATCGATTTTTTGAAATGTGGTGCTACAGTGGTGCTAAATGTTGTTAATCAGACGTGTTGGAGTCGTATTCATAGGCACGCCGGGCTTATACGATTAGGTATAGAAGGTAGGGTAGAGGGAAAGACAGGCTGGATGGTCTTTTTTGTACAATTTAAATTAAATATATATATTTTTAATTTTAGAAAAATATTAATCGATTTTTTCGAAATGTGGTGCTATAAAAAGTGGTGGATCAGTTGGTTTGGTGGAGTCGTATTCTTACGCAGGGTGGGCTTATACAATTAGGTACAGAAGGTAGCGTAGAGGGAAAGACAGGTTGATTGGTCTTTTTTTGTACAATTTTAATTTTATATATATTTAAAAAAGAAAAATTTAAGCAAACATCAATTTTTTGAAATATGGTGCTACGGCGAAGTGGCGGATTGATCATTTTTGCTAATTAGACGTGTTGGAGTTACATTCTTAAGCACGGTGGGCGTATCCAATTAGGTATAGAAGGTCGCGTAGGGGGGGAAGGCAAGTTGACAATTAAATTTCTTTAAAAAAAATGTTATTTTCAACTGTCAAATTTGATATATATTTTTTTGAATTTAGCGATTTAGCAATTGCATTAAGCTCGGGTCCGTCCATCTTCATATACACGTCCGTACACGGATTGGAATTGAATCAACCCCCACCCACCCACCTCCACCCGCGACAATCTAATCACCCGGGGCGCGCGTCTCCGCGACGGCGACGGTATTGTATTTGACAACGCGTTAAAAAATTTCCGTCGTCTCACTTTAATTATTCTTAATTTTATCCGAGATTAATTTCTTTGCGCTCGCTCTAATGGCTCCCTGTCTTCATCGCCCCACTCCCTCTCACCCCCATCTGTCTTGAGCGCCCTTCAGTTATTCACCGAGTCAAGACGGGGGACGATTTCGTTCCGCTTAAGATGAACGATATATTTATTTACTGAAACAAAATGTTGGTCCCAAATTTGTGGCTAGAAATTTTTTGTTTTTTTTCGATGTCAAGTGTTGAGAGAAGGTCATATGAATATTGACATATGTCACTTTTTAGTTTTTTTTATTTAGACCTAATTTTCTAATTATTTTTGAACGTTGGTTGCGAGTTCGAATCCCCAATCGTGGCAAAAAATGCTTATTTCTATCAAAATTATTACAATAACCAATTCTTTCGTATTATCGCGCCTTTTTAAATTTTGGACACGCCTGAATTTCCGTTTAAACTCCATCTTAAATGCAGAACTGCCATCTGTTGTATTTTATTATTATTTCTTCGGCCATTCTTCCCGCGGGAGGCGCCCGAACAACCCCCCACCCCCCTCGCCACCCGTTCAGTATGTATTCATTTCTACCCTTAAATTGTGCGATTTTAATAACTTTCTTATGTTTTTAATAACTTGAATCTTGGCTGCGTGAAATACAAGAAAAATACAATTAAAAATATGACGTTTGCTAATGTCAGCGATTCTTTGGAAACGTTGTATATATATAGTTCGATATTTTGAGTATATAGGCAACTTTTGTTTTTTCAGCGCTTTATAAAATATATATCCGTTCTAGCATTTTACTTCTGATAATTACGAAAATATATATTTCTTTTTTTGTTAAGGGAAATATGTATTTTTTTGTGAAAAATAAATTTAATAATCTTGCAAAGTGAAATATCTGAGAAATTGGCAAAAAATACCGGGTGATTCATTTGCAATACGACTAAAAATGTATCATACAATAAAAAATCTTTTTTTCTTTAAAAAAAAAATGAATTATATTTTGTGAGAAATTTCAATAATGTTTTAAATCTGAAATTTTAATTTATAAATTTATCTTCATTCGATTATATGCAACACATTATATGCAGCGTAGGTAAATTCCAATTCTGTACACGTTACATGTTGTCAAGAGTCAGTTGTTAGGGCCTTTGGGCCTTTGAGGCCGGACAGTGTATTATATATATACTTACACGTTCTGGACAGGGGTGAAAATCCCTCTTGGTCAATTTTCACCCTTGTCAAATATGGGAAACGTTTCGGTGAAAAATCACACCGTCAGGCGCACACTTGCGATCTGAGCCCACGTATCGGATCCTCTGTGTACATATATATACATATATAGATCTTGGAAATTTGATAGGATATATACAAGGTGGTTCATAATATTTTTTTTTATATTAAATACGAGTTGGGGGGGTATATTAGTATTTGATAGTTTTGGTTATTTTTATTTAATTTTTTTGTACAATACTGCTAAAAAAAGACCGTAAACGTATAAAATTAAATCATTACAATTTTAATTAATCATATTTTTATTTTATTTTTTAAATTTATATCGGCGATAGAAGGGTGGTTCCATAGCCGTAACCGGACATTCCGAAATATTTAGCGTAACATTCTGAAAAAATACAAAATTATTATTTTTTTAATGCAAACAAATTGAAAAATGGCAAAAAATATCAAAAAATTTAAATAAAAAAGATATAATACAGAAAAATCAAATATAAAATTCGATATTGAATGATTTTTATAAAATTTCTGTTCAATTCGTAAAAATACAGAAAATTTTGGCAATATTAGAAAAACGAAATATTTATAGAAAAACACCCTGTTAATAAAAATAAACATTTTAATATTGATTTTAAATCGGATTTATAAAAACATTAATTTAATTTTCAATTCAAATTAATTTATCTCAACAATAAAATGTATTTTACAATTCGAAAAAAAAAATACTAACGTTTACAATATATTTCCCCTTGACTTTCGTACAAATTCGTCACTTCCAACGCTTTATGACAGCCGTAACATGAAAAACAGGATGTATGAAAAGCACCACCGGAAGCCTTTAACTTTTCCGCGGCGTAAACCTGATTTTCAAAAAAGAAAAGAATTTTTTAAGCTCAAAACGCATTTTACGCCCGAGCTGCAAACACTCCTCGACAATAACAAACCTTTTGCCCGCATCTCCTACAAGGTGGCGCTGCCTCATTCACACCCCCACTCACACACCACAACCCCCCCACGCCATAATCACAAGGCCTGACTAAACCGCACGTACAAATCATTTCTTTCGATTTCCCTACATTATTACCAACTTTGCCACGGCGATCATTTTGACAGTTGGTCATAACAGGTTGCCTATGCAACCCTGAAATATCTTCTCTCGACGATAAATCTAACATACTGTCACCTTCTTTGTAAGGTTTGTAACATAATGTGTGTTTTTTATCAGCTGTTTGGTTGTTTTTTTGAGATTTTTGCTTTTTCGGGCATTTGCAAGTATTCACTGGCCTTGGGGGGGATGACAATCTTTGCGGGGAACAACAGCGACAAACATTTTTTTTTATACTGGTGGGGGGACTTGACCGAGATTGTCTTTTAGGTCTTTTACATTTTTGACAAGTTTGCTTTTCGGTGTTTATAAACGTTTCTTTTGGCTCTGGACTATTGCAACACTGGCAATTGTTTGTTTTGACATATCGTTCGTTTAAACCTAGAAGAAAAATTATATTTTTTTTACCTACACTGTATATACAGTGTGTTGTATATATTCGAATGAATATAAATTCATAAATTAAGTTTTAGATTTTAAAAATTATTCAAATTTCCAACAAAATGTACTTAATTTAAAAGAAAATATATATTTTTTATGATATATTTTTTGTCGTACTTTAAATGAATCGCCCGATATGTATAATTTTTGCCAATTTATCAAATATTTCATTTTTCGAGATCATTAAATTTATTTTTTTGTGTTGTGAATTAATAAAATAAATAAAATATGTATTTTTCCATATAAAAAATAAATAAAGCCAGTTGCAACACTGGCAATTGTTTGTTTTGACATATCGTTCATTCAAACCAAGGAAAAAAAATTCTAAACGAACAAATAAGAATTTTTTTAAATAAATTTTTAACCTTTCTTTGGACAATTACAATTTGCACTTTTGCAATAACAGGACCCTTTACAATCGGATTGATTTTTATTTTTACTGTGACATCTATTGTAGTAATTGTTAATCTCTCTCGGGAGAGGGGCGCAACAGGCGCTTGTAACCAATTTGCCTATATTTTGCATAACAAACTTTTTTTTTTAATACCAACTATTTATACAAATGCGCCAACTTTGTCGACGAATTCCGTTGATTAGCAACAATGTTTACACCCTTCGCATTGACAGCAACAACAATTATAGTTTGACGGGTTCGCTTGTACCTAAGAAAAATGTTTTCATACATTGTTGCCATTTAATAAAGTGGACTTATCGCACTTCTGGAGATTTTTTATATTTTCTACCGACAAATTTTTGTTTATTATATCCACCGAAACCGTACAACCTAGGAAAATGTCGCACCACCGGTTCGGGGTTAAAAAATCTCGAACAAACGCCACAATAACACCTAAAAATTATTTTTTTTTACAAAAAACCTGTTCTATTTCTACGTTTACTTCTACCTTTTAGATTCTTCCAATTTTTGTTTACATTTACCACAAGTACACTCCAATCCTTCAATTTCCTCAACCCTTCTTCTACCTTTTTCTTCGTGCAACCCTAAATGACTACCCCGAATACAGCAATCGCAATTGCACCGATAGCAATTGCAACAAACGCAATTTTTATTGCACCTCGTGTGATTTTCGTAGCAATTTTGTCTGTTATAATTCGTTTCGCGGTGGTAATTCCGCGCGGCTTGATGATGGGGCTTGAATGGCACGGACGGATTGCTGCAGCGCCGCGGTTTCGATCGCAGGCAGCTGGGCAGGTTCGGGGTACTACTTACCCCACGGTAGCACCCGGGGCAGTACAGTTCCGCGTTGTACGGGCACACTGAACAAGAGTCCAGTAGTTTGCCACACTTACCTGCGGGAATTTAAGTTTAGTTTAGTTTAGTTTAGTTTAATTTAATTTAATTTAATTTAATTTAATTTAATTTAATTTAATTTAATTTAATTTAATTTAATTTAATTTAATTTAATTTAATTTAATTTAATTTAATTTAATTTAATTTAATTTAATTTAATTTAATTTAATTTAATTTAATTTAATTTAATTTAATTTAATTTAATTTAATTTAATTTAATTTAATTTAATTTAATTTAATTTAATTTAATTTAATTTAATTTAATTTAATTTAATTTATTTTTTTAGGTGACTTACAACAGCTGAAGCAAAATGAGTGCCAAACTTTGCCAATCGCCAGTTTCTGCTCTGCAAAAAATACTTCTTCGCCACATCGGCCGCAAATATTCATTTTAAAACATTTTTCGGATTGGGGTGATTAAAAAAAACCAAGTTTTTCCGGGCGTGGGTGAGCCTTCTTTTTAGTTTCGTTTGAATAGAATATTATTTCCGAAAATTTTACTTTTATAATTCGTATTACACTTAAATTTTGATTTTTTTTTCTTCAAAAAAAATGTACTGACAGCGACAATTTAGTTTTAGGCGTTTTAACAGTCAAATTTAAATATCCGTCATGGTATATATGCAATTCGTAATACACAAAGCATTCCTAATAGTTCAAAAAAAAATCAAGTGTAGGCAAGCAGTAATACTTGAATACTGTAGAAGTTCAATTATATGATAGGTATTTTTTTTTACTAGAAAATTTTGTTCATTCTTGTATTATGTTTGTAGATCTTTCTAAATTTATGCACTTTATAAATTCTACTATTGATTTACTTAACAATTTCTTTATTCTACGAAAACAAAGTATTACTATTAATTTATTAAACATTAATGTAATAATATTGCTGTTGTGAAATGTAAGTGCTTGACTAGTATATATGCAATTCGTCGTACACGAATTACTGCGATAGTTCAAGTAAATTTTAAGTTTGAGGTTACGTTAGAGCTTAAAACTTTACATTTCTCGTCGTATTTATACACAGCACATTAAAAAAATGTGGCCCGAAATTCATTTGGCAAAATCAGAAAATCGGCACGAATTAGTGTTGTCTGGTAATGCGATAAGTGCGAGAATTGAAAAAGACGGTTTGGCTGAAGATATATTCAGTCTATTCACGTTGAACTATTTAAATATATCCGAAACAAAATTGGACGCGCTATCGCGAAAAATCGCGCAACTGGAAAATTTGCAAACGCTAGTTTTGCATTCGAACGCCTTCACCGAGGCTCCCGAAGAACTATTCTCGTTGGCCAAACTGAAAATCCTCGATCTATCGCGGAATAAGCTACAACAAGTGCCCGAAGCGGTCGCTTTACTATCGCAACTCGTCGGCTTAAATATTTCTTCTAATTGTCTGGAATCGTTTCCAAAGTTGAAGCTTACGAAACTAGCAGTTTTGGATTTATCTAATAATAAGTTATCGTCGTTTCCGGATATATGCTATCCAGAAGTTAACGCATTGCACGATTTAAAGCTAAATGGTAACGGCATAGAAGCCCTTCCGTCCGGCATTTGTAAATTGGGCGCTCTGAAAAATTTCGACATATCGGCGAATAAAATAAAAATCATTCCCGGACAACTTGCTGAGTGTAATAAATTAAAAGGTAGGGGTAATGGTTTAGTTGGTGTATGTTCCCCACCATACAGATGTGCTTATAAAGTTGCCTGCTATCAATGGGGTATTAAGGTTGCCCCATTATTGATGCATTTAAAAGCTGACTTAGGTTAACTGTTTAATTACCTACTATTAAGACTTACTTTAACATACGGATGATATTTACTTAATTTAATATTTTATCAATTATTTTGCCTAGAATATGTTCATCGTGCAGTTTTAGTTGCCTATATTAATTTTCCTTTCCCTATCGGATTATTCTCAGCCAGAATCGTACCCAAAAATGTTGCACAACAAAATTTAGATTTTAACAAATATTTGATTTTATTTATAAGAATATATTCTGATTTTCAGATTTAAATTTAAAAGAAAATCCGGTATCGGATCGGCGGTTATTGAAATTAATAAACCAGTGCCGTACTAAGCAAGTGTTGGATTATGTCCAACAAAATTGTCCTAAAATTAATGAACCCCCCTATAGAGAAAACTCTATATCCTCTAATGAGGCGGAAGATGGGACAAAATTAAATCAAGTACGTTTTTTTTAATATAAAAATATTGGCAAATACATAAGAAAAAAAAAAAAATGTTTAAATTCGATAGTCAAATGTAAATCCAGAGCCGGATTTGTCGGATAAATTTCAAATAATAGTGGAACATTGCGACAGAACGTCGTTCCGTATTATAAAGACGGACCTGGTTAAAACAGTCAGGGCCCACATTTTGGGATGCACCGTAACGGGTTTTCAATTCACCGATGAGACGTTTAAAAAGTTTATTCAATTGCAATCGCGCTTACATTCGGATATTTGCTTGAAAAGACAGGCAGCGACTATCGCCACCCACGACTTGAAGAAATTGGTAAGAAAATGCCTTTTTAAAATATTTAAATCCCCTCGAAGAAAAAATGAACTAAATCTTTAATTTTTTTTATACCAAATTTCCGCAGTCTCCGGGCGATCTCACATACACAACCACCCCCCGAGATTCGCTCTTTATCACCCCCCTTAACGCTACGAAAGCCGTTAATGGCGCGGCCCTTTTAGCTCGCTTAGAGCACGAAGCGGAAACGTTGCGCAAAGAGAAAAAGCGCAAGGTGTATTCCGGCATTCACATGTACTTGCATTTAGTGCAGGGAAAACCGCATTTTCCGTGCTTATTAGACAACGGCTTAGTATTTGGCAACACTGGCGGAACGGTGGGTGACGGGGAGGGCGTGAAAAGTGATCATGCTCCTCCGGTAAAAGAGAGGGTGATCTCTTTTCCTCCGATCACAAACGCTGAAGGCACAAAAGTAAGTTTTGTATCGTTTATTTTTTTAATACCGCCTATGTACTTCATATGCACATGACAGTAAATGAGCTACTGTGAAATTATTTTGACACATTTTACAGCTAACTGTCAAATATGAAACGAACTACTGTTATGACAAACTGCACAGTTAACTGTCGGTAGGGTGCAGTTTAAAATTTCTTAATACCGCCAAAGTAGTTGCAAATGCTCATTATACAACTGAACTATTTCGACTTGTTTTGCGATTAACTGTTGGTACAAAGTTTTTTTTATCACCAAAGTAGTTCTAATGCATATTGTTTCGAACCAATTACTTGTATATTATTTTGACATGCTTTACAGTAAACTGTCGATACAACAAACGAACTACTTTGTATGACATGTTTTACAGTTAACTGTCAACACAACGTCGATGTTTTTGGAGGTGACATCTTCGACGGCACTAACTATTTGTAAAAAGGTTCTGGACGAACTGATCAAAGAGTGCTATATTTTGTTTAAAGACAACATTACGTCTCTGACAGTTGGTCAAATAAAGATTGTGGACGTTGAGGGGAATCTTAAAGCGGTGTATCCAGCGAAAGATGATCTTGTATTTGATCAGAATTTACCGATTTATGTACAGCGAAATTTGCATAAATAAATCATTTATGTTCTCCAAAAAATAAATGTATTCGAATTGAGTATTGATTATTTGATATTTTTGTACGAAATTTACAAGATTTGTTACCGTGAACAATTCCAATTTATTTCTAGATTGGGATTAAACAAAATTAGTCCAGTGTGGTTTATTTTTTAAGAATATATTGTTTGTGTTTAGGTTACATTTAACTAGTATGTTAATACATTAATTCGAATAAACTACTGTTATATACTAACAACAATATTTTGAATGGCGAATTAATTGTTTATTTTCCCGAGGTATGAAATATTATATTATAAATGCAACGTGGAAATGTTTCGAAAAATCTACACTAAATTAATTTACAAAAAATAATCGTGCAACATTATATATGTCTAATTGTATCAATTTTTAACGAATTATGTTTGGCAATATTAATAATTTGCTCTACACTAAATGTTTTACACAAAAATCGTTATTTTTTTTTTGGTTGGAAAAGAAATATCTTGAAATCAAAAAATTACGTATAGCAATTTAAATAGCTTTGACAGCTCAAATTGATTTTATGAGATACATTTATTGCGACTTCGCCAATTTTTGACGTTCGGCCACATCGATAATTGACAAGTTCCTGCAAGCGACCACCAAATGCAACAGAGAAATGCCACTCTTCACCAAAGCCACCGGTGCGGACAAGTATATAATTATCTTGAACAACGATATCCCTAGAACTGTCAATAATACGTCAACAAACTTGTCAATCGATCGGGCAACGTGTAATAATCACCTGTCGGGCCGGTAGTAAAGTACAGAAGATACAAAGCGGCATAGAAAGCCTCATTGCCAGTGCACATGAAAAATAAAACGGTGCGATTTGTGTAATATAAATGCATTATTGGATTTTCCGACATATCGATGAATTTGTGGCTGGTTTTCCCTTGTAGCAATGACCTATAAATGACATAACCATCACTGACAGCTGTCAACAGCGTCTACCAATTAACATACGTGTGCAAATAAATCCAGTGACAGGCGATGTCAATACACATGCTCAGAAGGAATAGAAACATGTATTTCGGATAAAAATGGGCCAAAACGGCGCACAAACACATTGTACCGCATCTGTCAGTTAGCTGGTCCAAAATAGCGCCGAATTTAGTGGACTGGTTATAATATCTGTCAACAGAAACGTCACATGTCAATTTAGGTTTTTTTTTTTTTAAGTGAAACGGTAATGGTATATAAATTGAGTGTTATTTTAAAATTGACCCCCGGTAATAGTTCCTGACCTCGCCGCATGTCCATCCAAAGAGTCCAGTAGTGCTGACGTCACATAGCACGTTGTCGCGACGATATAATTCGTCGGCATGAAGTAAAATGAAATGAAAGCCAGCATAATGCGAGCGTACCCTTAAAATGGATGAATACACGTAAGTCAATTAAAACGTTGTTTCGTTATTTCTATCTTACCGATTATATTTGGCACGAATAGAAATATGTTTTCCGTCAT
Organism: Leptodirus hochenwartii; assembly: GCA_947310635.1. NCBI lineage: Eukaryota > Metazoa > Arthropoda > Insecta > Coleoptera > Leiodidae > Leptodirus > Leptodirus hochenwartii. The sequence continues at coordinate 26,061,418 of OX371186.1, forward strand.
TTTAATGATTTCTTTGACCACGTAAACTATGTCCCTAATCACCTTCGATACACAGCTAATATGATTGAATTATTTGGTATTAGGGTATATTTATTTACGGCCCGTTTATTGATTAATTATATATAGGTTTGTGGTCGCCCTTGAGTGCTCCGACGCCGGCGCCGATTTTATATCACATTCGAAAGTATTGTGAATAAATCGAAGCTTTTAAGTGTTCGCATTAAATATTTTGTATTACAAATGTCCTAGATATAATTTTTGTAGTTTTTTAACGATTTTTTTTTTTGGCGAAATATACAAAAACCGCTATATCCTGTAGAATACATTTAACTACGTGGAAGTTACGTTTGTTTCGATATCCGGATTCGATATTTGATTTTTTGCAAATCGAAAAACAACTCAATATTAAATTATTGATTCAAGACTGTGGCAACTCAATTTTTATACATGTTATAAACAATAGACTACTTTAATAGATACTATACTCCATTTTGCTACTAACTATTGTAATTATGTCTCTCGATGATAACACTTTAGACATTTTTAATTATTTTTATTTATTTAAACAAAAACTATGATATGTTGCACTACACATTTTTTATATTTTGTTAATAAGGGTGTTCTATAGAAGGGTATATCACCAAAATCTAGAAAATCTGTGGTGTACATATAATTTTTGAAAAATATCTAAAAAGTCTTATCTGTACATTATAATATAATTACAATAGTTAGAAGCAAAGTGGTGTATTCTATTTATTAAAGTAGTCTATTGTTTATAATATTTATAAAAATGGAGGTCTTTAATTAATAATTTTAATATTGAGCTGTTAAATTATTAATTTCGAAAAGTGAGTCGAGTATCGAATCCAAAAATCGACATAAAAGTGACTTATGGCTAGTTAGTTTGTTAAGTAGCCGGTAGGTGGCGCTGCTACCACTCGTTTCACATTAATTTCGTATTATGGCCGCCGCGAAAACTGTGATGATATTCTATCCGATATAAACAAGCACTGGGACGGCTCGCCAGTGGCGCCCCGGACACTAGTGGGGCACCGTACCTTCGGCACAAAAGCGCACCCACACAGCCCGAGAACATAGTGTACATATCCCCTGGTGTGTGTGTGAGTGTCGCGGCTGTTTAATGTCTATATATATATGTAAGTGCTAACAGCGAATTGTTGCGTATAGCAGTGCACAATTCAGTGTGTGCGAGAGGACAACGCGCTAAAAGACGATACATCGATGCCCAGTGTGGTAACAGCTGATTTTCGCGACACTCGATAGTGTGTGCCCACAAACGTGTGCGGAATAATGGCTCTGGAGAATGACGAGCTACCGAAGGCATCTGATAAAACAGCGGATAAACTGGCAGCCGCTAGTGGTGTTACCAAAACGGTCACCGACGAGAAACCTCCCAAACCGATTAAAGAGAAGGTTGGTACACGCGTAATTGTTTGACAAGCAACACGCTATTCGCGCCAAGTGTCAATTTACCGAAACGTTGAAACGACTCGTGTTTTTATTAGCGGCATTTATACGACGCATACGTGACTTTGTCGTTTCGTTTATGATGTTTTAAGAGCGTTATAGGCTGAAATTTATTTATTTTTCATTTTGGCATAATTTCGTTATATTTCCGGATATCCTCTACATTTATTGTCATTACTTTGACACATCATGGCCGCCCGATGTTAGCGATACAGTGTTGCGCGAGTTCCTATTTCCTCCTTTTTTTTTTATCAATTCGCCAATAGCTAATATACGCCGCGCTCATTTTCGCTACGATATTTTTAATAATCCACAATATCTGCCGTATTTTGCACCAAAACTGTAGTAAGCATACAATCAGACGAGGCACATTTCGCCACATGTGTAGTTGTAAAAAAAACGAATAATTTATTTAACATAATTATGATAAAAAAAATACAAGCAACTGGCAAATATATATGAAATGTGGGACAAATTATTACGTTCGGCAACGCTGTATATCCACCATGACACTCGAGCCAATCATAATCGTGATTCGGTACTTTTCACATTTCTGTCAGTGATATTCGTCGAGCTGTCAAGACAGCAGTGAGTCTTTTTTTAGGGAATAGTCGAAAACTCTTCCCGGTTATCGTATGGACCAACTGTCAGACTGACCACTTGTTCCCGCTAGAGTCCTCCCCCCCACCACCCCGGGCGTAACTAACTGTGCAACGTGTGTACGCGATATCCCGTGGGACCCGATTCCCGAATCCCCGTCTTTTACCGCGAATCATATATACCGGCAAACGTGAGAGGGAACCGTGGCACGGCGGATTCACCGCACAATAGTCGATGGAATCGATTTCAGTTATATTAAATGCGGGGCGGAAATAATGTGCCATGTGTAACCGAAAGTAGCGGACATTAAATAAAGCGCGATGATGCTTGAAATATTCGGCGAAATCGGCTCGGATTCAAGTATTTTATTTTTAAATTCTGTGTTTGTTATATTTGCTTCATTAGAACAGTGTTTTTTTAGTATAGCGTGAGTATTGTTAATAAGCAAACAACCCAAACATAGGTTAACATTTTGGCATATTGTTTCTAATTCTATATACTCGATTGGCTACGCGGACAATGTAATGTGCCTTGCCCAATGTTTATTTATATATTTATATACGATGTTACTTAATAAAAGCGATAGATTTTTTAATAATCGATCGATGATTCAGTTTCACAATCATTTTTGTAATGTAGGTAATATTGCGTTATTAACAATACAATTATAATCCTTAAATAGCGGTGTTCAAATGAACTAATGCTTTGTCATAAATGTCATTTTGACATTTCATAGTATTGCAATTGGCTCTTTTTTTGCAGCTGATTTTTGTCACTCAATTGATTAATTGGTGTATAAAAAATCAATGTCAATTTATGACAGTATGTGAACAGATGATTTCTGTCATACTGATGACAATTAACATCATCCATATATGATTCATACCAAACAAAGTTGCTGTGTTAATTGCGATTAGTGCTATATATACAGGTGATAATGATATGTCGTAAAAATACTTAATTTTAAGATTTGCCGAAACAAGTTTTATAATAAAACATTGTTTCTATGCGCAATTTTTGTTCCTCTATGTGATTTCGTTATTCAATTTTTTTGTTTCAGACAAATCTCGAGGAATTAGACGAAGTTGAATTGGAAACACTTCTTAAGGAGACCCTAACCTACAAATCGCCTAGGGATCGTGACTGTAGAAGTTCACTATTTAATGTGAGCACTAAACTTTGTTAAAAAGTCAATTTAATATAAATTTTTCAATTAAAAAAATAGCATTCTATTTGATAATGATTTATTTCTTCAAGGAAGTGCGTTTGATTTATTTATTAAAAACCACGTTCCAAATGAATATTTTCCGGTTTTTATTTATATAGTTTTTTAAACCCCTCAATTTTGCCGCCATATAATCATTCACCAATCAAAATAGCTTATACAAACAACTGTCACCGTAAACAATCGAGAATACCCGATTACTTAACTTACCACTACCTTCACGGTTGCCACATCTAATCGAATGTACCAAAAATAATTCTTTTTGTAGAAACTCCTCGTATCCGCCGAGGACTCGATTCGCAAGGACTCCGCCTTGAACGCGAGCGGTTCCGAGGCGGTACGACACCGGAACCCGCAAGCGACGAGTCGTCGTTCTCGCTATCAACCACAGCGCGGTGGTAATAACACGTTCACATCCGGGCACCAGGCGGGCAAACACGGTACTGGCGGTGCGGGTGGTAACGAACGGAAAGGCGGGAGAAATTGTTGTACGGGAGCGGGCGGTGGTAGTGGCGGGGGTAGTATTGCGGATAAGGGCACGTTGGGCGGCAGTCTGAATAATTTGACGGTGGAAGATTTGTACGAGTCGGTGAGTTGATTGATAAAAAAAATGTTATTGAGGTTATTTATGTATTTTTTGAATTATTGGAGTAAAATTTATGTAAGTGACGTGCTTGTTTGTTGTAATAATATTAATAGTAATATTAGTAATATTATAGTAATAGTAATAATATAATAGTAATATTATAGTAATAATATTTATTCGACTTGTTTTTCTTTAGTTAAAAATATACCGGGTGTTTTAATATAGTTAATTTCGACCTGTTCAAATATTGACTCTCCTAATTAGTTTACAAGAAAATAATTAGAAAAGATTTGGGAGTTTTTTTAAAATTAAAGTTAAAAATCTGTGTTTATTTTTTTTTAGCTTCGGTAGTTTTCGAGATAATTGAAAAATAATTTAGTCAAAAATTAAGCGTTTTTATAATACTAGTTAAAACAAAATATCATAATCGAATATCTGTCACATTGGCAAGTGTTTTCTTCTAATTGCTATTTTGTTCAATAATAAACACAAATACAAATAATTAGTGATTTTATAAAACCGATCATGATTTTAGGAATAAAAAATGATATTTTATAGATTTATAATTTCACTGATTAATTGCGTTTGTTTATTTTAAATGAAGTAGCTTTTAAAGCAAACACCTGTCAAAGTGACAGAAATTAATTGACAATTATTTAATGAAGGTGTTTTTTTTGTGTTATGGCTCATGATCTTATAATAGCGCTTAATTTTTGACCAAACTAATTTTCAATGATCTCTAGAACTATAGAAATGAAGCGAAGACTTTTAGATTTAAAATCCTTTCAATTTCAATTTTTGTTTTTGTCAATTAATTGGGAGAGTCAACATTTGAACAGATCTAAATAAATGCGCTAACACTCAATGTGTATATATATTTTTCCTTGGAAGTGGTTTTGTGTATTTTCTTGCGGCAATCAATTATTGTCCTTTCGTATTATTATCATATTCATTTTGATAAAACTTTTATCGTTGAGTAAATATCCCGTTTTGGTGTTTTGTGATTAGATAAATTTTAATATACGATCGAAAATTTGATAATAAATTGTCCAGTATTACATAAAAAATTGTTTCAAGTGTCGAAAATAGAAAAAAGTTGGGAAATTCTATTTTCGAAGAAAAGAAAAAGAATGCAAAAATGTGATTATAATATTTTAAATTAAAAAACAAATGACTACAAAATTTCGTAGATAAGCCAACATTTACAACAGCGCCCAGAGAAATCGGTCAGCGCTAGACAGCGCACCGGTGGCTCCTTACCGTGCAACGTAAACGCCGGCCTCATCACACCCTGCGAGACGCCCCTCTTTGCCAGCGAACTGAAATCACCACCCATCGACACCTCCAGCAGCAGCGCCGCAAATATACAACAAAAGTACGTTTTCCATTTCATTGTTCAACATCACTGTTAATTAACGTCCTCCCTATAACTACATTTCCCGTGTAGAATTAACCGAACAATACCTCCACGTCTTGAGAATATGTATTCGTAGATCTCACATTTGATATTTTATTTATTAAATAGCGAAAAGAAACCACACATTTCGTCGCTGAAATGTATATATCACTTGTAATTTTTATTTTGCTATATACCCCCCCGTTGCCATTACTCCCTACCTACCATTTTATACCACCTAGCAAACCACTTTCTTCAAAAAAATCGCAAACATACTTTTAATTTTCCCTTGATAAAAGTGTTTTTTACACAACATTTCTCATAGCTGTTCATCAGCGACCAACTCCTCAACCATCACCACGGTGACAACCACCGCCAGTATATCCCCCACCGTCACCACGAGCACGTACTGCCTGACGACGTCTAGTTGCAGCAGTAGCGGCATCATCTACGGCCTGAACGGTAATAACACGAGCGTCGATTCGGTGGTGCCGCCTGGTGTGATCACTGTGGCACCGGATGCCTCGCTACTACCACATAAATCGCACGGTACCATCAGTGCGGTGAGTAGCTGCAGTATCGGCGGTGGTGGCGCCGCTACCATCGCCGCCGCCACCACCAACGGTAGTTGCGGTATTGTTGGTAGGGATAGCTGTGTCATCGAAGTGGAACCGGATTGCTCTGTTGGCGCCAGTGGAACGGACGGTACTACCTCAGCGGGCGATATGGTGAGTGTGTTGTATTATTGTTTGGTTTTTGATGGTTTTTGTTTATGAAGAATTATTTTTATATGATTCGGTGATTATTTTTTATATTAGATTCTTCGAGGAGGTGACTTAAAGAACTCCAACGTTGTTTGTGTGTGTTCAGATGTACTTTTATATATATATGCACGCGCATTTCGAAGGGTAAGCTGCTAATTTCAGCAGCATAAGAATTAGGCAATTGTTTTAAGAGTATGTGAGGAGGAGGTAGTTGATAAAGTGTGAGCAATTAAAAATGTTTACGTCGAAATTCCAGGTTAGAAAAAAGACTTTTAATTTTATGTGAAATTGATTGAATTTGGGACATTTTAAAATGGGAAATGATCTCGGGAGATTCGAAAGTGAGTTTATGATATTTTCTAATAGGATTCGATCTCAGAATTTTGAATCTTTGGCTTGAAAATGAATACTTCGAAAGATATAATTTTATTTAAATGACCAATTAGAAACATTTTCTATATATACTTCCAATGTTAACCAATTTACCATTCTTATTTCCCATAAAAAATATTTATAATAATATAGAATTTCGAGGTGAGCAGTCCAAATATTTTTATGTTTTTTATTTCACTCAACTCAAAAACTATAATAGCCTCATTCGAAGAGTGCATCTGCTCTATATCTATATGATTTTGTACAGTCAATTTCAACAAGAAAACTGTACCATGCGTTGTTTTGTTACATTGACCTTTCAGATCGGCATAAAACAACCTCAACATACCCCCCAGTCGAGTCAAACGAAACCGCCCCTCCCTTCCACCCCCGCACCAAACCCTACGCCCCAGCCCACACCCACCACATTTACCAACAACGCAACAAACTTCCTCTCGACCAATACGACGAACTGTTCCACCCCAAACACGGCCGCCACAACTCTTCTCTCATCCGCAAACAATCCCTTACTGGGCGGTGGTGGCGTTGATACGTTTAACATCCCCCACATCGACGACGACGGCGATGACTACATCATCGAGGAGGACGATCAACACCGCCGTTTCCAACGTCAACTCAATTACACGGCGAAACAACACGACCACTCAACAGCGACGAACGACGGCGGTGGTGGCACGGAACTGCGACCGATGGGCACCGGGCGCCGGTTACAGCAAGCTATGGCCGGCTACGAAGCGTCTTCAACGAGTGCCGCCGAGCGAGCGGCGCTGTCTACGGCCGACTATTATTTCTTGGCTTTCCGAGAAGAGCACGATCGAAAACAATCCGATAAGGACGATGTGGAACGAAGGCCGTTGTTGTTGAATATGGAGGGGGATGACGGGGTTGCCGTCGCCGCTCCTGCGTTGACGGGAAGGGTGGCCACGGGCGGAGGACCGATGAAAATAATCGGACAGGGGCCGCAAATTAAACCGAGTCCAACCGGTGAGTTGATTTATTGGATATATATATATATATATGTATATGTGTGTGTGTGTGTGTGTGTGTGTGTGTGTGTGTGTGTGTGTGTGCGCGTGTGTGCGTGTGTGTGTGTGTGCGTGTGTGTGTGTGTGTGTGTGAGATTTTGCTGTTCTGTTGTGACATTCTATATTAGGGAAGAGAACAAATAAAATATTGTATTTTTATTTCGTTTCCTCCATATATTTTGTGGTATGAAAATAATGAACTACTTTTCTCTTAGTCTTTTCCCTTCATATGTTAGCTGTTTTTTTCTTCTAATAGCCTAAAAGTTTTTTATCATATTTTCTTTAAATATAAGTTAAAGAAATTTAATTTCTGCTAATAAATTGTACTTTATATTCTTATATCGACCCATTTAACGGTACGTCTTTACAGACTCCCTACACAAACAGCTTCTCAACTCTTCCATTCAACAAAACGCGACGCCCGCGACACCCTCTCAACCACCACCACTCACACCCAACCCACCAAACAAGCGCCCCTCCTTAAAGGACATCAACTTGAACGACTTGATCAAATCGGCCGCACTTAAAAACCCCACCCCCCTATCGCACCACCACCCCGCACCACAACAAACGCCCCCCCACCACCAGCACACCGGCGCCGTGCGCATCTCATCCCTAAGCAGTTCGAATATGCTCAATCTGAACCATCGGCGATTGCAACAGCAACAGCAGCAATTGGACGAGGGTGAGCCCATGGACTTGATGGACGAGGTGGTCATTGGTGTTCCCAGCACGCTTACCGGCACTATGGGCAGCAGTGGGGCGAGCGAGGGGGGTGGAAGTAGGGCCGTAGGCAGTTTTCTGTCGGAACGGACCATACATGTTGGTGCGTTTGCTTTTTGTTTTTTAATGTTTAAAATTTCGTAGAGATTTCTATTTGTATAAGCTTTTATTGAACTTTACCGAATTTCATTGGCGTAAATATTGAAATGTCCTTTTTATATAAATATTAATTAGGATTTACGTATATTGATATAATACCCTTTGCATTCTACTACATAGAAATATAGTTTACTTGTGCTCAGTTCAGCAATTCGTTTTTGCGTAACTTTTAATATTATATTTTAATAATAATAATTAATATTAAATAATACAAATAAACTAAACTTTACGCCCCACGCTTTAATTTTAATAATCATATGCAGGAATTTAGACTGGTATTAAAAAAAAAATTCCTTTTGAGTACATTTTAATAAAAGCTTATTTAAAAAAATATTTTTTAAATTTTGTTATTTCAGGCGATGTTGTCGAATCACCGGCCAGTTCTCGACAGTCTGATCAAGATGCCCCGACAACGTACGACGTTACTAAAAATTGCGGCATTTTACCGAATAAGGTACTCTTTTTTTCTTCTTCTAAACTAGTGATTTTTTTGCCTTTTCTGTGATTGTTTTCTGTCCTTACTGTTTGTCTTTTTTTAAATAATTTTATAGAAAATAGACGATAACGGCAACCACGTAACGAAGCCACGAAAGAAGACGAAACCACCCGAAGCTGTAGTTCGTGCTGAAGAAGTACGAACAAATTCGTCGTGTTCTTAATGCATTTTTTATTTAATGTATTTTCTTTTTGTTGTATTTTGTCAGGTTGAAGGTCATAGAGGCGATATCGCTTTTGATATCAACAAACTGGTGGCCTTTATTAATGGTAACGAAGACAACACCGCTTCGGGCAATGTTGCCAAATCAGCAAAAACTGCAAAATCTAGCGTAAAGTTACAGCAACAACAACAGCAACATAGAGGCAGCGTTTCCGGAACTGGAAATAATCGCGCAGGTAAAGATCTGAATATAGAATCTGAAAAAAATTATCGGCTATAAAAAACGGTTTACTTTGCACTAATAAACATAACTCGACTTGAGTTGATTTTCGTTTGTGGTATTGCCAGGTGGAAAGTCGGTCGATGCGGAACACCATACTTCCACCCATTCTCGGCGCCATCAAAATCACCACCACAACCAACAAAACCAACAGCACAACTCGCACAGCAACACGGCAACCAGCAAGTACCAACCGCAATTGCTGCACAGAGCTAACTCCCTCGAAGAAATGCCCACCACCACTTTGGAGGAGTTCCACGCGAACGAAAGCGAACACACGAGCGACAAAGTCGGCAATACGAGCAACAATGGCGGCGGCGGTGGCAAACAAGTGAACAATCCACCGAACAAAGTGTCCCACGCCCAGCAAAGTACTGAACCGAACGCAAACAAGAAATCGTGTGCAAATAATATAAGTGACGGTGCTAGTAATGTTAATAGTGTTCAGTCTAGTAATACGGCGACGGTGTCGAGTGGGGAGACTTCGGTGGCAGCGAGTGGTGGTGCTGTTGTCGCTTCGACCACGAACCGGGGTAGGGGCGTGCTGCGGGCGACGAAAAGTAACGCGGAAAAAAGTGGCGGGAGTAGAAGTGGCGGTAGTGCGCATAGAGGTAGTGTTTGTACTATTGCCGGTGCGGGGAGTGGGGCGGATGGTGGTGCGAATTTGATGCAGCCTCGACGTAGTTGGACTAATGCAGATGTAAGTATAAAAAGAAAACATGTATGATAGATTTGCAGATCCATTCTTATGCAATGTTTTGTTATTATGACAACTAACGCTATATGAGTATTTTTTTGTGATTGACCTGCCGCCCCTAGAAGGTGATATCTCGCATATCTGTTTTCACTTTCACCACCTTTATATTATTTTTTATTGAACAGTTTTATTATGTAGTTTGGTTTACAAATCTAGTTTCATTTAGAATAAGATGTAGATAAATATACATCTTCTCATTTAGCAGATATCTGCTAGTCTTAGAGAGAATGCTTTAATAGTTATACATTTAATTTAGTTACACTATATCTTGCATTATAAAAGAGTGACTTATCAATTATACATATTTATTATCTATTCAAATCTGCATCACGATTTTTTCGTTTTTTTGTCACATTTTTTTATGTTTACTCTTTTGATCGTTGAGCAATCAATATTGTTGTATGTAAATAAAAATTTGAATAATTTAAGCGTTCCAAACTATTTTAGTTCTAGCAATTAATATGTAAACAGGAACGGCAGTAACGGAATCTAAATTTATTAATATGAGTATTGTATTCCCGTTGAATTTTGTTACATATGCTAATATTTAAATTGTGATAATATTTAGTATAATTTCGTTGCAAAATGTATATACTGAAATAAAGATTGTTTCGATATAGCATTAGCTAATGCTATTATATATTGTCACAATCTTCATTTAACGTTTTATACGACAAGTTTTATATAACAAAATCAAAGCGAGAACTATTTTCTCTCCCACCGAAACAGCCATCTCCGCTACAAGCGATCCAACACGGCGCCACCACGGCCTCTGCGGAAAACCTCGAGACCGACTTCACTTTGGTGAATAGCAAAAAGAAAAAGGGCAAAAAGCAACAGCAACGCCGCAATTCGGTCGGCTCTCGTACACCAATTAACACACCCCAAACCATTACATCCCCCCCAACAAACAACCGAAACAACAACCACAGACAACACAACAACAACAATCACACCAATAATTCAATAGCCGCCGATAATCACGCACCTAGCGGCGATCAACAGCGATCGATCACGGTGAATCTGGCATCTCTGGTACAAGCCAGTGTTGCTACATCGCAATGTGAGGATTGCGGCTCGTCGGATGGGGATAATGCGGCGTATTTGTTGGCCGCGGTAGATGGCGCTAGTGGCAATGGAGCGGTTGTCGCGTCAACTGCCGCCGCGCCGTTTGTCGGGTAAGGATAGTAATAATATGGGGATGAGATTAGGTCTAATTGGTCATTAAGTAATTTATAATTAGAGTTTTTACGGTATGCGTGAATTTCTAGTGATTCTAATAATTCGATATTATTTCTAGGTAGATTGTTTATATATAAATAAGTTTTTCATTTCTTGATACTGCTTAATAAGCGAAACTATAGTCGAATAAGTCCTCGTTTTTAACTGTGATATAAAACATTGTACTTTAATTTCTCTTCCCTTATTAATAATTGATACTACTTTGCAGCATTCAATCCGCAACAATCCCTTCGCTACCCAATCTCACGTCCTATGCGTCTATAACGAAAAGCCACGTTGCCACGCAACAGCCCACCGTACACATCCCCCCCCAACCACAAACCGCCCACTCGAACACAATCACACCGAAATGGCCGATCACCGCAACGAACACGAATACGACCACCACCATAACCGCCACCATGTTGACAACGGCACCGAATAATGGTGCCGTCGCAACAAACAATAACACGACGACGACAACAGCGACCGTGGTACACCCGGAGACTGTTGTCGTGGCGGTTCAGGTGAAGGTCGTGACGAACCGCAGCCAGGAGCAGCAGACCGATGATATTGTGCCCACCACGTTTATGGAGGCGGATGCTGGCGGCTGTGGTGGTGATTATGTGGTGAAGCAACAGCAGATTCTTGGTGGTGGTGAGAGGCAACAGCAAAATGTTGGGGTGAGTGTGTTCGTTTTGCAATCGACGAATGTGATTTTTTTAATGATTTTTAGACAGGCCTATACAGATGTAAAAACTTCTGATCTACACATTTTTGTATATTTTGCGTTTGATGATAAGCCGTTTGAAAATTCAAGGGTTTCTTTTGCCATTGAAAATTGATCCATAATCTTGTATAATTCAAGAAAAACGGTATATAAATCCATATTATATTGACATCTGTCAAAACTCGAATAAAATCGTAATAAAAACCGGTTATGTTATTGCATAGACACAATTGTAGCGAGGGGGTGTATTTTTTTGGTCCATTTCTTAAAAAAAAAAACCCGAGCAAAAATATGTTGATTCACAAATCAGCGATACTTTAAAAAATCTCGGTACCATATGCGACATTTATTTAAATTAATTTCTCCCAACGAAACAGCAAGCCCCCAATGACATGAGGCAACACCATCTAATCTGCACGGACCACCCGCTATCATTAAACGACATGCAACGTTGGCCGTCAATCAACAACAATAAATCTTCCCTGCACACAAACCACATAATCGAACAACCATCAGACCACCAACAACAACAACACTCACCAGACATAAACGCCAACAAATCCGGCAACAGCGCTCACATAGTAGACACGCACCAGAACAATGTGGCAACATGGCCGACTCTAGGCAACCCAAAGCACACGAAGCAATCGAATGTAAACAGTTCGTGTGTACCGATCGTTAGTGCGGCCGATATCGCTGCGAAGGACGTTGTTAAGATCGTGACCAGCGATAGGGTTGTGGTTAGGTCTGCTGCGAATGTTAGCAATAATAAAGTGACGTGTGTCAAATCGCAAAATGACGCGACGTTGGGCGTGGGGCATAGTAGAGGCATCCGCGCGGATCGCGACGATCGGATTATTGTTAAGGACGATAGAAGGGGCGCTGCTGTCGATGCGCGCAACAAGGTGAATAGCGTCCGGCATGGTGGGGATAAACCTAATCTAGTTGTTCATGCGCAAACGAGGCCGGTGGAGGTGCAGAGCTACGTCGTCCAACATAATGTCGTTCATCCAGTTTTGGTAAATTTTTTTCTTAACACTAGATATACCGAGAATTGATAATATACCTACCTCAAAATGACCGGTTGGTAATTTAGCCGAAAAAGAATTGTAATTTAGCCAATTTAACCAATTTAACTAAGAAATAAAAGAGCTTCAAATAATATTACTATCGAAATATTTAATTACAATTTACTTGCCATGTGTTCAAAAATAATGTGAATTTATAAAAAAATCTTTATTAAATATAACTCTTCATAATAACTTTTCATAAAATAAACACAGTTCGTAATTTTAGCTATTCGTAGCTGTAGCGCCCAATAAAATTCGCAAAATGGTTGGATAACAAATCAGAAAAAATTCACAAAAATAATTGAAATTCACAAAAACGATTGATTGCTAATGAAAATTGTAAAATTGGTAATTACCCGCAAATATGTATTTTCAGTAACACTCGGTAAATTTACAGAAAATAAGGGAATAGCCAAAAATGTAAAATAAAATCCGAACACTCAAAATGTTGTACAATTAAAAAATAGGGAATTACGCAGAAAAAGTGGGAGAGTATGCAAAATTGTATTGGTACTCAGTAAAATGATTTGAAAATATTCCTAGAGTAGACTGTGAAATTATAAACATTAACACCAAAAATACCACATGCATATCTCAGAAAAAAGGGAGTCAAAAAACGGAATCGTTTATAATAATAGTCAAATACATATAAATAAAAATTATAATGTTATCAGAAAACTTTAAATTAAATTTAAAGTAAATATCTTGTAAGTAAATGTTGGAACCGGTTGGTATAACTAGTGTTAATTTACATTTCTACAAATTGTTTACATGTGTATTTGCAGGTAACTCAACATATCCACCACACCCAACACATCCCCCCGCAAATAATCTCCCTTATACCAATCACGAAACTACCCCCGCCCAATCTAATCGACCACACCACCCCGCCGCCACCGAACTTTATCCAGCCCCAACAAGTGCACCACATAAATCACATGGCCCCGCCCCAACAACACTATCCACCACCACCGTACAATCAACCGCCCCAACAACAAATTATCATCCACCCGCAGCAAAACAACGTTCTGTACACACCGATCCATCTGCCCGCCAATATACCGGACGTGCAAATGATCGAACATCAACTGCAATTGCAACACAACAATAATAACAACAACAACAATGTACACACGAAGAATACATACAATCAACAGCAAAGTGGCTTGTATGACGGTAAAGGTAGTACCAAATATAGTAACAATCAAAGCGTGGGTAATAATACTCAACAACAGTGCAATAATGATCAACAACAATCCGTTTACCAGCACCAATCACCGCCTGATTATCAATCGCTGGCCAGACGGCCGGCCGTTGTGATTATGCGCGATTTGAGTGTGGGCGCGCAGATGGGCGGCGATGGGCATGTGGCGGCGGCGGCGGCGGTGGATGATGACACGTCGTGTTGCGAGCTGACGTTCGGCTTCGATGTGAACGAGGAGCTGCTGTCGCTGCAGCATGAGGACTACGCGAATAATGTGTCGGAGTGTCGGGGTCCGGGTGTTGCGCGCGGGCGGGTGGATGATGCGGCGGCGGATGGTGACACAACGGTGGTAGCGGTTGTTGATGGATGTGTGCAGCAGCGGCGGCGTGGACGGCGGCAGCAGAGTGCCGCGAAGGATGTTAGTGCGTTGTTTGAGCGTAGGTTCGTCGTGCCGGATTGTTGCACGGTTCAAGCGGAGTTTAATTATGAGAAGATTGTCGACTTTGTGGCGACTGGTGAGTGTTTTTTGTTTTGTCGTTGTTTGTCGAAATTAATAACGATTTTTTACTTCGACAATTATTTTGTCAAAAATTGAACGAAATATGAAAATATATACCGGCGTGAGTTTTGTTTTTTTTAAAGGACAACCGCAAAAGTTCTACTTATGTTGAATAATTTTAACGAAGAAAAAAAATCATGCCAACAAAAAAAAATTAGTATAATTAATAAAAACGGATACAAAATATTTTTTTCTGTAATACTTATTTTATTTTCAGCTTGGCACGAAGCAATTTCCGACACAAACGATGGAAAATGCGACTTCTATCAAGACTTATAATATTATTAAGTTTAAATTATTGATAACCTCGTGTAAATACACAAGTAGTGAAGTTGGAAAGTTACTTTCAGGGATGCCCAACGGATAATTCAAAAGGTAAACAAACATTGACGTTATTTACTTACTAACCTAGTGACATTACGGTAAAAAAAAGTTACCTGAGTATTGTATAAAAAAAAAAAAAACATTGTTGTTGAGTGAAAAGTGATGATTGAACTAAAGGACAGGTTGATATTAGAAATGACGTTGCTTTTTATGGTAAAAAAAATCAATTTTAAAATATAAAAAATATGGTGAATTCGCTATTTTAAACAATAGACTGTTTATTTTTAAATGGAAAAGTTGATAGAATTGAAAAATATCCTAGTCAAAAAAGTGAAACTAATTAATGTAAAAAAAAACGAATCGTAAAAAGACGATTGTAATTCAAATGAAAAAAACTATTTTCAAAAATTTGATAAATCTTTGAAAGTGTTACTGTTATTCATCGTAGCCTATTCCGGCCCATCGACTTTAAACAAAAAAAAACTTGTGCAACTGACTCGTATTTAAAAAAAAAAAAAACTTCCAGTGACTGTTAATTATTTGGTTTTCCGTTTATTTTCAGCGGTAAAATAATGAAGAATATCTTTTTGGAAAGCGTCAATCGCCCGGTTGTTGACGAGTTTTGATTTTTGTTTAGTTAAGTCTATAAAAAGATAATTGCTTCACGTGTGATACTGTCCAATAGGGCGCAGCACTGTTTCTCTATTTCGCGAAAAAAAAAAGAACTATTAGAACTGTCATTAAGAGATTGAATAAAACCAAAACTACGGTCTTTCTTAAATAGATTTTTTTAAAGGCGGTTTTTTTGGACAGTTCAATCAATTAGTAGTAATGTTGTAGTTAAGAGTTCGAACAAAAAAAAAAAACTTGTATTTTGTTATATATTTTTCGTCGTTTGTAGGGCTTTGCCTTAAAAAATGAAGATGAAAAAAAGAATGCGCTAAAAATTAATTCGTTGCTTCGTTATTCACGATATTTTTTTTGTTTAAATAAGCAACGTTTATTATTTATTTTCCAAGTCGTTGATTTAGTAGATGTTGATAGAGAAAGGCCGAGTTAATTAATTAATTCAACACGTGACGACTGATAGCGTGTTATTGTTTTGTTTTTGTTTATTTACTTCGCTGTTTTAGTTAGTGTCTTATAAACAAACAATGTCTTTTTGTTTGTAGATTTTACTACTATGCAAAAAAAAAAAACGTATAAATATTGTAAATTGATTAAAGAAAAAAGTGAAGTACACACTGTAAATGTAGGTATTATAAATATATTTAAAAATATGGGAGGACTAAATAGGTACAAAATAAACTACACGCGAGTTTTTTTTTGGTCTAATTTTTCCTTTTGCTAAAATCAAAATAGTGTCGCTTCGATATTTTTGTTTGCTAAAACTTATTCCTATTTTTTTCACAATAAGGCCAGTTTGATTTTTCTATTTCGCAAATGTATATTAAAATAATAAATTGGGGCCTCTAAATAAATTATATAAAATTTCTGACGTATAGTATACAGATTTTAATCAAATTGTTTTACAAAAAGAACATTTTGAATAATTTATTTATCAAATTAATTGTTTATTAACAGTTATAATATTTAAAGCCGATATAAATATATTTTTAAAAAAGTCAGAAAAAAAAACAATAAAATGTCTAGATGTTTTTAGAATATTAAGGTGTTAGAAAAAAAATTAATGCAAACGTTAATTTTTTTTTATAAACTATTTTATCCATGTTAATTTCAAATCCAAAAATCCGTGTATTTTTAATATCTCGCGTTTGTTTGTATATTAAAAAAAAACAACTATTTTTGTCAGATAAAGTTGAAACTTTTACAAGCGCATTTTGCCCCAACTTATACTAATTAATTATTGTTTAACCAAAAACACCTTGTAAAAATGTAAGCAAAAAATGTACCGACTTTGCATTAAAAAAAAGTAAATATATATAGTCACATATATATGTATAATATATAAAAACTAATGAAGATATATACATATATTCAATATCAAATGAAGTAAAAAAAAAAGATAAAATAAGCTATGTTTTTAGTTTATTTATCTTCTTAGTTAGATTCAATCTTAAAACTAACTGATCAGAGATGGTAGAATTTAGTTCTTTTATATAATCGGCCAGGAAATCCTCGCCGAGGATTCCTTCGTAAATATTTCGAATTTATTATTTATTTGTATTATCTGGAGCTATATACACTCAAAAAATCCAAGATCATAATTACAAGAATATCGGTATCAACTTAGCAACTTGTGATTTTTTTTATGTTGGAGCCACATATTATATTAAAGATCTATATTTAATATTTATATAGCCATATTGTCTGTAAAACCTAAAAAAAAACACTTAGTTTTATTTTTTTAATTTTCTTCGCTTTGTAAATGATAATGTCGGGTACCGATTTTTGTTTTTGTTATTCAAAACGGCATTTTGTTGCTTGTATACTGCGTTTTTGGTCTATTAAACTTTTGCGCTATTATATTTGTATTTTGTTTAATTAAAAAATAGTAAATAAAATTCATAGAGCCAAATTTGTAAGTAATGTATACTAAAGTAATTGTAAAGACGTTCTTTTTATTTAATTTTGAAATACTGTTACATTGGGTTAATTACTAGTAATTTTAACGATTGGAGCTTGTACACACATTCAAAAAAACAAATCGAAATATTTTCGTATTTATTTATTAATTTTTTTTTTTAAGTTCCCAATTGAAATAGTAATTCAATATTAAGGGTATACTCTGTATTACGTTGAAGTATAAAATTTATTTACTTGTTACTTAAACAATAAATAAAATGAAACTGTTATTGCTTAAAATCCAGTTTTATTCAACAATTTTACAATTATTAAGAAACTTAGTAGTATGCAACCATCAATGTCAGCCAAGTTTCATTCAACACATACTTTCCAATCACTTTACAGGATCCTGTAATCCAATATAAATCATTTGAACTACCGAGTTTGCAAGTGCAAGGCACTTCATATAAAATAAATAGTTATACCAGTTTTTTATTTTCTTTATTTCTGTGTTTATTATTATAAATAATCGTGAATTATCGCATGTAATTAATTATAAAATCATTTAAAATGTCGGAGCAAAGTTTTACTGTGAGTTACATACAAATACCAATATTTCTTGTAATACTAACCTCAAATATGAAATATCTTAATATTTCTTCTTTTCGCCATTATAATTTTTATATTTACATTGTATCATTTATAACAAATATTTTACCATAATATAAATATGCCCCTTTTGTTCTTAAACTATGTCTTACGCTTTCCATTCCCATTTTAACATTCACAGTTTTCTCATTGTACTTTTTCTAGGACTACCCCAATAGCAATAGCGAAACTACAGGCACAAGTATCAACACGGACGATGAAGACGAAGAGGAAATTGAACCGAAACTAAAGTATTCTCGGTTAAAAAATGATTTATTGCACATATTTTTAACTGATGCGGCGAGTTGTATCGCCGTGCATCCAAAATTCATTTGCGTAGGCTCACATTGGGGAGTGATTCATGTACTGGATCACCAGGTATTTGTCTAAATGACTATCAAGTTAATTGAGACTGTTTTACAATTTTTAATGCTGCTGTTTTGATGGATACAATTTATTTTCGTTCGTTATTTTGACAATTTGATGAGTTTTGTTAATAAATTTAGCCTCAGTCGATCGCTGAAACTATATTTTGCCAAGAATTAATTATATAATAATTTTAAATGTTCGATTTTTCCCAATTTCAAGTCAAATTTTTAAAAACGCGTTTTTTGTATTACCTCACATTTTTCTCAATATCTCGCGCATTATAGAAATTATTCGATCATTTTTTTGGTAAATTCGAAGCAAACTTATGCCTTTTCAAAATACAACTAATATCCGCTCACCATAAAATCGCATCACTTTGAATCGTAACTTACTTATCCAAAACAACAACAAAACGTTTCACCCTCAGGGTAATCGCATAACCACCTCCCTGCGTACAAAGCACACGGTGGCCGTAAATGCCATCGCGATCGATTCGGCGGGCGATTGGGTGGCCAGTTGTTCCGACGATGGCAAAGTACTCGTGCAAGGCCTGTACGCCACCGAGCATAATCAAACGATGAACGTGGGCAGATTAGTTAAAACGGTCGCGTTGGATCCCGGCTACGGCAAGGGCGGCAATAATCGTAGATTCATAGCGGGTTAGCGAACGGATACATCAATTCCCTCGCCCACGAATATATAAACTTATTTTATCAGGCGATGACAAGCTCACGCTGTACGAACGTTCGTTTTTCTGGGGTGCTATACAACCGCGCGCCACTGAGCTGTGCTTGAGCGAGGGATTGGTGCGCGGTTTAGCGTGGGGCGGTGCCAGTACGTTTCCCTCCGCAGTCGCCCCGATTAATGGGGCGAATGCGCAATTTATAGCGTGGGCGAGCGATATCGGTGTCAGGGTGTATGATATTGTGGCTAGACGCAGTTTGGGATTGATTAAATGGGAACAGCATGAAGGGTGAGTGATTTTGGACGTGGGTGATGTTTTTTTCTTTTTTTTTAAACCCGACTTTAAATTGAAATGATTGATTTTATTTTGAATAGTATAAAGTGTACTTTTTATATTTTTGAGTCGAGAATGTTTTTGATAAATTTGACGCTCAGCTGTTACGAATATTGTAAATAAGGTATTAAGCTTGGGAGCAAAATTTTACAGTGGCGTGTTAATTTCTCCCGAATCTCAAAGTTGGCAAAAAAAATGGACAAAAAACAAGTTCAATTCTAAGAATTTTTAAAATAATATCTACCATAAGCTAGTACTGTCAAAATCTGTCATTATCTAATCTAAACGTGTGTTTTAAAAAAATACGTTGTTACGACCTATGTGTATAAAAAATACAATGTCAAATTTAATAACGGTTTTTAGAATATCGAACGATAAATTTCGTTGTAACCTTCGATGGGCGGATTCGCGCACCCTCCTCATCGGATGGGTGAATACCGTAAGGGTATGTGTTATCAGAAGAAGAAATAACAGTGAATTATCTAACAAAGATTTAGCTGAATTTTTAGTAGACCCTCGTAAGTTTTACACATAAAAAGAATGGATTTTATGAACTATATTTATTTTGCCTAGTTTCCACATTCCGAACGAATTTTTATATCTCCGGAATTGCCCGAATATCCCCGATGGAGCATCAGTTGGTGCTTTTAGGGTTTCCAAAAAAATTGGACGATAATAATAAGTCTTTACGACCGCAGCTTTATATTATAGAATACAGGTTCGCTGTTTTTCTTTTTAATTTTAAACCAATAATCGCAAATTAAAAAATATATATCGCATAAAATAAAATAAAACAATTAGTTTTAATATCTTTTTTATAATATTTAGACACTTTCTTATACTATTTTCTAAATTCATCGCTTTACATTTTATTTTATTTTTATTTTTGACATTTTCTTGTCTTAAGAGATCACGATTACTCCGAAATTTGTATGGACACTCTAACTCTTCGTGGCTATCAAGAATACTCGGTTAATGATTATCATTTGGACGTTCTAATAGATGAAAATAGATTCTTTATTGTGGCGCCGAAAGATGTCGTCATTGCTAGTCCATATGATTTGGATGACAGAATTCAGTGGCTCATGCAACATGGGTAAGAAAACATGACAGATAATATGTAAAGTATATATATATATATATATTTATCAGTGGTGTATCATAAAAATATTTAAATATTTTACAAAACTATCACTTTTTTCGAACAATCACTAGTAAATTCGAAGAAGCCCTCTCGGCCATTCGCTACCACCAACACAACACAACCTCCCCAGCGCCATCTATATCATCCTCCGCGGACAATTCGCGTCCCCCACCCCCGCACACTGCCCACCACCAACACAATACTCCCCAACCTGCGCCGACGGTGGTCGCGCAACGTTTTACGGTGGAGCGCGTCGGTATTGCGTACCTGGACCACCTGTTGTGTAGGCGGCAGTACGCGGAGGCGGGCCGGCTCTGCCAGCAGATATTCGGACGGAACAGGCGGTTGTGGGAGGAGGAGCTGTTTAAATTTGCGGCTGTGCATCAATTGAGGTTGGCGATGTGGTTTTTTTTTTTTTATTTGTGGATTGGCGGTTATGTTGTTGTTTTTTGGGTGTTGTTTTTAGGTCGGTTAGTCAGTATATACCGAGAAGTTTGGATGCGAAATTGAATCAGCATATTTATGAGATGGTTTTGTACGAATATCTTAAAATGAACTCCAAGGTAAGGTTTCAAAATGTTTTTTTTTTTTCTAAATTGCGTTTACTACATTTTATATTATGTTTTACTATGATTAGTTTGTAACTTAACTTTTGAAATATTTTTTATCATAATTTTGCATATCGCCATCTGTATTTTTGTTTTCTTGTTTATTTATTTTTTTATAAAAAAAATTTTTTTTACATAAAATTTACTTAGCAGAACGGCCTGTTATACATCCCTTGATTTTTACGATCTTATTAAATCAAAATCCGCCACTTTTCGTTATATTTTATTCAACATTTAAATTTAACCTTTTACTAGCATTTTCTTATTGAAAATAAGGACTTTTTCGATGCTTTTATTTTCAGGGATTCTTAAATTTAGTCAAAGAATGGAATCCACTGTTATATAATACAAGTGCTGTGATAAATGCTGTTCTGGAACACCTTTTAATTACCGATATCGACAAAAATATTTATTTGGAAGCTCTAGCAATGCTGTACAGCTACGAAAAAAAATATGACAAAAGCTTATCCATGTATTTAAAGTAAGTCAAAAAAAATAATCCTTTTTATGTATAAATTTTATTTTTAAAACATCTTGTTCGCTTTGTAATTGTTGCATTTATGTGTTGCGAACATATGTTTATGAAATAAAAACCGCCATTACGTTTTTGTGTCATCATTTCGACATTTAGATTACGTCATAATGACGTATTCGGCCTGATTCGGAAACATAACCTCTACAATGCGATCCACGATATGATAATCGACCTGATGAATGTGGATCATGATAAAACGATAGCCATGTTGTTAGAGAAAAATCGAATTGCGCCGGACGTTGTCGTTGAAAAGTTAAAACACAACGAAATGCTTCTTTATAAGGTAATATAAAAGGGGGCAATAGGTTAGGTGTTGATTTTTGTTTTAATAGAAAATATGGTATATATTTTCATATTCATAGGTTGTAAGAGTTTTTTTTTTTCTAACATAAGTTAAGAAAGGTTTAGGTTAGGTAATGACAGATGTTTGACATACTAGCTTCATTAGATATTTTTATAAAAAAATCTCAAAGTTGCGCTTCTTTTCTGTCAATTTTTTGACTTTGAGACTGCCAAAAACTAATATGCCACTGGAAAAAATTGCCGAGGCCTTAACATCTAAGTTCGAATATTTTGAACTACTGAATGTCAAATTTACATCACTACAGTATATCTATCAAAAAACATCTAGACTTAAAAACTACAAAACACTTTAAAAGTAAAAAATAACAATTTACACCTTTTTTACATCAAATATTTGACAAAAGTCGTAAATCGTAAATTCGTGATGGATTAATTGGATGGAATACAGATGGCGCTTTTAGAAGCCCAATTATGTCAAAATACGCCAAATACGTCAAAACGGTCCTCTTAAATCATTTCCAAATTGAAATTTTTTCTGAGTGAAGATTTTTAGCAGTTTTTTTAATGTACTTTTTGTTTTAGTATTTGGATGCTTTAGATAAAGTTGATTCTCGAAGTCAATACCATGGGAAATTGGTTAAATTGTACGCCATTTTTGCGAGAGATAAATTATTGCCGTTTTTACGTAGATCGGATCATTATCCTATACAGGAAGCTTTGGATATCTGCGAAAAGGCTAAATACTACCCTGAAATGGTGTATTTATTAGGTAATCAAAAATTATTAGCAAAAAGGTTTTTTTTTTGGAAAATTGAGTGAAATTTTAATATACTACCATACACATTAAAAATCTATTAAAAACGAAAGCAAATTCATTTAAAAAAGCTTCTTTTTTAAAATTTTATTATACAACTTTAAAATCTATAAAAATCAAATCAAAATTTTTGGAGGGAAATTTGATGGAATTTTTACGAAACGAATTAATCAAAAAAAAAATTCAGGTCGAATTGGCGACACTAAAGAGGCTTTAGTGCTCATAATAAGCGAATTAGGAGATATGCAACAGGCGATTGAATTTTGCGTTGAACACGACGATAGCGACCTCTGGCTGGATTTGATACAATTGTGCGAAGACCGGCCGCATTTTGTAGCGTATTTACTGCAAACACTCGGTATATATCTATATCTATATATGTGCGCTTTTGAATCAATTACAATTATTTTTAGAAATTTGTGTTGTTTTTTTAGGAACGTATATGGACCCGACTTTCTTAATTGAGCGAATAAAAGAGGATATGAAAATTCCCGATTTGAAAAGTTCGTTAGTGAAAATGTTGCAAACGTACAATTTGCAAGTAAGTGTTTTATATTCACAATTTTAAAAAATATGTATATTTTTCAAAAATGTTTTTATTTTATAAAAAATATTTAGCGGGTATTGTTAAAATGTTAATATAATGACGTATGTGGTATTTATATACGCTGTAGCCGCATTAAAAACTGTAGTTAATATTTTTATTTTAAAATGTGTTGATATTTTTATATAAAAAAATTGTTTGTAGGTTTCTGTTCAGGAAGGTTGTAAAAAAATTCTTATATCGGATTATTTTAATCTACACAAGAAACTAGTCAAAAATCAGCAGAAGGGCATCTATATTTCCGACGAGCTTGTGTGTGGCGCTTGTCATAATGACATTTTAAATTTAGGTAAAAAAAAATTTATAATTTTTCGTTTGTGTATTTGTTTTATATAGCTGCAAATCCAACGCAGTTAATTTTGATTTTTTTTAATATTGGCTCCCCAAAATTTTTTTCAATAAAACACTAAATAGAAAAGATTTAGAGTTTTATAATCTGAATTCAAATGTCTTTATTTCAATTTTTTATCTTCAGTAGTTTTCGAGATAATTAAAAAATAGTTTGGATAAAATTGAAGCTAACTATGACTTAAACAAAACATCGTAATTTAATAATTGTCTCGCCAATATCTGTCGCTTTGACAGATATTTCTTCCTATGGCTATTTTGTTTAATAATAAACAAATACAAAATTTTGTAAAACGAATAGTGATTTTAGGAATAAAAAATTGTATTTTATAGATTTTCAATTTCACTAATTAATTGTGTTTGTTTATTTTAAATAAAATAGCGTTTTAAAGCACCCGTCAAAGTGACAGATATTGACAAAAGACAATTGTAAATTTTCATATCACATAATTTTAACCAGACTATTTTTCAATTATCTCGAAAACTGCTGAATCAATCAAATTCAAACAAACATTTTTGAATTCAGAATTAATAGCTCCAAATATTTTATATTTATTGTTTTGTCGCAAAAAAAAAATTAGGGAAACCGATATTGGAACATTAATTTTATTATGACGAGTTTGTCGATTTATAAAATTTAAAAAATATTTTTTTTTAGACTCTAAAGCTAACATTATCGTTTATAACTGTCACCATATATTCCACGACATGTGTTTACCTGATAATATGGACAAATCAAGTTGCGGCGCTTGTTTTCAACCAAAACCCACGTAATAACCAACAAAATTGTGAGTAAAAAAAATTGTTATACCTACAAAAAAAAAAATTATTCTCCACAAAGACATCCAAATCCCTGAATTTTCTCGTATCAACACATTGTATATTTTTTATTTAAAGTTTCTTTTTGCACATCAAAAATTAGTCTCTCATAAAATCATACAAAGGCAAATATTCCGGCGAAAAATACAGAAAATGCTCGATAGTATAATCAATAATATCCAACGGTTTTCGCATGATAACTTTCTGAATGTAGTCGGTGACCATTTTCTTTATTTCCGGGTGATCCAACAAATACGAATTCAATTTTATGTTCGACATATTCTGCAAAAAAGCTCGCGATAATTTGCTAGTTATCTTTAAATATACCGCACCTTTTCATCTAAATATTTCGACATTAACTGCATATCGTTCAACCAGCAGTCTTTTAATAAAATCTGGTCATTTCCTGGTGGCGTATTGTTCGTTATTCGCAACAGAGGGTTCACGTGCAGTATGAAATTGCAATTGGCCCATTCCTGTTTTAGTATTTGACCTGAAGAAGTTGATGTTTAAACGAAATTCCAAATTAATTCTAAACATTGTCAATTAACTAAACTAAACTCAATTCAAACAATTGTCGAAACAATTTTTTTCGCGAATTTTGAATTTAAACTAGCGCAGAAAATCTTTAAAAAATACATTTTCTTCAACGAAATTGATTATAATTAAATTTTACAATTTTTCTTCAAATTTGACAGATTTATTTAAAAAATATAATTGTTTACCATTTAAAGTCAAAATAGTTTTGCATCTATGCGTAATACCACATTCTTCTTTAATCGTTCTATTAATTCTGCAAATATCAATTTTCTGGCCATTAACAAACCCTCCCTCAGGACCTAAACATTCCTAAAAAAAAAATCTTCTCAACCCCCCCGAAAAAAAAAAGGTTCCTAATCCACCGATCCTTTCTTACATAAATATTTCGGCACATATCGCCATTTATATACATACAACTCAATTCGAAAACGCCCATATATTTTGTTATCGCTATATACCGCATCAAAACGAAATTTGTTCCTTCGGAAATATACTCATTGGTCTTGCTGAGCATATACATTTTTCTATCGTGCAAATTCGCGCTGAGGTCTTTGCACTTTACGTAGTATTTGTATGGCTTCAATAATGTCATCAATAATTTCTCTTCGAGAATGTTTTTGTCTTCCATTAAATACCTTCCATTCAAAAATCAAATCAGATTACAAAACAAGTTTTTTCATAAATTTAAAAAAAATCGTATTTCCAATTTTTTTTTACTCTCTTCGTAATTCTTCTAAAGTGTGTAAATTCCTATCCACCCAGGACGTAATTCGACTTCCCCCATTTTTCGAATAATAATCGAAATCGCTGCTCACGTGCACTAATAATTTACTCATTTCGCGCCGACGTTGCGTTCCCAAATCATCTTCAGGCACTAATCTCGGATTATCGTGCGACATATTAAATCCCTGAAATAAAATTCATTTTCAATCATTTTTTTTTTAATATAAAAACAACCCCCATCTATACCACCCCCCTGCCCGAATATTTTACCTCGCCGTAACGTGCCATTTGATCCATCATCGTCAAATCGATGTTGGGATCTTCCCTCTTGAACGGCTCACTTCCGCTCGCCTTCTGCACGTCAATGCACATCCCCCCTACCGGTTGTAGTTCTTCACTGCTACTACTCTCCAGCATTCTGTTGCCAATTAAAATTGCACTATTGTCGTAAGAGTCCAAACGGCTGATTAATAACGTTTCTCGGAATGTTAGTTGGTCGTATAAATTATCATCTGTAATAACATATAGATTTATACATCGATTTTGTTTGTGTGTGTTTTAGTTAAAGAGTCCGCAATCCTAAAGATTGGTTGGAAACAGCACGCCATGCCGATCTATCCTGAGCTAATCCCTTCATCTCCCTATAGCTATTCATCTCAACGTCTTCAACTATCTGACTCACATACTCCAATCTAGGCCTACCTACCCCTCTCTTTCCCTCCACTCTACCTTCTATGATCAATTGCATAATCCCCCCCATGCCTAAGAATATGCCCTACTAATCTGTCTCTCCTACGCTGTAACACTCTCCAGATACTTCTCTTCTCCCCTACTAACTCTAGTACAGCTTCATTTGTTATTTTATCTTCCCAACCAATCCTCATCATCCTCCTATAACACCACATTTCGAATGCTTGTAATCTACGCTTCTCTTCCTTTCCTATAGTGTGTGTTTTAATAAACGAATTTTGGTTTGTTTTTAGAACAAAAAATCAGAGTCCAAAGTTTCAGTTTAAATCCGGACATGAATATTGTTTTATTAATCAACTGATATTTTATTTACGTGTGCAATTAATATATTTAATTTAAAAAATATAGAATATCACAGCACTGATAGAATAATTTTAATGAAAATATATTTGAAAGAATAAAGCAATTTTGAGCAGCTCAAGCTATATAATGGCTTTCATCAAATATAAAAAAAATACTGTATTATATAATATAAAATATTAACATAACATACAGATATTTTTAAAAAGCTTTCAATATTGTGTGCTAGTTATAAAATAATTATTTACCGAATTAAGTGTTTTTGTAATTACTATGGTTTTTAAATGTTGAACATATTTATTTTTATATATCGCGGTGCTTATAATTGTATAATATACCGCTCAATAAACGCAGGGGAAAAAATGCAGGAGCGATTATACAGGTTAGTTTGTAAAATATATGAGAAGGGAGAAGTACCACAGGATTTTCAGCGTAGTAGAATAGTAACAATGCCGAAGAAAATAGGAGCTAAATTGTGTGAGAACTATAGGACCATTAGCCTACTATCACATGCATCGAAGATATTGTTAAAGATTATTTATAGGAGATTAGAAAATAAAGTAGAGGAAAGGCTAGGAGAAGATCAGTTTGGTTTTAGGAAAAACAGAGGGACGAGAGAGGCGATTCTAGCACTAAGAACGGTAGTAGAAAAAAGAAAGAGGGTAGGAAAGGTAACTTGCATAGCTTTTGTAGACTTAGAAAAGGCATTTGACAATGTAGATTGGGACATAATGTTTAGAATTTTAAAAGAAACGGGTATAGATTATAAGGATAGGAGAATAATTTTTAATTTATATAAACACCAAACTGCCTTAGTTAGAATTGAGGGGGAAGAAGAGGTAGCAAAAATAGGGAAGGGAGTTCGGCAGGGATGTACACTCTCACCGTTATTATTTAATCTATATATAGAAGATGCAATAAACAAAGTAAAAGAAGAGTATAGTGTAGGTGTGAATGTACAGGGAGAGAAAATATATATGTTGAGATTCGCCGACGATATAGCTATATTAGAAGAAAGCGAAAAGAATTTAGAAAGGGTATTGAATGGTATGCAGGCAGTATTGACTAGGGATTTTAACATGAAAATAAATATAGGTAAAACTAAAGTGATGAGGTGTGACAAAAAGGAATGCAGTAGAAAAATGAAGATCTCAATAGGAGATAATAGAATCGAAGAAGTGTCAGATTTTTGTTATTTAGGCAGTAGAATCACAAAAGATAATCGAAGCAAAGTAGATATAAAGTGTAGGATAGCACAGGGTAGGAAGGCATTCGTAGAAAAAGAACAGATTTTAAGATCAAATATTGACTTGGGTATTAGAAAAAGATTACTGAAGGTATATGTTTGGAGTGTAGCACTGTACGGGTGTGAGGCGTGGACTATAGGAAAGGAAGAGAAGCGTAGATTACAAGCATTAGAAATGTGGTGTTATAGGAGGATGATGAGGATTGGTTGGGAAGATAAAGTAACAAATGAAGCTGTACTAGAGTTAGTAGGGGAGAAGAGAAGTATTTGGAGAGTATTACAGCGTAGGAGAGACAGATTAGTAGGGCATATTCTTAGGCATGGGGGGATTATGCAATTGATCATAGAAGGTAGAGTGGAGGGAAAGAGAGGGGTAGGTAGGCCTAGATTGGAGTATGTGAGTCAGATAGCTGAAGACGTTGAGATGAATAGCTATAGAGAGATGAAGGGATTAGCTCAAGATAGATCGGCATGGCGTGCTGTTTCCAACCAATCTTTAGGATTGCGGACTGTTTAACTAACCGCTCAATTAATTAATCGTATATTATAATTTTCAAAAAAAAAAAACACCAATTTCACTAACCAATTTCAAAATTATGAATCACATTTTTCATATTGAACAATGCATATTGATTATGCGCCTTTAGTTTTTCAGAATAATCTTCAGTTCTCATAATAGCAGCCTCCACGTTATTAATTAAATCTCCGACTAACGAATAAATGTGATTTTCAATATCTTCGGGCGATTCTGCCATTAAGACTAATTCCGATTCGTTTTCATTTTCATCCGCGCGTTGGAATTTCTGCTGGTCCATTAAATATCGTATTATATTGTCGTTTGCTTGCACAAATTGGTCGTCCATTATGATTAACTGCGTTTTTCTACGCTATTATACAATATTTTAGCAATCGTTTTCGTAATTTTTATTATATAAATTTGACATTTAAATTTCAAATTTGAAATTGTTTGCCGCCGGTACGTGCCTACTTCCCCTCCATATCGTGTGCACCTAACATCTGTGTATTGTGGTTTTGAACTACCGTTTTTTTTTTAAATTATTGCCTTGTGTGTGATTTTAAACACGTGTTTGTTTTAATTATTAATATAATAAATTATGACGAAAAAGCCCATGTGTGATGAAGAACGTTTAGAATTGTGTAAAAAGCTGGATCAAGACTTGGATGATTTCATAGAATCACTTCCTAAAAAGCAGTACGAAGATGGGTGGCGCGAAGAAAATTGGGAAGAAGTAAGCTATAACATTACTTTTATATACAACGGTTTGGATTATGTACGGTATTTTAGGAGTTTGATAAACACCCGTTTTTCATGAAAACTGCTCCGGCCGAAGGGCAGGAAATGCACCCCTTATACGAAGGCTTGCAGCAGTTAAAATACGACCCCTTGGAAAATACCGCCGACGAACTGGCCGTTTCCTACAAAGACGACGGAAACTTTAATTTCAAGCACAAAAACTATCGTTTAGCCATCATAGCGTACAGCGAAGGTTTACGCGCTAAACCAACAGATAAAAATGTAATGTCCAGTTTGTATAATAACCGAAGTGCTTCGAATTTCTTCCTAAAAAATTACCGTTCCGCTTTAAACGACTGCAACGAGGCCTTAAAATTGAATCCTACGTATGAGAAGGTTTTAATGCGAGCCGTGCAATGCTGTTTGGCAACGGAAAAGTACGACAAAGGCTTGGAATACGCTGAAAAGCTGTCGGAAGAAAGTAATGGCATAAAAGAATTAAACGCGAAACTATCGAACGGTGTTAAATTGAAAGAGAGGAACTTGAGAAGAGAGGAAGCTAAGATACGGCACAAAAACACGGAAGAAAGTCGAATTTTACAAGAAATTGGCAAACGAAATATAAACATTGAAATGAAACAAAGTAGTTTCTTTTTTTAAACTTTCTTGCTGACAAATTTGCTTATAATAAAAAATCGTTGTAGATACGTTAAATATAGCTCAATTAGAGCCGAATTTCCCCGAATTAGCTCACAGGCCTGTCTGCTTAGATTCGAATAACCGTTTATATTGGCCCGTGGTCTTTATGTATCCAGAATATAAAATAATGGACTTTATCCAATATTTCTGCGAAGATGATATGTAATAACAACGTTACGGTCGTAAAATCATCGCTAAAGTATTTGGTTTTCAGTTTTTTCGATCATATCGTGGAAGTTTTTGAGAAATTCCCACCGTGGGATGAACATAAAAAATACTCTCCGAATGCGTTGAATATTTATTATGAAAATCAACAAATTGAACGGGCTTTTAAAGTTGATGCGACCAAAAAGCTAGGTACAATTTTATCTGAGAACGGGTAATTTTGAAGAAGCGTTTTTTTTTTGTGGCTTATAAATAAAAAAATGGTTTCTTTTAATTTTTAAGGTTTATTTTACGAGGAGGAACGCCCTGTTTTATTATAGTGGTGAAAGATAGTGCGGCCGAAAAATTATTACAAACGTATTTTTAAGCCCCATGTATACTTGTACGTATTATTTTTTTTATGAATAAAAATATTTTTTATTTTATTAAAAAAAAATTATTCGCGAAACCATACTATACGTCGTAGTTCAAATTACGCGGCTGACAAGCTGGTGACATTTCGTTGGTACACCTGCCAAGTGACAGGGGAAAATATACAAGATGGCGTTATCCCGTTGACTGTCGGCTGTGTACAAGAGTCTAATATTCGCCGATATTTCCACACAAATGTCGCGAACAAAGACTTAGCGTGTCGCCCAATGTGGTCCAGGGCCGTTGTGTCTGTCGGTGCGCGTTACCGGAGCCCCGTGCGATCGGCGCACCAGTGACAAATCGCCGATGGTAAATATGAAACCCGTCTCTTTGTTTGGACGATGTGAATACTGTGGGATTTCGGTGCAGCACCGCCATCGGCACGAATTCACTACGGCGCTCGTCCCATCCACCCCGTTTGTGATATATTAGCGTTATTTAACGTAAGTGCCCGTATTCCATTCCATTTTCCATGC
This sequence comes from Leptodirus hochenwartii, assembly GCA_947310635.1. Taxonomy (NCBI): domain Eukaryota; kingdom Metazoa; phylum Arthropoda; class Insecta; order Coleoptera; family Leiodidae; genus Leptodirus; species Leptodirus hochenwartii. The sequence continues at coordinate 26,092,881 of OX371186.1, forward strand.
GTATTCCCTAAGTAGGACACGCGATTCTTTGGGCGTTCACTAATAGAATGTTCGCAGTATTCCATTGGTCCACCTACCACTCGTTGATTTATGTATCTTCTCGTCGCGGATTTTTATTAAAATTATCGATTTATCGCCTATTTATCTGTCCATTTAACGCTTAGTTTACGATACATATTACGAGCGGATTGGCTATTCGATTCCCTGTTATCGCGACTCCCCCCTTGCCCCCCATTAATAGCGATTATTTAAAAAAGAATCGTCATTATTGTATTATTCACTAGGATGGGAGAAGAGAGAGTGTGTGGTGGATGAAGAAGACATCGTTCATGTAATTTACTTTCTATTGCTTGCAGATTCCTTATTATCTACATATTTATTTAATTCTTCAAGACTGCATTTCTTCATTCCTGCTCCGTTATCGGCTACCACTAACAACTATTTATTCTTAAATAGTAATCAGGTAAGATGGATTATTTGACCGTACATAAATCTTTATATGGTAGGGTAATCATCGTTCGTGTTATTATGTAATATTTGATGTTGCTTTATTGCAAATCGTATTATCGATTTTAATATAAATTTAATTGTCGTCAAATTAAAAGTTTGTTTAACGGCAGGTAGAATTTCTAATATAATAGTGTGTCAAATTGATTTTTTACGACCCGCATTTGTAAGCTAATTTTTCATGCCCACTTTCTATTTAAAGAGTCCGCAATCCTAAAGATTGGTTGGAAACAGCACGCCATGCCGATCTATCCCGAGCTAATCCCTTCATCTCCCTATAGCTATCCATCTCAACGTCTTCAACTATCTGACTCACATACTCCAATCTAGGCCTACCTACCCCTCTCTTTCCCTCCACTCTACCTTCTATGATCAATTGCATAATCCCCCCATGCCTAAGAATATGCCCTACTAATCTGTCTCTCCTACGCTGTAACACTCTCCAAATACTTCTCTTCTCCCCTACTAACTCTAGTACAGCTTCATTTGTTACTTTATCTTCCCAACCAATCCTCATCATCCTCCTATAACACCACATTTCAAGTGCTTTTAATCTACGCTTCTCTTCCTTTCCTATAGTCCACGCCTCACACCCGTACAGTGCTACACTCCAAACATATACCTTCAGTAATCTTTTTCTAATACCCAAGTCAATATTTGATCTTAAAATCTGTTCTTTTTCTACGAATGCCTTCCTACCCTGTGCTATCCTACACTTTATATCTACCTTGCTTCGATTATCTTTTGTGATTCTACTGCCTAAATAACAAAAATTTGACACTTCTTCGATTCTATTATCTCCTATTGTGACCCTCATTTTTCTACTGCATTCCTTTTTGTCACACCTCATCACTTTAGTTTTACCTATATTTATTTTCATGTTAAAATCCCTAGTCAATACTGCCTGCATACCATTCAATACCCTTTCTAAATTCTTTTCGCTTTCTTCCAATATAGCTATATCGTCGGCGAATCTCAACATATATATATTTTCTCTCCCTGTACATTCACACCTACACTATACTCTTCTTTTACTTTGTTTATTGCATCTTCTATATATAGATTAAATAATAACGGTGAAAGTGTACATCCCTGCCGAACTCCCTTCCCTATTTTTGCTACCTCTTCTTCCCCCTCAATTCTAACTAAGGCAGTTTGGTGTTTATATAAATTAAAAATTATTCTCCTATCCTTATAATCTATACCCGTTTCTTTTAAAATTCTAAACATTATGTCCCAATCTACATTGTCAAATGCCTTTTCTAAGTCTACAAAAGCTATGCAAGTTACCTTTCCTACCCTCTTTCTTTTTTCTACTACCGTTCTTAGTGCTAGAATCGCCTCTCTCGTCCCTCTGTTTTTCCTAAAACCAAACTGATCTTCTCCTAGCCTTTCCTCTACTTTATTTTCTAATCTCCTATAAATAATCTTTAACAATATCTTCGATGCATGTGATAGTAGGCTAATGGTCCTATAGTTCTCACACAAATTAGCTCCTATTTTCTTCGGCATTGTTACTATTCTACTACGCTGAAAATCCTGTGGTACTTCTCCCACTTTCTAGTAGTATTAAATTTTATGAGAGACAAATCGCTTTGTGTAATAGACAGGCCTGTACTTAACATTGTTTTACCAGCCAAATCGAGTAGACTCAAAAGTTTTCACACTAATCCTTTCAGTATCGCTTTTCGAAGAAAAGAAATCGTTTTAAACTGCTGCGGCCCTGCTTTAATATACACCAGGTATAAACGGAAAGACGGTTTGCGGTTACTAATTGATGTCGTCCCTAATTGATTTTTCCCGATCACGCAGCCCGATTTAAAGTTCACATTAAATACTCATCCATGGCTGAAGAGTGCCACGCTTTGATGATGATAAAAACAAAACCAGCGTTCAGTTAAGTCAACAGATATTTATTCTAAATCTAAATATTCGGTCCCCTCTCGAGTGAGACACAACCGACAAACTTTAAGCGAGCAAAACCAACAAACCACTCGACGAAAAATATTTACACTAGTTGGCTCGAATACGTGAGCCATGTACATAAATATTTAGATTAACCTATGCCTCATCTTCCACGTTAACGTTTTAGTTTGTAAATCTAATATTAATTGTATAAAGATAATCGTCGCGTAGTGACGTATTTTTGTAGTTAAATTTAAGTGCAGTGCTATGTATAGGTTGTTTAATTTTCACATGTTAGTAAAAAAAAATAATAAACCTCCGAGTTTAAATTCGAATTTCTTTTTCTCTACAGTAAAAAAATAACATCATGTGACAAAACACCACAACACAAATCACATCTACACCATAAACAAGCACGCTGTATATATATATATATATAAGCGCTGCCATTTTGATTTAAAAAAAATGGCCGCTACAACATCAACAACACCACAGATGCCAACAATACCATCGCCATGTTTGTTTCGCAACAAAACGGCGAGTACGACGCAACATCAACGAGCACTAACAAAAGGCCCGGAGGCCTTTAAGGTGGCCGCAGGCATCCAGAGCAGTAGACGAGGCCATACTGTTAAACATAAGTCGCGAGATAAGAAACCCGACGATCGTTCCGAATTTGTACAATTAACAAATGCCATCGATTCGGTTGTTGATGATGAAGTGTTGTTACGCTTGCGCGTTGTAGATGTTAGTGACAGTGTTGACACATTAATGACAAGTGACAGCTACTGTAAAGACGTTTACTGTGATTGGGCGATTAGTTTGTACATGTATTTATTGAATAATCTGTGCATATTGATGAAGAAACGGTGGCAGTTGAATGACACGGGCGAGGACGGGGCGGATACGTCAATTGCTGGGAGGTGTACTCAACGGAGGACCAGATCTAAGTTACAGGTTAGAATTTTCATATCACCAAAAAACCGTAACACAAAGCATTTAATAGCTATATGCGCTTTTCGAAAGATATGCCCCCATCTTCAGTAGCACGAGATACAAACTAAATAAAATACCTCTGTCGCTAATCGTGATTACTGTATAGAAGAATTTTATTTATTTAGTTTTTATCCTGTGCTACTGTAGATGGGGGACATAGACTTCGAAATCCGCATTTGGCTATTGAATTTTTTGAATTGTAATATTTTATTTATATTATTTTTTATAATTATTTATTTAAAAAAATGTTTGGTGTCGTAAAACAATAAATTATAATTTGCAGCTGTCAACTAGCTCCCCATTAATAACACTCTACCTCCTCCTCCTCTTAACCACGTCCCATTCCTTAGCATCCCCCGCCCACCAACATCACAGCGCCCCCGCCGCGTACGACTCGAACACGTTCGACCTCCAGCCGCAAACGATAAATCTCGAGCAGAGTATCGCGGCCGTCTTCAATAAGGTGGCGTACGGTTCGACAACAAAACGGTCCATACCCGATTCGGTGGCGGCGGGCGCCGCCGCATACCCCGTCACCACACTGGCGACGCCACTATTGACCACGTACCGCTACAGCGACGGCAACGGCGAAGAGTACTTTCGGGTGGACGTCAAGGATAGAGAGCGCGATGGTGGCGGTGTGCAGTTGGTGCCTGGACGAGATATCGGTGCGTTCGATCGTAGCGTGGTGGTAGCGGCAGTGGTTTAATGTGTCGTTGGTGTGTTTCAGGTCGGTCGAGCTATGACTACGATCAGACGCCGGATGAGGATCGGCTGAATAGCGATAATATGGACCCGGCGGCCGGATCGAATACGTACGGAGCGGATTTGGAGAAGGATCACGTGCTGCCCACTAGCGCCCCCGCCGCCGATATACTGAAGAATAACAATAATCGGCATTACGATAATCCGAATCGGTATAATAATGATCGATTGAAGCCGAACTATGATTTGGGAGGGAATAATGGTCCGGACAGGTTAGAGAAAGATTTAATTTGTTAAATTAAATGTAGTAAATCCTCGCAGTATTTTTTTTGGAAATATGTTAATTTTTGATTTTCCGACAAGTTTCGATATATTACCATATCCTCATCTGGGGAAAAAATGGTCGTATGTTGTTAAAAATCACGATCTGCTTTTAAACGTTGAAGAAACAGTTAATTACAAAGAAGCGGTCATAATTGTAGTACTAGGTTTCTAATATAAATCTTTTTTTATTTTAATTACTAGTAACAATTTCTAAAATGTGCCTTTAATAGAAACATTAAAAGTAAAGTTTTTATTTTATTTGAAGTTTTGGAAGTTTCGTGTTGATTTTTTATATATAAATTTTCACCATATTTTTCAGTTTGCTATTATGCTAAGATTCGCTTAAATATCTTAATTAAAACAAAATGGATTTTTATTTTATGGTTCGAAATCTACGAATCAATTTTTTTTCTTACAGCGCAACTGAATCCATGTACAAACCACCCTTTAATCAACACCAACAAACCACCACCACCTCATCGAACCAGCTCGGTGTGCGCAACGTCCGCCCGACCAAGTCGATATTCAGCAAAGACGTGCCGTCCTACGTCCCGCCCAGTAGGGCATTCTTCACGCCGCCACTACCACCGGAATATCTGAGCCCGTTCGCGGATAAGCCGACGCTCCGCGGCACGAACTCGGACAGTTACGCCAATCGGCGCCCGATTCCTCCGCCCAGCATCATGCCGAACAAAGATCGCATTCCCTTTCGACCCGATATGCCAAATAAGGTAAGAAAATGTTAAAAACAAAACAATTAGTGATAGGTCGCGATTTGTGGGTTTTGTGTTACTATAGGCAATATAGAATATCACCCAAATACCGCGTAAGACGAAAGCATTTAATAGCTAGATGCGCATTTCGAAGGCAATGCCCCCCATCTTCAGTAGCACAAGATAAAAACTAAATAAAATATCAAAAAATCTGTTTCAGTTACGGTATTTGGGTGATTATCTATACTATTATTTAACATCGTAGCGATAATTTAAAAAATCTTACTATAGGTGATTAATATGGATCGTACAATTATTACTGATAATAACAACAACAAACAAACTGACCAACAATCTAATTCTCGAAATGCGCACCATCCGACCAACTCGAACGTGGACAAACCGTTGACCGATTCACACTCGCAAAATACTAATCGTAAGAAAACACTAAACACGCCCTCGCAAACGGTCAATGTGAACATCGACCGCCTGGGCGAATTCTACGGCCTCAATCGCAACGGCATGCACCTGAACAACGAGTCTGCTAGTTCATCGCTGAACGGCGGCAATGCGTTCGAGTACGAGAAAACGTACAATATACCGTCGATTACGCGCATATTGAGCGGGTCGAATGGCCGCAGCGATTCGATCAGCGAGATATTGTTGCGGACGGTGACGGCGACGCCGCCACCGTGGCAGCATAGTAAAGAGCAGCAGCCGGTGGCGAGTGGTGGTAGGGGCAAACCGACGAGGAGCGACGACGATTCGGATAGCGATGGTGATGATGATCTGCTGCCGCGAAATAGTCCGAAAATACAGACGCAGCCAGATGGGGGTGGCAGGGTAGTGGCAGAGACGAGTGAGCGCGTGAATGTGCGGGATGGGTTCGATGGGAGTACCGAACGGGAGGTGAGCGCAGCTGATTTTTAATTGAAATTGTTTAACTTTTAATCGTTACAATTTATATAAAATTATAAAAACACACTATCTATCTAAAATATCGCGTAAATTGAAGCATTCTCTGGAGAACCTTAAGACAACTAGAACAAGATATTTCATGAATACCAGTCTTTTGATTGAAATCAATAAAATCTTTGGGATTTCCTAGAAAATTAGAGCAAGACATCGTATGTTACTTTAAAATTATATTTATTTAAAATGTTATCTAAACCACATGCCATAATAGGATTAAAACAAATTTAGGAGTAGAATTATTACTTTACACATTTAATGCTTTAAGTTACGGTATTTGGGTAATATTCTACACTATTATTTAAAACCGCAGTTACAATTTTAAAACACGAATATCTATTTCTGCTTCCAGATCACACACCAGCACTCATCATCACCATCATCTGCATCCTCACCAAACGCGGGCGGTATACCGATCGGTTCATCCCCTCTACACCCCCCACCATTGGACCGCTCCCTCGAAGCAATCTCCACGAAAAACAACTTCGACCTGACCACCCAAAGCTCCGAATACGTCAATCTGCCGAACGTCAAACAAAAGAAAGCGAACGTCACATTGGCCACGTCCGAAGAGATCTGGTTCATTTCGTGGAACGTTCACGTGTACTTGGTAGTTCTTTGCTACGTCGTTTTGGCGCTGTTCTCCATCTACAAGCTCATCCGATATGAGAACGATCCGCACATGTTCAGCAAAAGCTATTTCCTCACCATACATCTGATGCTGACGGTCATTTGCGTTCTGCGCATTTTTTATCTGACGTACGATCCGTACAACGTTGACAAATCATTCAATATCTTCTTGTACGATTTCTTGCACAACTTTCCGTTGAGTTTATTGGCAACGACGTTCGCCGTACTGATTCTATTCCTATTAAAGCGTACGCTGACGCATTTGAAGGTGAAGACGAAGCCCGTGTTCCTCGTTGGTTTCGGCCTGATCCACATGTGCATGTGCTTCTTTTTGAGTATATTCGAAACGTTGGGCCATTTCGATCGTGCCGGTTTGATCGTCTGCAAGCCGGTGTTTGTGTTGCTCGCGTGGGCGTTGGGTTTCTCCTATTTGTATTTGTACAAGATCATTAAGAACGTGCTGGCGAAGAAAAGTCAGAATCTGAGCGAAATGTGCACGCAGAACATCGGCTACGCGTCGCACATAACCATCGCCGTGGCGCTGCTGTTTCTGGTGTTGGGTTGCGTGCAATTGTACGCGCTGTTCTGTATCAAAGTGGACCGATTTAATGGGGAGATTAAGCACCACTGGATCCTGTGGGGGTTCGAGTTGAGTGTACGCGTCTTGGAGATATCGATTATAACGTTACTAGCGATCGTTGTTAGTTTGAAACTGTCGCAGCGCGAGAAACAGACGGTCGGCTTCCCATTGTTCCCGTGCACGACCAGTGAATCCAGCTCGGACAACATCTACCCGAACAATTGCAACACAAACCCGAACGCGCTGAACTACAGCCGTAACGAGATGGTCATGGAGAATCTGCCCGGTGAACCGAACGAACGGCCGCCGCCGAACGAACGGCCGAACCTACTGAAGAACACGTTCCAAAACGATTCGTTCGAGAAGAAGTCGACGCTGGAACGGTACCCGGCGTCCGGTGCAGAGCCCGAATCGACGCCGAACCAGCGTTTCGAGCGGCCCAAGTGGACGCACACATCATCGGAACGGTTCGAGTCGTTTCGGTCTGGCGGTGGGGCGGCGGCGGTGGAACAAGTGGCGGTCGCGGCCGGTTTGAATAACTTCGATCGGGTTCTGGTGAGCGGTGGCAGTGGTAGTGGCAGCGGCGGTGGTGGTGGGAGTAATACGTCTGGGCGGAGTTCGAGTGGGCGGAAGTACTATGCCAAGCCGAAGTATGATGTGGAGTATAATAATGAGGATTATCAGCACGATGGCGGGTATGCTGGGCCGCATCATGTGCACCAGGTGAGTCGTTTCGTTTTGAAATAAATCATTGTTGCGTTTTGAAAAAGTAAAACAGAAAAGATGAAATATTTAAAATGGCAAAAAGTTTAGATGAGGATGAAACAAAATGAATATTTTTTTTAATCATTTTAAAGTTTAATGAATAAATGTAGAGAAAATGAACTATTGCAAGTGGAGAAATTTGTGAAGGCAGGGTAAAATTATTATAATTTTGTAAAAAAAAAAAAAAATTTTGTAATAAAGCATTGAGAAACGATTAAATTATGCGATAGAAAAATAAAAATAATTTCAAATTTGAATTAAAAAATGAAGACGAATTATGGGAAGTATAAAAAAAAAAGTTAATTTAAAAAGAGGTAATTTCATATCGTGTATGTATATATATATCGTAATTTCACAGCTTTTAATCGCACATCGACAAATTTCTCATTAACCACACACTGATCTATCATCCCCCAGAACTCGCACTCATCGAGCCACTCGACCTCGTCGACCGCGAACACTAACCCCCCACCCACCACCACCACCCAATCGACCGACTCGACGAACAACGTCTACTCCGAACCGCTGGACACGCACCAGCCGCACCAACAACACCAATACGAACGCACCCGGCACGAGTTCGAGCGCAGCGACGTGGACCGGCGCAGCAGAAGCAGTGGCACATCGAACGGTGGCGGTGGCAGCGGCGGTACGTCTGGTAGACGTAGCACCACCGGCCGGTCGAGGAGTAGTAAGTACAATGGGCGGGATGGGGGACATGTGGCGGGCGAGGTCGGTGGCAGTGGGCGCCGCTATGGTTATGGGGCGGGCATGCAAACGTTGCCAGCGGGCGGGGGTGCAGCTGGTGAGAGGAGTGGTGGGGGTGGTAGAGGGGGTAGGGAGGAGACGATGTTGGTCGATGATCAGGGATTTCTACGGTGAGTGCTTTTAAAAAATTTAATTTATATTTAAAACAATTTTTTTCTTTGAAACGTTTTATTTACGAATTTTTATTCACAAAAAAAAAACATTTTTTACTGTTAAATTTCAAATAAACCTTTTTTTTTGTATCTTTTCTGCTGTTAAATTTCAATCTATTTTTTAAATTCCCGTTTGCTATCAATTTTCGTTTGAAATGAAATATTTTCTGTCTCCTGCCGTAAAATTTCACTTTGTTTGTGTGTTTTGCTATTAAATTTCAAATGAACTATCTTTCTTTCTGGTCCAATTTCATTTGAACTACTTTTTGTGTCTTCCTATCAAATTTTATTGTATTAGCCAGATGCGCACTTCGGAGGCTATGCCTCCATCTTCAGTAGCACAATAATAGAACAAATAAAGTCTGTCACTCACCGGGATTGAATTAAATTATTTGTTTATTTGAAGAAAAAAAAATGTTCTTTCATTTCTGAAATGAAAGATTCCGTCACATGCAAGATTTGGAATACAACGACCGCAGTAAACGCAGTCACAAGCAGCGTCCGTCAATGAATGACGTCAATCACTATAGTGACGCGTAAGATACGCCATGTGTCGGATGTCAGTAAACAAACTGTCAAAACAATATATAAAGCCAATATGACATAACGTAAGACAGTTACAATTTTAACGTGTTTCGAACTATTTGACGGTAGTTAAATTTTGACAGATGTCATTCGCAGGCAGTTGTTTAGGCAGCAATATGCTATATAATTTTGAGATTATACAGTGAAGTGGTGGGAGAAATATGATATTCCTGATTACAAGATAATTAAAGAAATTTAACTTACCGGGTACTAGACTTAACGTTGTGATTATTAAAATTTATTACGAAACGGCGAGAGTGAAGATAAAATATTTTAAAGTCGTTATTAAAAAATGCGCCATTGTTATTTTTTTCTCGAGTAAAATTTAAGTTCTACCGGCTTAACAGCTTTTTAAAATTTCGTCTTGAAATTTTTTTTTACCGTTTTTTTTTTGTAAAAGAAAATATTACTTCGTTTATATTTTTGTTTGTACATAGTATTTTTTTCTGCGCATTTTTTACATAACCAGAGCCTAACAAAGAGAATATTAAATAAATTTTAAGAAAGTAAATTAGTTTAAAAGCGGCTTAATAATTAATGATTTAAAAAAATTGAAAAATGAACAAAATAACTAGTAAGGCTTTAATTTTCGATTTTTTTACTATATTATATTTAAAAAACAAAAACGTGATTTAACAAGCTACTAAATAAATTATTGAAGTAAATAAATTTTACAAACAAACAAAAAACGCGCTGTACGTTTTACGACTGTTTCAACAATTTATTAAATACCAATTCAAAATGCAAATGAAAATGCATCATACTTGTTACACTATTCCCAAAACTATTTTTAATAGTATTGTCCATTATTAAAAACAACACGCGGTATATTCAATAGGGGCTATATAGAAAGTATACAAAGTGTTGCATTTATTTCTTAATGAAACAACATTATTAAAAATACACACGAACGCTCTATTGTTTTGAATTAAATAGAATACTCTGTATTGAATTCGAAAAATCCAAACGCCCAGTATAGTACGAGCAGAAACAATGGACTTAAAATTTTAACCAGTTGAATGTTTTTTAGAAGCTTAGGTATATATTTAATAAAAATAGGACTTTGTATATTTGCAACATGTAAATAATTTTATTATATAATTGACAATTTAGTTGGTAAGTTTTATAATATAAACAAACGCATATATTATTATTTTTACTATTTTATACAGGGTGATTTAAACAAGTATCTACTCAAAGCCGTATATATTATGTACGTACTTGTTTAAAACACGCTGTATAAAATATAATCGTATAGTCTGGAGCACTGACTGTCCCCCCCGCCCCCCTGTACAGTATATTTTTAAATTGTACTTATTTAATAATTTTTATCGGTAGCTGAATGGAAGCTTTTTATTTGAAACTCGTTCGATTATTTTTTTATCGGACAATTTTTCAAATTTAAATTACTAAATCGAACTGTCACTTCGTTGCAAATGCAATAGAACAAATCCCACTCTATATATTCTACAGGATACTCGATAAGCAATCAAATTATTTTATGTAAAAAAAATAATAATTTGAATGCAATATCAATTTTTTTTGTTGCATTTTCGGCTCGAGATATTTTGTCGAAACAATATTTACCGTCCCTAAGTTCTTAAAAGCAGTCGCCAAACTGTTGATAAGGCACTTAATTAGTTGATTGATTAATTAAATCAATTCGACCGATTTTTTTTTTTATAAAAAATTTTTGGTCCATATAATCGATTGAGCCCCTTCCCCTATTGTAAATATATAATAGCATTCGCCAATAAACGCAATTAAATGATATATTTGTATACAATATTATCGAACAAAAATTCGCCATATTTTTCGGTTTATGCATTAGATTTTCTGTAACTGTGTTCAGTATTATGATTTGTCAATGTCAGTATTTTTTTTCCACTTTATGGCAAATTATTCTCTTTTCATTCACGTGACTTATTACGCTTCTCAATCATCGAATAAACATGGAAATTATGTGTTGCCTATATTATTTACGGATCTTTGTGATCCTGTATATTATTTTCGATGTATTATAGATTTTTGTTCTCCTATTTAACAATATTTTATCTATTTGTTTGAAAAAAATGATTCCTATTTTTTTTTATCGAACTTCAGCGTACTTTTAGTACAGCCATCGATTTTTTTTTGCCAGTAATGCAATTTATTTATTGACAGAACTTTTGTATATTTTATAGGACAACTTCCTAAAGCTATTTATATATAGATAGATATTATTTTCTGTGTCCAGGTATTCATTTTAACTATAAAATATTATATATACAAAAATACACGGCAAAAAAAAATTTCACGCAATTTATGTGGAAAAGTAAATGCTATGTATTATGACATTCTCAATTTCTATTGTATAATTATTGTAAAATATAAATATATGGATATGTATAAAAATGACTAGATATATTGATTTAAAATTTGAAGCTGCGCCTCATACGTAATAGAATCTCCTGAGAACCCTAACTTAATTTTTAAATAATATATTTTTTTAAATTATTTAATTAACTCGCACCAGATTTTAATATGGTGCGAGTTTTTTCAGCCAGTTATATTGGGTAGTATTTCGTATTTTTGTGTCCAATTGATCTGGTCTATTGGAACTTGTGAAGAGTAGTTCCACCAACAAGTAGATCAAACACGTAAGTGTCGATTGCATGCGCCATCTATTAATGGGAACTAAAATGTTAGTAGTTTGTTTGTTTTAGGTTTGTTGTAAACTATAATGTTTTGACATGTTATTACTTCGAAATCACAAGTAAAATTCTTAGGTAAATTATAATGTTAACTTAATATGATGTACTATAAGTATTTTATTTTTATTTTATGTCAAGCCTACGTTTTTATAGAAATATCGATAATTTTCATTAAAAATTTCAACTTTATATTTAGATTCATCGATAAAGGTGGCTATGTGACCCAGGGAGGATGCGAATGAAAAGATGCCAAAGTGGTATGATGTCCACATGTACGTATGGAGAGAAGTGGTGATGAACCTGCACGTGCCATTAGGGTACCAAGAGATCCAATGAAGACATTCATTCGCAGTTGTTTCTGCAGAAGTTTAATACAGTGAGTCTCCTAAGAAAAACGTATGGGCACGGGTATGTAGATGAACGGGGACCAGTTGGCGGTCGGCGTGGCGTCATGTACAGAACGATTGTTCCGAATTTCTTTTCGACTTCCGATTGAACCGGAACTCAGTAAAAACGTTAGCTAGGACTATTTATAGTCGTTCTAGCATAGTATATGTGATAAGCAGGGTAAAGAACTCACAGAAAATAAGGAAAAAGCTAGAAGATGGAAGGAGTATCTTGAAGATTTATATAAAGGTAGGCAGGACATGGAGGAGCTAGAAAATGTGGAACAGATAGATGAGGATGACTTAGGTCCTAGCATACTTAGGTCAGAGTTTCATAGAGCATTAAATGATTTACGGAATAACAAAGCAGCGGGGATTGATATGATACCAGCCGAATTAATAAAACACGCAGGGGAAAAAATGCAGGAGCGATTATACAGGTTAGTTTGTAAAATATATGAGAAGGGAGAAGTACCACAGGATTTTCAGCGTAGTAGAATAGTAACAATGCCGAAGAAAATAGGAGCTAATCTGTGTGAGAACTATAGGACCATTAGTCTACTATCACATGCATCGAAGATATTGCTAAAGATTATTTATAGGAGATTAGAAAATAAAGTAGAGGAAAGGCTAGGAGAAGATCAGTTTGGTTTTAGGAAAAACAGAGGGACGAGGGAGGCGATTCTAGCACTAAGAACGGTAGTAGAAAAAAGAAAGAGGGTAGGAAAGGTAACTTGCATAGCTTTTGTAGACTTAGAAAAGGCATTTGATAATGTAGATTGGGACATAATGTTTAGAATTTTAAAAGAAACGGGTATAGATTATAAGGATAGGAGAATAATTTTTAATTTATATAAACACCAAACTGCCTTAGTTAGAATTGAGGGGGAAGAAGAGGTAGCAAAAATAGGGAAGGGAGTTCGGCAGGGATGTACACTTTCACCGTTATTATTTAATCTATATATAGAAGATGCAATAAACAAAGTAAAGGAAGAGTATAGTGTAGGTGTGAATGTACAGGGAGAGAAAATATATATGCTGAGATTCGCCGACGATATAGCTATATTGGAAGAAAGCGAAAAGAATTTAGAAAGGGTATTGAATGGTATGCAGGCAGTATTGACTAGGGATTTTAACATGAAAATAAATATAGGTAAAACTAAAGTGATGAGGTGTGACAAAAAGGAATGCAGTAGAAAAATGAGGATCACAATAGGAGATAATAGAATCGAAGAAGTGTCAGATTTTTGTTATTTAGGCAGTAGAATCACAAAAGATAATCGAAGCAAGGTAGATATAAAGTGTAGGATAGCACAGGGTAGGAAGGCATTCGTAGAAAAAGAACAGATTTTAACATCAAATATTGACTTGGGTATTAGAAAAAGATTACTGAAGGTATATGTTTGGAGTGTAGCACTGTACGGGTGTGAGGCGTGGACTATAGGAAAGGAAGAGAAGCGTAGATTACAAGCACTCGAAATGCGGTGTTATAGGAGGATGATGAGGATTGGTTGGGAAGATAAAGTAACAAATGAAGCTGTACTAGAGTTAGTAGGGGAGAATAGAAGTATCTGGAGAGTGTTACAGCGTAGGAGAGACAGATTAGTAGGGCATATTCTTAGGCATGGGGGGATTATGCAATTGATCATAGAAGGTAGAGTGGAGGGAAGGAGAGGGGTAGGTAGGCCTAGATTGGAGTATGTGAGTCAGATAGTTGAAGACGTTGAGATGAATAGCTATAGGGAGATGAAGGGATTAGCTCAGGATAGATCGGCATGGCGTGCTGTTTCCAACCAATCTTTAGGATTGCGGACTCTTTAACTAGCATACTTTCGGAATTTTTTAATTCGCCGCGAAAATCGGCGATTTTTCCATAGTTTATAGCCTTCAACTTTTTTTCGACGATTTTCGCGACCTTTTCCGATTGAACCGGAACTCAGTAAAGTAGAGTTTTAAGACGATTTATAGTAATTTTGCATTTTTTGCGTACTTTTTAAACTGACCAAAATCTACCAAAAATCGAAATTTTTCAATGGACCCTTTGCACTTTTTTTGACTGTTTTACATGACAATGATGAGGGATGGGGCGAACTGCCCCTGAATCACCCATCGCCCAACTGAACGTGTTGGGTGATGTTAGTTGGTATAGTAAGTTCAGTTGTTTCGGTCGACTATTTTAATATTTTTTTGTAATATTTCATCTATATGTTGCATAAAATAAATTACATTGAATTAATATATTTTTCTACGTTTAAAAATCTATGAAAATTGAACAAAAATGATATCTAACTTAGTTTTTTCGAAAATTGTAATTCTTGTTCTTTTAATTTTAGCGCCTTCGAAATAATGCAAAACTTCTGCCAATAGAGTACGCTACGGATAATATTAAAATGGATACAGGCACGTATAGGCAAGGCCGGCGTAAAATTTTGCGGGGCCTTGTCAAAAATTGCGCGGGGCCAAAAAACACCTTTAAATAGATTATTTATTATAAACACTTAATATAGCATCATAGAGTATTATTAAATAAAATGTATGGCATTTTTCGTTGCAGTCTTAAATTACGTATTCAAATTTTACGGAATTTGCTATCTCGCTTTCGATACGGCTTACTGCAGATCGAAGGTAATTCTTAATTCATTTTAATCGCGAAAAACTATGCTCGGCTGAAACTACGGTTACTGGCGTGTTAACATTATTTGTGAGGCAATTAATAAATTTTGGTATGCTTCTGAGAGATTGTTTTTTATGATATATTTCATTTCGAACAATTTTCTGGCATAATCGTCCGGAACATAGAAATCGCGCGTATTTGCAAAATTTAACGCGGGGAACGCGCTGAACCCGCCTTGCGCCGGCTCTGCGTAAACGCAGTTGTTGATAACGAACGCCGGCTCTGCGTAAACCGAGTTGTTGATAATGAAGGGATCTATAAGCCATCTTAGAATCTTTTACAACCAGCCGACTAGAAAAGTACACGTCCGAAGTTAGACGATAGTGCGCTCTAGCCGGCGCATACAGTCAATTCTTTATTGAATCCGTGCAACGTTGCCAGTAATCGTAGAGATTCCACGTTTAGCTTAAATGACGATAGGATATTTGACTTTTAGGAGCAATGGCGGTAGAATGAATGACGAGTAGGAGGAATGGTCGGTAGGATAAATAGCGTGCTGCGGATAACGATTACGATAAACAAGAACAGATAGTGGCGTTCGCATGACCAAATAGAGCGAGAACGTTGCTCAAAAATGAAAGAAGTCTCGTTTCAACCAACGCAACAATTTTTCTAAAGTTAAATTCACCGATTCAACTTTTGTGACAAGGTGACTTTGTAACTGCTCATATAGAATAGCATGTACAAATAAGAGATCGCGTTTACGTGAGTATGAATGATAAACTTGAATTCCTCGCCGCATTCGTCGAGAATAAATAGTGTGTAATCTGTATGTTCATCGTCGGTTGTCGCACACACATCTAATACTAGAATATGTAGACACCGATCGATACCGATTCTCGTTCAGTGTTAACTATTACGTTCTCAAATTAATCCGCGCTGTAATAAATTGCCTTTATTTTACGTGAAAGAAAGTCTGAATGGCACATTTTCTAATGGGAAATGATCTGAGGATTCTAAATCTGCTAAATATTAAAACCGTTAAATGCATTAATCGTGTAAAATAATATTGAACAAATAAAAAATAAATAAAAAAGTGCGAAATTTTTTATGAAAATTTAATTAATAATCCGACTCTTTTGAAAGAAAATGCACGAAATGAAAAATATGTACAAAAAAAATCAAAAACAAGGAAAATGATTTATATGGGAAAGGTTAATAAAGTTTTTTTCTTCTAGTTTTTAACGTATTCGTTTTTACAATTTAAAAAATATAATGGAATTTTTAGTTTTTTGATGTTTTGATTTGATTTTTATTTTTATTTATAATGTTCTAAATTACATTAAGGGTCTATTCAAAATTAAGTTATATATTTCCATTATTTATTGCTAAAGATAGAAAATTCGCTATATATTCGATATTGGAAATTGGGAGATTTATTATATAGATTGGCTTTATACTTCATCAATCTTTTATAAACAGCAGCAACTGTTCTATATGAGAATGGTGAGGGTGAGGCGAACTGCCCCTGGATCAGCCATCGTCCAACTGAACGTGTTGGGTGATGGGTGACTAGAAAGTGTTAGCGAGTTGGCGTGGTACCTCTTGGGTGACATGGAAACTCACGCAAACTAATCACTAAACTCTAGAGCCACTGTTTAGATGCCTTTGCTAGGTTAATTTCCAAGCGTTTTGCGCTATTTTCAGCATTTTCCAATTCGCTTTGACCGGAAAAAATTACCGGTTCATAGCAATTTTTCAGTGATTTTTGTAAAAAATTAGAAAATGCTGAAAATAGCTTAAAATGGTCATAGGGACGTTCTTAGCGAGTTCCGGTTCAATAAGAAAAAACTTGGTGAAATCGTGGAAAACCCTTTTTTCGACGATTTTTTCAACTTTTACCGATTGAAGCGAAATTCACTAAATTTTGTTTCTAGGACGATTTATGGTCATTTTACGTTGTTTTGGAAACTTTTTAAATTTTAACAAAAATCGGCAAAAAATTAATATTTTTGATATTTAAATGGTCCTAGCTAACGTTTTTACTTAGTTCCGGTTCAATCGGAGAAAGTCGAGGAAATCGTCGAAAAAAAGTTGAAGGCATGGTATGGAAAAATCGTCGATTTTCGCGATGAATTAAAAAATTCTGAAAATAGGCTAGAACGACTATAAATGGTCCTAGCTAACGTTTTTACTTAGTTCCGGTTCAATCGGAGAAAGTCGAGGAAATCGTCGAAAAAAAGTTGAAGGCTATAGTATGGAAAAATCGTCGATTTTCGCGATGAATTAAAAAATTCTGAAAATAGGCTAGAACGACTATAAATGGTCCTAGCTAACGTTTTTACCTAGTTCCGCTTCAATCGGAGAAAGTCGAGGAAATCGTCGAAAAAAAGTTGAAGGCTATAGTATGGAAAAATCGTCGATTTTCGCGATGAATTAAAAAATTCTGAAAATAGGCTAGAACGACTATAAATGGTCCTAGCTAACGTTTTTACTTAGTTCCGCTTCAATCGGAGAAAGTCGAGGAAATCGTCGAAAAAAAGTTGAAGGCTATAGTATGGAAAAATCGTCGATTTTCGCGATGAATTAAAAAATTCTGAAAATAGGCTAGAACGACTATAAATGGTCCTAGCTAACGTTTTTACTTAGTTCCGCTTCAATCGGAGAAAGTCGAGGAAATCGTCGAAAAAAAGTTGAAGGCTATAGTATGGAAAAATCGTCGATTTTCGCGATGAATTAAAAAATTCCGAAAATACGCTAGAACGACTATAAATGGTCCTAGCTAACGTTTTTACTTAGTTCCGGTTCAATCGGAGAAAGTCGAGGAAATCGTCGAAATAAAGTTGAAGGCTATATATAGTATGGAAAAATCGTCGATTTTCGCGATGAATTAAAAAATTCCGAAAATAGGCTAGAACGACTATAAATGGTCCTAGCTAACGTTTTTACTTAGTTCCGGTTCAATCGGAGAAAGTCGAGGAAATCGTCGAAAAAAAGTTGAAGGCTATAGTATGGAAAAATCGTCGATTTTCGCGATGAATTAAAAAATTCCGAAAATACGCTAGAACGACTATAAATGGTCCTAGCTAACGTTTTACCTAGTTCCGCTTCAATCGGAGAAAGTCGAGGAAATGGTCGAAATAAAGTTGAAGGCTATAGTATGGAAAAATCGTCGATTTTCGCGATGAATTAAAAAATTCCGAAAATACGCTAGAACGACTATAAATGGTCCTAGCTAACGTTTTTACTTAGTTCCGGTTCAATCGGAGAAAGTCGAGGAAAACGTCGAAATAAAGTTGAAGGCTATATATAGTATGGAAAAATCGTCGATTTTCGCGATGAATTAAAAAATTCCGAAAATACGCTAGAACGACTATAAATGGTCCTAGCTAACGTTTTTACTTAGTTCCGGTTCAATCGGAGAAAGTCGAGGAAATCGTCGAAATAAAGTTGAAGGCTATATATAGTATGGAAAAATCGTCGATTTTCGCGATGAATTAAAAAATTCCGAAAATAGGCTAGAACGACTATAAATGGTCCTAGCTAACGTTTTTACTTAGTTCCGGTTCAATCGGAGAAAGTCGAGGAAATCGTCGAAAAAAAGTTGAAGGCTATAGTATGGAAAAATCGTCGATTTTCGCGATGAATTAAAAAATTCCGAAAATACGCTAGAACGACTATAAATGGTCCTAGCTAACGTTTTACCTAGTTCCGCTTCAATCGGAGAAAGTCGAGGAAATGGTCGAAATAAAGTTGAAGGCTATAGTATGGAAAAATCGTCGATTTTCGCGATGAATTAAAAAATTCCGAAAATACGCTAGAACGACTATAAATGGTCCTAGCTAACGTTTTTACTTAGTTCCGGTTCAATCGGAGAAAGTCGAGGAAAACGTCGAAATAAAGTTGAAGGCTATATATAGTATGGAAAAATCGTCGATTTTCGCGATGAATTAAAAAATTCCGAAAATACGCTAGAACGACTATAAATGGTCCTAGCTAACGTTTTTACTTAGTTCCGGTTCAATCGGAGAAAGTCGAGGAAATCGTCGAAATAAAGTTGAAGGCTATATATAGTATGGAAAAATCGTCGATTTTCGCGATGAATTAAAAAATTCCGAAAATAGGCTAGAACGACTATAAATGGTCCTAGCTAACGTTTTTACTTAGTTCCGGTTCAATCGGAGAAAGTCGAGGAAATCGTCGAAAAAAAGTTGAAGGCTATAGTATGGAAAAATCGTCGATTTTCGCGATGAATTAAAAAATTCCGAAAATACGCTAGAACGACTATAAATGGTCCTAGCTAACGTTTTACCTAGTTCCGCTTCAATCGGAGAAAGTCGAGGAAATGGTCGAAATAAAGTTGAAGGCTATAGTATGGAAAAATCGTCGATTTTCGCGATGAATTAAAAAATTCCGAAAATACGCTAGAACGACTATAAATGGTCCTAGCTAACGTTTTTACTTAGTTCCGGTTCAATCGGAGAAAGTCGAGGAAAACGTCGAAATAAAGTTGAAGGCTATATATAGTATGGAAAAATCGTCGATTTTCGCGATGAATTAAAAAATTCCGAAAATACGCTAGAACGACTATAAATGGTCCTAGCTAACGTTTTTACTTAGTTCCGGTTCAATCGGAGAAAGTCGAGGAAATCGTCGAAATAAAGTTGAAGGCTATATATAGTATGGAAAAATCGTCGATTTTCGCGATGAATTAAAAAATTCCGAAAATAGGCTAGAACGACTATAAATGGTCCTAGCTAACGTTTTTACTTAGTTCCGGTTCAATCGGAGAAAGTCGAGGAAATCGTCGAAAAAAAGTTGAAGGCTATAGTATGGAAAAATCGTCGATTTTCGCGATGAATTAAAAAATTCCGAAAATACGCTAGAACGACTATAAATGGTCCTAGCTAACGTTTTTACTTAGTTCCGGTTCAATCGGAGAAAGTCGAGGAAATCGTCGAAAAAAAGTTGAAGGCTATAGTATGGAAAAATCGTCGATTTTCGCGATGAATTAAAAAATTCCGAAAATACGCTAGAACGACTATAAATGGTCCTAGCTAACGTTTTTACTTAGTTCCGGTTCAATCGGAGAAAGTCGAGGAAATCGTCGAAAAAAAGTTGAAGGCTATAGTATGGAAAAATCGTCGATTTTCGCGATGAATTAAAAAATTCCGAAAATACGCTAGAACGACTATAAATGGTCCTAGCTAACGTTTTTACTTAGTTCCGGTTCAATCGGAGAAAGTCGAGGAAAACGTCGAAATAAAGTTGAAGGCTATATATAGTATGGAAAAATCGTCGATTTTCGCGATGAATTAAAAAATTCCGAAAATACGCTAGAACGACTATAAATGGTCCTAGCTAACGTTTTTACTTAGTTCCGGTTCAATCGGAGAAAGTCGAGGAAATCGTCGAAATAAAGTTGAAGGCTATATATAGTATGGAAAAATCGTCGATTTTCGCGATGAATTAAAAAATTCCGAAAATAGGCTAGAACGACTATAAATGGTCCTAGCTAACGTTTTTACTTAGTTCCGGTTCAATCGGAGAAAGTCGAGGAAATCGTCGAAAAAAAGTTGAAGGCTATAGTATGGAAAAATCGTCGATTTTCGCGATGAATTAAAAAATTCCGAAAATACGCTAGAACGACTATAAATGGTCCTAGCTAACGTTTTTACTTAGTTCCGGTTCAATCGGAGAAAGTCGAGGAAATCGTCGAAAAAAAGTTGAAGGCTATAGTATGGAAAAATCGTCGATTTTCGCGATGAATTAAAAAATTCCGAAAATACGCTAGAACGACTATAAATGGTCCTAGCTAACGTTTTACCTAGTTCCGCTTCAATCGGAGAAAGTCGAGGAAATCGTCGAAATAAAGTTGAAGGCTATAGTATGGAAAAATCGTCGATTTTCGCGATGAATTAAAAAATTCTGAAAATAGGCTAGAACGACTATAAATGGTCCTAGCTAACGTTTTACCTAGTTCCGCTTCAATCGGAGAAAGTCGAGGAAATCGTCGAAAAAAAGTTGAAGGCTATAGTATGGAAAAATCGTCGATTTTCGCGATGAATTAAAAAATTCCGAAAATACGCTAGAACGACTATAAATGGTCCTAGCTAACGTTTTACCTAGTTCCGCTTCAATCGGAGAAAGTCGAGGAAATCGTCGAAATAAAGTTGAAGGCTATAGTATGGAAAAATCGTCGATTTTCGCGATGAATTAAAAAATTCTGAAAATAGGCTAGAACGACTATAAATGGTCCTAGCTAACGTTTTACCTAGTTCCGCTTCAATCGGAGAAAGTCGAGGAAATCGTCGAAAAAAAGTTGAAGGCTATAGTATGGAAAAATCGTCGATTTTCGCGATGAATTAAAAAATTCCGAAAATACGCTAGAACGACTATAAATGGTCCTAGCTAACGTTTTACCTAGTTCCGCTTCAATCGGAGAAAGTCGAGGAAATCGTCGAAATAAAGTTGAAGGCTATAGTATGGAAAAATCGTCGATTTTCGCGATGAATTAAAAAATTCTGAAAATAGGCTAGAACGACTATAAATGGTCCTAGCTAACGTTTTACCTAGTTCCGCTTCAATCGGAGAAAGTCGAGGAAATCGTCGAAATAAAGTTGAAGGCTATAGTATGGAAAAATCGTCGATTTTCGCGATGAATTAAAAAATTCCGAAAATAGGCTAGAACGACTATAAATGGTCCTAGCTAACGTTTTTACTTAGTTCCGGTTCAATCGGAGAAAGTCGAGGAAATCGTCGAAAAAAAGTTGAAGGCTATAGTATGGAAAAATCGTCGATTTTCGCGATGAATTAAAAAATTCCGAAAATACGCTAGAACGACTATAAATGGTCCTAGCTAACGTTTTTACTTAGTTCCGGTTCAATCGGAGAAAGTCGAGGAAATCGTCGAAAAAAAGTTGAAGGCTATAGTATGGAAAAATCGTCGATTTTCGCGATGAATTAAAAAATTCCGAAAATACGCTAGAACGACTATAAATGGTCCTAGCTAACGTTTTTACTTAGTTCCGGTTCAATCGGAGAAAGTCGAGGAAATCGTCGAAAAAAAGTTGAAGGCTATAGTATGGAAAAATCGTCGATTTTCGCGATGAATTAAAAAATTCCGAAAATACGCTAGAACGACTATAAATGGTCCTAGCTAACGTTTTACCTAGTTCCGCTTCAATCGGAGAAAGTCGAGGAAATCGTCGAAATAAAGTTGAAGGCTATAGTATGGAAAAATCGTCGATTTTCGCGATGAATTAAAAAATTCTGAAAATAGGCTAGAACGACTATAAATGGTCCTAGCTAACGTTTTACCTAGTTCCGCTTCAATCGGAGAAAGTCGAGGAAATCGTCGAAAAAAAGTTGAAGGCTATAGTATGGAAAAATCGTCGATTTTCGCGATGAATTAAAAAATTCCGAAAATACGCTAGAACGACTATAAATGGTCCTAGCTAACGTTTTACCTAGTTCCGCTTCAATCGGAGAAAGTCGAGGAAATCGTCGAAATAAAGTTGAAGGCTATAGTATGGAAAAATCGTCGATTTTCGCGATGAATTAAAAAATTCCGAAAATACGCTAGAACGACTATAAATGGTCCTAGCTAACGTTTTTACTTAGTTCCGGTTCAATCGGAGAAAGTCGAGGAAATCGTCGAAATAAAGTTGAAGGCTATATATAGTATGGAAAAATCGTCGATTTTCGCGATGAATTAAAAAATTCCGAAAATAGGCTAGAACGACTATAAATGGTCCTAGCTAACGTTTTTACTTAGTTCCGGTTCAATCGGAGAAAGTCGAGGAAATCGTCGAAAAAAAGTTGAAGGCTATAGTATGGAAAAATCGTCGATTTTCGCGATGAATTAAAAAATTCCGAAAATACGCTAGAACGACTATAAATGGTCCTAGCTAACGTCTTACCTAGTTCCGCTTCAATCGGAGAAAGTCGAGGAAATCGTCGAAATAAAGTTGAAGGCTATAGTATGGAAAAATCGTCGATTTTCGCGATGAATTAAAAAATTCTGAAAATAGGCTAGAACGACTATAAATGGTCCTAGCTAACGTTTTTACTTAGTTCCGGTTCAATCGGAGAAAGTCGAGGAAATCGTCGAAAAAAAGTTGAAGGCTATATATAGTATGGAAAAATCGTCGATTTTCGCGATGAATTAAAAAATTCCGAAAATAGGCTAGAACGACTATAAATGGTCCTAGCTAACGTTTTTACTTAGTTCCGGTTCAATCGGAGAAAGTCGAGGAAATCGTCGAAAAAAAGTTGAAGGCTATATATAGTATGGAAAAATCGTCGATTTTCGCGATGAATTAAAAAATTCCGAAAATAGGCTAGAACGACTATAAATGGTCCTAGCTAACGTTTTTACTTAGTTCCGGTTCAATCGGAGAAAGTCGAGGAAATCGTCGAAACAAAGTTGAAGGCTATATATAGTATGGAAAAATCGTCGATTTTCGCGATGAATTAAAAAATTCCGAAAATAGGCTAGAACGACTATAAATGGTCCTAGCTAACGTTTTTACTTAGTTCCGGTTCAATCGGAGAAAGTCGAGGAAATCGTCGAAAAAAAGTTGAAGGCTATATATAGTATGGAAAAATCGTCGATTTTCGCGATGAATTAAAAAATTCCGAAAATACGCTAGAACGACTATAAATGGTCCTAGCTAACATTTTTACTTAGTTCCGGTTCAATCGGAGAAAGTCGAGGAAATCGTCGAAAAAAAGTTGAAGGCTATAGTATGGAAAAATCGTCGATTTTCGCGATGAATTAAAAAATTCCGAAAATACGCTAGAACGACTATAAATGGTCCTAGCTAACATTTTTACTTAGTTCCGGTTCAATCGGAGAAAGTCGAGGAAATCGTCGAAATAAAGTTGAAGGCTATATATAGTATGGAAAAATCGTCGATTTTCGCGATGAATTAAAAAATTCCGAAAATACGCTAGAACGACTATAAATGGTCCTAGCTAACGTTTTACCTAGTTCCGCTTCAATCGGAGAAAGTCGAGGAAAACGTCGAAAAAAAGTTGAAGGCTATAGTATGGAAAAATCGTCGATTTTCGCGATGAATTAAAAAATTCCGAAAATACGCTAGAACGACTATAAATGGTCCTAGCTAACGTTTTTACTTAGTTCCGGTTCAATCGGAGAAAGTCGAGGAAATCGTCGAAATAAAGTTGAAGGCTATATATAGTATGGAAAAATCGTCGATTTTCGCGATGAATTAAAAAATTCCGAAAATACGCTAGAACGACTATAAATGGTCCTAGCTAACGTTTTACCTAGTTCCGCTTCAATCGGAGAAAGTCGAGGAAAACGTCGAAAAAAAGTTGAAGGCTATAGTATGGAAAAATCGTCGATTTTCGCGATGAATTAAAAAATTCCGAAAATACGCTAGAACGACTATAAATGGTCCTAGCTAACGTTTTTACTTAGTTCCGGTTCAATCGGAGAAAGTCGAGGAAATCGTCGAAATAAAGTTGAAGGCTATATATAGTATGGAAAAATCGTCGATTTTCGCGATGAATTAAAAAATTCCGAAAATAGGCTAGAACGACTATAAATGGTCCTAGCTAACGTTTTTACTTAGTTCCGGTTCAATCGGAGAAAGTCGAGGAAATCGTCGAAAAAAAGTTGAAGGCTATAGTATGGAAAAATCGTCGATTTTCGCGATGAATTAAAAAATTCCGAAAATACGCTAGAACGACTATAAATGGTCCTAGCTAACGTTTTACCTAGTTCCGCTTCAATCGGAGAAAGTCGAGGAAATCGTCGAAATAAAGTTGAAGGCTATAGTATGGAAAAATCGTCGATTTTCGCGATGAATTAAAAAATTCCGAAAATACGCTAGAACGACTATAAATGGTCCTAGCTAACGTTTTTACTTAGTTCCGGTTCAATCGGAGAAAGTCGAGGAAATCGTCGAAAAAAAGTTGAAGGCTATAGTATGGAAAAATCGTCGATTTTCGCGATGAATTAAAAAATTCCGAAAATACGCTAGAACGACTATAAATGGTCCTAGCTAACGTTTTACCTAGTTCCGCTTCAATCGGAGAAAGTCGAGGAAATCGTCGAAATAAAGTTGAAGGCTATAGTATGGAAAAATCGTCGATTTTCGCGATGAATTAAAAAATTCTGAAAATAGGCTAGAACGACTATAAATGGTCCTAGCTAACGTTTTACCTAGTTCCGCTTCAATCGGAGAAAGTCGAGGAAATCGTCGAAAAAAAGTTGAAGGCTATAGTATGGAAAAATCGTCGATTTTCGCGATGAATTAAAAAATTCCGAAAATACGCTAGAACGACTATAAATGGTCCTAGCTAACGTTTTACCTAGTTCCGCTTCAATCGGAGAAAGTCGAGGAAATCGTCGAAATAAAGTTGAAGGCTATAGTATGGAAAAATCGTCGATTTTCGCGATGAATTAAAAAATTCTGAAAATAGGCTAGAACGACTATAAATGGTCCTAGCTAACGTTTTACCTAGTTCCGCTTCAATCGGAGAAAGTCGAGGAAATCGTCGAAAAAAAGTTGAAGGCTATAGTATGGAAAAATCGTCGATTTTCGCGATGAATTAAAAAATTCCGAAAATACGCTAGAACGACTATAAATGGTCCTAGCTAACGTTTTACCTAGTTCCGCTTCAATCGGAGAAAGTCGAGGAAATCGTCGAAATAAAGTTGAAGGCTATAGTATGGAAAAATCGTCGATTTTCGCGATGAATTAAAAAATTCTGAAAATAGGCTAGAACGACTATAAATGGTCCTAGCTAACGTTTTACCTAGTTCCGCTTCAATCGGAGAAAGTCGAGGAAATCGTCGAAAAAAAGTTGAAGGCTATAGTATGGAAAAATCGTCGATTTTCGCGATGAATTAAAAAATTCCGAAAATACGCTAGAACGACTATAAATGGTCCTAGCTAACGTTTTACCTAGTTCCGCTTCAATCGGAGAAAGTCGAGGAAATCGTCGAAATAAAGTTGAAGGCTATAGTATGGAAAAATCGTCGATTTTCGCGATGAATTAAAAAATTCCAAAAATACGCTAGAACGACTATAAATGGTCCTAGCTAACGTTTTTACTTAGTTCCGGTTCAATCGGAGAAAGTCGAGGAAATCGTCGAAATAAAGTTGAAGGCTATATATAGTATGGAAAAATCGTCGATTTTCGCGATGAATTAAAAAATTCCGAAAATAGGCTAGAACGACTATAAATGGTCCTAGCTAACGTTTTTACTTAGTTCCGGTTCAATCGGAGAAAGTCGAGGAAATCGTCGAAAAAAAGTTGAAGGCTATAGTATGGAAAAATCGTCGATTTTCGCGATGAATTAAAAAATTCCGAAAATACGCTAGAACGACTATAAATGGTCCTAGCTAACGTCTTACCTAGTTCCGCTTCAATCGGAGAAAGTCGAGGAAATCGTCGAAATAAAGTTGAAGGCTATAGTATGGAAAAATCGTCGATTTTCGCGATGAATTAAAAAATTCTGAAAATAGGCTAGAACGACTATAAATGGTCCTAGCTAACGTTTTTACTTAGTTCCGGTTCAATCGGAGAAAGTCGAGGAAATCGTCGAAAAAAAGTTGAAGGCTATATATAGTATGGAAAAATCGTCGATTTTCGCGATGAATTAAAAAATTCCGAAAATAGGCTAGAACGACTATAAATGGTCCTAGCTAACGTTTTTACTTAGTTCCGGTTCAATCGGAGAAAGTCGAGGAAATCGTCGAAAAAAAGTTGAAGGCTATATATAGTATGGAAAAATCGTCGATTTTCGCGATGAATTAAAAAATTCCGAAAATAGGCTAGAACGACTATAAATGGTCCTAGCTAACGTTTTTACTTAGTTCCGGTTCAATCGGAGAAAGTCGAGGAAATCGTCGAAACAAAGTTGAAGGCTATATATAGTATGGAAAAATCGTCGATTTTCGCGATGAATTAAAAAATTCCGAAAATAGGCTAGAACGACTATAAATGGTCCTAGCTAACGTTTTTACTTAGTTCCGGTTCAATCGGAGAAAGTCGAGGAAATCGTCGAAAAAAAGTTGAAGGCTATATATAGTATGGAAAAATCGTCGATTTTCGCGATGAATTAAAAAATTCCGAAAATACGCTAGAACGACTATAAATGGTCCTAGCTAACATTTTTACTTAGTTCCGGTTCAATCGGAGAAAGTCGAGGAAATCGTCGAAAAAAAGTTGAAGGCTATAGTATGGAAAAATCGTCGATTTTCGCGATGAATTAAAAAATTCCGAAAATACGCTAGAACGACTATAAATGGTCCTAGCTAACATTTTTACTTAGTTCCGGTTCAATCGGAGAAAGTCGAGGAAATCGTCGAAATAAAGTTGAAGGCTATATATAGTATGGAAAAATCGTCGATTTTCGCGATGAATTAAAAAATTCCGAAAATACGCTAGAACGACTATAAATGGTCCTAGCTAACGTTTTACCTAGTTCCGCTTCAATCGGAGAAAGTCGAGGAAAACGTCGAAAAAAAGTTGAAGGCTATAGTATGGAAAAATCGTCGATTTTCGCGATGAATTAAAAAATTCCGAAAATACGCTAGAACGACTATAAATGGTCCTAGCTAACGTTTTACCTAGTTCCGCTTCAATCGGAGAAAGTCGAGGAAATCGTCGAAATAAAGTTGAAGGCTATAGTATGGAAAAATCGTCGATTTTCGCGATGAATTAAAAAATTCCGAAAATACGCTAGAACGACTATAAATGGTCCTAGCTAACGTTTTTACTTAGTTCCGGTTCAATCGGAGAAAGTCGAGGAAATCGTCGAAATAAAGTTGAAGGCTATATATAGTATGGAAAAATCGTCGATTTTCGCGATGAATTAAAAAATTCCGAAAATACGCTAGAAGGACTATAAATGGTCCTAGCTAACGTTTTACCTAGTTCCGCTTCAATCGGAGAAAGTCGAGGAAAACGTCGAAAAAAAGTTGAAGGCTATAGTATGGAAAAATCGTCGATTTTCGCGATGAATTAAAAAATTCCGAAAATACGCTAGAACGACTATAAATGGTCCTAGCTAACGTTTTACCTAGTTCCGCTTCAATCGGAGAAAGTCGAGGAAAACGTCGAAAAAAAGTTGAAGGCTATAGTATGGAAAAATCGTCGATTTTCGCGATGAATTAAAAAATTCTGAAAATAGGCTAGAACGACTATAAATGGTCCTAGCTAACGTTTTACCTAGTTCCGCTTCAATCGGAGAAAGTCGAGGAAATCGTCGAAAAAAAGTTGAAGGCTATAGTATGGAAAAATCGTCGATTTTCGCGATGAATTAAAAAATTCCGAAAATACGCTAGAACGACTATAAATGGTCCTAGCTAACGTTTTACCTAGTTCCGCTTCAATCGGAGAAAGTCGAGGAAATCGTCGAAATAAAGTTGAAGGCTATAGTATGGAAAAATCGTCGATTTTCGCGATGAATTAAAAAATTCCGAAAATACGCTAGAACGACTATAAATGGTCCTAGCTAACGTTTTTACTTAGTTCCGGTTCAATCGGAGAAAGTCGAGGAAATCGTCGAAATAAAGTTGAAGGCTATATATAGTATGGAAAAATCGTCGATTTTCGCGATGAATTAAAAAATTCCGAAAATAGGCTAGAACGACTATAAATGGTCCTAGCTAACGTTTTTACTTAGTTCCGGTTCAATCGGAGAAAGTCGAGGAAATCGTCGAAAAAAAGTTGAAGGCTATAGTATGGAAAAATCGTCGATTTTCGCGATGAATTAAAAAATTCCGAAAATACGCTAGAACGACTATAAATGGTCCTAGCTAACGTCTTACCTAGTTCCGCTTCAATCGGAGAAAGTCGAGGAAATCGTCGAAATAAAGTTGAAGGCTATAGTATGGAAAAATCGTCGATTTTCGCGATGAATTAAAAAATTCTGAAAATAGGCTAGAACGACTATAAATGGTCCTAGCTAACGTTTTTACTTAGTTCCGGTTCAATCGGAGAAAGTCGAGGAAATCGTCGAAAAAAAGTTGAAGGCTATATATAGTATGGAAAAATCGTCGATTTTCGCGATGAATTAAAAAATTCCGAAAATAGGCTAGAACGACTATAAATGGTCCTAGCTAACGTTTTTACTTAGTTCCGGTTCAATCGGAGAAAGTCGAGGAAATCGTCGAAAAAAAGTTGAAGGCTATATATAGTATGGAAAAATCGTCGATTTTCGCGATGAATTAAAAAATTCCGAAAATAGGCTAGAACGACTATAAATGGTCCTAGCTAACGTTTTTACTTAGTTCCGGTTCAATCGGAGAAAGTCGAGGAAATCGTCGAAACAAAGTTGAAGGCTATATATAGTATGGAAAAATCGTCGATTTTCGCGATGAATTAAAAAATTCCGAAAATAGGCTAGAACGACTATAAATGGTCCTAGCTAACGTTTTTACTTAGTTCCGGTTCAATCGGAGAAAGTCGAGGAAATCGTCGAAAAAAAGTTGAAGGCTATATATAGTATGGAAAAATCGTCGATTTTCGCGATGAATTAAAAAATTCCGAAAATACGCTAGAACGACTATAAATGGTCCTAGCTAACATTTTTACTTAGTTCCGGTTCAATCGGAGAAAGTCGAGGAAATCGTCGAAAAAAAGTTGAAGGCTATAGTATGGAAAAATCGTCGATTTTCGCGATGAATTAAAAAATTCCGAAAATACGCTAGAACGACTATAAATGGTCCTAGCTAACATTTTTACTTAGTTCCGGTTCAATCGGAGAAAGTCGAGGAAATCGTCGAAATAAAGTTGAAGGCTATATATAGTATGGAAAAATCGTCGATTTTCGCGATGAATTAAAAAATTCCGAAAATACGCTAGAACGACTATAAATGGTCCTAGCTAACGTTTTACCTAGTTCCGCTTCAATCGGAGAAAGTCGAGGAAAACGTCGAAAAAAAGTTGAAGGCTATAGTATGGAAAAATCGTCGATTTTCGCGATGAATTAAAAAATTCCGAAAATACGCTAGAACGACTATAAATGGTCCTAGCTAACGTTTTACCTAGTTCCGCTTCAATCGGAGAAAGTCGAGGAAATCGTCGAAATAAAGTTGAAGGCTATAGTATGGAAAAATCGTCGATTTTCGCGATGAATTAAAAAATTCCGAAAATACGCTAGAACGACTATAAATGGTCCTAGCTAACGTTTTTACTTAGTTCCGGTTCAATCGGAGAAAGTCGAGGAAATCGTCGAAAAAAAGTTGAAGGCTATAGTATGGAAAAATCGTCGATTTTCGCGATGAATTAAAAAATTCCGAAAATACGCTAGAACGACTATAAATGGTCCTAGCTAACATTTTTACTTAGTTCCGGTTCAATCGGAGAAAGTCGAGGAAATCGTCGAAAAAAAGTTGAAGGCTATAGTATGGAAAAATCGTCGATTTTCGCGATGAATTAAAAAATTCCGAAAATACGCTAGAACGACTATAAATGGTCCTAGCTAACGTTTTTACTTAGTTCCGGTTCAATCGGAGAAAGTCGAGGAAATCGTCGAAAAAAAGTTGAAGGCTATATATAGTATGGAAAAATCGTCGATTTTCGCGATGAATTAAAAAATTCCGAAAATAGGCTAGAACGACTATAAATGGTCCTAGCTAACGTTTTTACTTAGTTCCGGTTCAATCGGAGAAAGTCGAGGAAATCGTCGAAACAAAGTTGAAGGCTATATATAGTATGGAAAAATCGTCGATTTTCGCGATGAATTAAAAAATTCCGAAAATAGGCTAGAACGACTATAAATGGTCCTAGCTAACGTTTTTACTTAGTTCCGGTTCAATCGGAGAAAGTCGAGGAAATCGTCGAAAAAAAGTTGAAGGCTATATATAGTATGGAAAAATCGTCGATTTTCGCGATGAATTAAAAAATTCCGAAAATACGCTAGAACGACTATAAATGGTCCTAGCTAACATTTTTACTTAGTTCCGGTTCAATCGGAGAAAGTCGAGGAAATCGTCGAAAAAAAGTTGAAGGCTATAGTATGGAAAAATCGTCGATTTTCGCGATGAATTAAAAAATTCCGAAAATACGCTAGAACGACTATAAATGGTCCTAGCTAACATTTTTACTTAGTTCCGGTTCAATCGGAGAAAGTCGAGGAAATCGTCGAAATAAAGTTGAAGGCTATATATAGTATGGAAAAATCGTCGATTTTCGCGATGAATTAAAAAATTCCGAAAATACGCTAGAACGACTATAAATGGTCCTAGCTAACGTTTTACCTAGTTCCGCTTCAATCGGAGAAAGTCGAGGAAAACGTCGAAAAAAAGTTGAAGGCTATAGTATGGAAAAATCGTCGATTTTCGCGATGAATTAAAAAATTCCGAAAATACGCTAGAACGACTATAAATGGTCCTAGCTAACGTTTTACCTAGTTCCGCTTCAATCGGAGAAAGTCGAGGAAATCGTCGAAATAAAGTTGAAGGCTATAGTATGGAAAAATCGTCGATTTTCGCGATGAATTAAAAAATTCCGAAAATACGCTAGAACGACTATAAATGGTCCTAGCTAACGTTTTTACTTAGTTCCGGTTCAATCGGAGAAAGTCGAGGAAATCGTCGAAATAAAGTTGAAGGCTATATATAGTATGGAAAAATCGTCGATTTTCGCGATGAATTAAAAAATTCCGAAAATACGCTAGAAGGACTATAAATGGTCCTAGCTAACGTTTTACCTAGTTCCGCTTCAATCGGAGAAAGTCGAGGAAAACGTCGAAAAAAAGTTGAAGGCTATAGTATGGAAAAATCGTCGATTTTCGCGATGAATTAAAAAATTCCGAAAATACGCTAGAACGACTATAAATGGTCCTAGCTAACGTTTTACCTAGTTCCGCTTCAATCGGAGAAAGTCGAGGAAAACGTCGAAAAAAAGTTGAAGGCTATAGTATGGAAAAATCGTCGATTTTCGCGATGAATTAAAAAATTCTGAAAATAGGCTAGAACGACTATAAATGGTCCTAGCTAACGTTTTACCTAGTTCCGCTTCAATCGGAGAAAGTCGAGGAAAACGTCGAAAAAAAGTTGAAGGCTATAGTATGGAAAAATCGTCGATTTTCGCGATGAATTAAAAAATTCCGAAAATACGCTAGAACGACTATAAATGGTCCTAGCTAACGTTTTTACTTAGTTCCGGTTCAATCGGAGAAAGTCGAGGAAATCGTCGAAATAAAGTTGAAGGCTATATATAGTATGGAAAAATCGTCGATTTTCGCGATGAATTAAAAAATTCCGAAAATAGGCTAGAACGACTATAAATGGTCCTAGCTAACGTTTTTACTTAGTTCCGGTTCAATCGGAGAAAGTCGAGGAAATCGTCGAAAAAAAGTTGAAGGCTATAGTATGGAAAAATCGTCGATTTTCGCGATGAATTAAAAAATTCCGAAAATACGCTAGAACGACTATAAATGGTCCTAGCTAACGTTTTACCTAGTTCCGCTTCAATCGGAGAAAGTCGAGGAAATCGTCGAAATAAAGTTGAAGGCTATAGTATGGAAAAATCGTCGATTTTCGCGATGAATTAAAAAATTCTGAAAATAGGCTAGAACGACTATAAATGGTCCTAGCTAACGTTTTTACTTAGTTCCGCTTCAATCGGAGAAAGTCGAGGAAATCGTCGAAAAAAAGTTGAAGGCTATAGTATGGAAAAATCGTCGATTTTCGCGATGAATTAAAAAATTCTGAAAATAGGCTAGAACGACTATAAATGGTCCTAGCTAACGTTTTTACTTAGTTCCGCTTCAATCGGAGAAAGTCGAGGAAATCGTCGAAATAAAGTTGAAGGCTATATATAGTATGGAAAAATCGTCGATTTTCGCGATGAATTAAAAAATTCCGAAAATACGCTAGAAGGACTATAAATGGTCCTAGCTAACGTTTTACCTAGTTCCGCTTCAATCGGAGAAAGTCGAGGAAAACGTCGAAAAAAAGTTGAAGGCTATAGTATGGAAAAATCGTCGATTTTCGCGATGAATTAAAAAATTCCGAAAATACGCTAGAACGACTATAAATGGTCCTAGCTAACGTTTTACCTAGTTCCGCTTCAATCGGAGAAAGTCGAGGAAAACGTCGAAAAAAAGTTGAAGGCTATAGTATGGAAAAATCGTCGATTTTCGCGATGAATTAAAAAATTCTGAAAATAGGCTAGAACGACTATAAATGGTCCTAGCTAACGTTTTACCTAGTTCCGCTTCAATCGGAGAAAGTCGAGGAAAACGTCGAAAAAAAGTTGAAGGCTATAGTATGGAAAAATCGTCGATTTTCGCGATGAATTAAAAAATTCCGAAAATACGCTAGAACGACTATAAATGGTCCTAGCTAACGTTTTTACTTAGTTCCGGTTCAATCGGAGAAAGTCGAGGAAATCGTCGAAATAAAGTTGAAGGCTATATATAGTATGGAAAAATCGTCGATTTTCGCGATGAATTAAAAAATTCCGAAAATAGGCTAGAACGACTATAAATGGTCCTAGCTAACGTTTTTACTTAGTTCCGGTTCAATCGGAGAAAGTCGAGGAAATCGTCGAAAAAAAGTTGAAGGCTATAGTATGGAAAAATCGTCGATTTTCGCGATGAATTAAAAAATTCCGAAAATACGCTAGAACGACTATAAATGGTCCTAGCTAACGTTTTACCTAGTTCCGCTTCAATCGGAGAAAGTCGAGGAAATCGTCGAAATAAAGTTGAAGGCTATAGTATGGAAAAATCGTCGATTTTCGCGATGAATTAAAAAATTCTGAAAATAGGCTAGAACGACTATAAATGGTCCTAGCTAACGTTTTTACTTAGTTCCGCTTCAATCGGAGAAAGTCGAGGAAATCGTCGAAAAAAAGTTGAAGGCTATAGTATGGAAAAATCGTCGATTTTCGCGATGAATTAAAAAATTCTGAAAATAGGCTAGAACGACTATAAATGGTCCTAGCTAACGTTTTTACTTAGTTCCGCTTCAATCGGAGAAAGTCGAGGAAATCGTCGAAAAAAAGTTGAAGGCTATAGTATGGAAAAATCGTCGATTTTCGCGATGAATTAAAAAATTCCGAAAATACGCTAGAACGACTATAAATGGTCCTAGCTAACGTTTTACCTAGTTCCGCTTCAATCGGAGAAAGTCGAGGAAATCGTCGAAATAAAGTTGAAGGCTATAGTATGGAAAAATCGTCGATTTTCGCGATGAATTAAAAAATTCTGAAAATAGGCTAGAACGACTATAAATGGTCCTAGCTAACGTTTTACCTAGTTCCGCTTCAATCGGAGAAAGTCGAGGAAATCGTCGAAATAAAGTTGAAGGCTATAGTATGGAAAAATCGTCGATTTTCGCGATGAATTAAAAAATTCTGAAAATAGGCTAGAACGACTATAAATGGTCCTAGCTAACGTTTTTACTTAGTTCCGGTTCAATCGGAGAAAGTCGAGGAAATCGTCGAAAAAAAGTTGAAGGCTATATATAGTATGGAAAAATCGTCGATTTTCGCGATGAATTAAAAAATTCCGAAAATAGGCTAGAACGACTATAAATGGTCCTAGCTAACGTTTTTACTTAGTTCCGGTTCAATCGGAGAAAGTCGAGGAAATCGTCGAAAAAAAGTTGAAGGCTATATATAGTATGGAAAAATCGTCGATTTTCGCGATGAATTAAAAAATTCCGAAAATAGGCTAGAACGACTATAAATGGTCCTAGCTAACGTTTTTACTTAGTTCCGGTTCAATCGGAGAAAGTCGAGGAAATCGTCGAAAAAAAGTTGAAGGCTATATATAGTATGGAAAAATCGTCGATTTTCGCGATGAATTAAAAAATTCCGAAAATAGGCTAGAACGACTATAAATGGTCCTAGCTAACGTTTTTACTTAGTTCCGGTTCAATCGGAGAAAGTCGAGGAAATCGTCGAAAAAAAGTTGAAGGCTATATATAGTATGGAAAAATCGTCGATTTTCGCGATGAATTAAAAAATTCCGAAAATACGCTAGAACGACTATAAATGGTCCTAGCTAACATTTTTACTTAGTTCCGGTTCAATCGGAGAAAGTCGAGGAAATCGTCGAAAAAAAGTTGAAGGCTATAGTATGGAAAAATCGTCGATTTTCGCGATGAATTAAAAAATTCCGAAAATACGCTAGAACGACTATAAATGGTCCTAGCTAACATTTTTACTTAGTTCCGGTTCAATCGGAGAAAGTCGAGGAAATCGTCGAAAAAAAGTTGAAGGCTATAGTATGGAAAAATCGTCAATTTTCGCGATGAATTAAAAAATTCCGAAAATAGGCTAGAACGACTATAAATGGTCCTAGCTAACGTTTTTACTTAGTTCCGGTTCAATCGGAGAAAGTCGAGGAAATCGTCGAAAAAAAGTTGAAGGCTATAGTATGGAAAAATCGTCGATTTTCGCGATGAATTAAAAAATTCCGAAAATACGCTAGAACGACTATAAATGGTCCTAGCTAACATTTTTACTTAGTTCCGGTTCAATCGGAGAAAGTCGAGGAAATCGTCGAAAAAAAGTTGAAGGCTATAGTATGGAAAAATCGTCGATTTTCGCGATGAATTAAAAAATTCCGAAAATAGGCTAGAACGACTATAAATGGTCCTAGCTAACGTTTTTACTTAGTTCCGGTTCAATCGGAGAAAGTCGAGGAAATCGTCGAAAAAAAGTTGAAGGCTATATATAGTATGGAAAAATCGTCGATTTTCGCGATGAATTAAAAAATTCCGAAAATAGGCTAGAACGACTATAAATGGTCCTAGCTAACGTTTTTACTTAGTTCCGGTTCAATCGGAGAAAGTCGAGGAAATCGTCGAAAAAAAGTTGAAGGCTATATATAGTATGGAAAAATCGTCGATTTTCGCGATGAATTAAAAAATTCCGAAAATAGGCTAGAACGACTATAAATGGTCCTAGCTAACGTTTTTACTTAGTTCCGGTTCAATCGGAGAAAGTCGAGGAAATCGTCGAAAAAAAGTTGAAGGCTATATATAGTATGGAAAAATCGTCGATTTTCGCGATGAATTAAAAAATTCCGAAAATAGGCTAGAACGACTATAAATGGTCCTAGCTAACGTTTTTACTTAGTTCCGGTTCAATCGGAGAAAGTCGAGGAAATCGTCGAAAAAAAGTTGAAGGCTATATATAGTATGGAAAAATCGTCGATTTTCGCGATGAATTAAAAAATTCCGAAAATACGCTAGAACGACTATAAATGGTCCTAGCTAACATTTTTACTTAGTTCCGGTTCAATCGGAGAAAGTCGAGGAAATCGTCGAAAAAAAGTTGAAGGCTATAGTATGGAAAAATCGTCGATTTTCGCGATGAATTAAAAAATTCCGAAAATACGCTAGAACGACTATAAATGGTCCTAGCTAACATTTTTACTTAGTTCCGGTTCAATCGGAGAAAGTCGAGGAAATCGTCGAAATAAAGTTGAAGGCTATATATAGTATGGAAAAATCGTCGATTTTCGCGATGAATTAAAAAATTCTGAAAATAGGCTAGAACGACTATAAATGGTCCTAGCTAACGTTTTTACTTAGTTCCGCTTCAATCGGAGAAAGTCGAGGAAATCGTCGAAAAAAAGTTGAAGGCTATAGTATGGAAAAATCGTCGATTTTCGCGATGAATTAAAAAATTCTGAAAATAGGCTAGAACGACTATAAATGGTCCTAGCTAACGTTTTACCTAGTTCCGCTTCAATCGGAGAAAGTCGAGGAAAACGTCGAAAAAAAGTTGAAGGCTATAGTATGGAAAAATCGTCGATTTTCGCGATGAATTAAAAAATTCCGAAAATACGCTAGAACGACTATAAATGGTCCTAGCTAACGTTTTTACTTAGTTCCGGTTCAATCGGAGAAAGTCGAGGAAATCGTCGAAATAAAGTTGAAGGCTATAGTATGGAAAAATCGTCGATTTTCGCGATGAATTAAAAAATTCCGAAAATACGCTAGAACGACTATAAATGGTCCTAGCTAACGTTTTACCTAGTTCCGCTTCAATCGGAGAAAGTCGAGGAAATCGTCGAAATAAAGTTGAAGGCTATAGTATGGAAAAATCGTCGATTTTCGCGATGAATTAAAAAATTCTGAAAATAGGCTAGAACGACTATAAATGGTCCTAGCTAACGTTTTTACTTAGTTCCGGTTCAATCGGAGAAAGTCGAGGAAATCGTCAAAAAAAAGTTGAAGGCTATAGTATGGAAAAATCGTCGATTTTCGCGATGAATTAAAAAATTCCGAAAATACGCTAGAACGACTATAAATGGTCCTAGCTAACGTTTTACCTAGTTCCGCTTCAATCGGAGAAAGTCGAGGAAATCGTCGAAATAAAGTTGAAGGCTATAGTATGGAAAAATCGTCGATTTTCGCGATGAATTAAAAAATTCCGAAAATAGGCTAGAACGACTATAAATGGTCCTAGCTAACGTTTTTACTTAGTTCCGGTTCAATCGGAGAAAGTCGAGGAAATCGTCGAAAAAAAGTTGAAGGCTATATATAGTATGGAAAAATCGTCGATTTTCGCGATGAATTAAAAAATTCCGAAAATACGCTAGAACGACTATAAATGGTCCTAGCTAACGTTTTTACTTAGTTCCGGTTCAATCGGAGAAAGTCGAGGAAATCGTCGAAAAAAAGTTGAAGGCTATATATAGTATGGAAAAATCGTCGATTTTCGCGATGAATTAAAAAATTCCGAAAATAGGCTAGAACGACTATAAATGGTCCTAGCTAACGTTTTTACTTAGTTCCGGTTCAATCGGAGAAAGTCGAGGAAATCGTCGAAAAAAAGTTGAAGGCTATATATAGTATGGAAAAATCGTCGATTTTCGCGATGAATTAAAAAATTCCGAAAATACGCTAGAACGACTATAAATGGTCCTAGCTAACGTTTTTACTTAGTTCCGGTTCAATCGGAGAAAGTCGAGGAAATCGTCGAAAAAAAGTTGAAGGCTATATATAGTATGGAAAAATCGTCGATTTTCGCGATGAATTAAAAAATTCCGAAAATAGGCTAGAACGACTATAAATGGTCCTAGCTAACGTTTTTACTTAGTTCCGGTTCAATCGGAGAAAGTCGAGGAAATCGTCGAAAAAAAGTTGAAGGCTATATATAGTATGGAAAAATCGTCGATTTTCGCGATGAATTAAAAAAATCCGAAAATACGCTAGAACGACTATAAATGGTCCTAGCTAACGTTTTTACTTAGTTCCGGTTCAATCGGAGAAAGTCGAGGAAATCGTCGAAAAAAAGTTGAAGGCTATATATAGTATGGAAAAATCGTCGATTTTCGCGATGAATTAAAAAATTCCGAAAATAGGCTAGAACGACTATAAATGGTCCTAGCTAACGTTTTTACTTAGTTCCGGTTCAATCGGAGAAAGTCGAGGAAATCGTCGAAAAAAAGTTGAAGGCTATATATAGTATGGAAAAATCGTCGATTTTCGCGATGAATTAAAAAATTCCGAAAATAGGCTAGAACGACTATAAATGGTCCTAGCTAACGTTTTTACTTAGTTCCGGTTCAATCGGAGAAAGTCGAGGAAATCGTCGAAAAAAAGTTGAAGGCTATATATAGTATGGAAAAATCGTCGATTTTCGCGATGAATTAAAAAATTCCGAAAATACGCTAGAACGACTATAAATGGTCCTAGCTAACGTTTTTACTTAGTTCCGGTTCAATCGGAGAAAGTCGAGGAAATCGTCGAAAAAAAGTTGAAGGCTATATATAGTATGGAAAAATCGTCGATTTTCGCGATGAATTAAAAAATTCCGAAAATAGGCTAGAACGACTATAAATGGTCCTAGCTAACGTTTTTACTTAGTTCCGGTTCAATCGGAGAAAGTCGAGGAAATCGTCGAAAAAAAGTTGAAGGCTATATATAGTATGGAAAAATCGTGGATTTTCGCGATGAATTAAAAAATTCCGAAAATAGGCTAGAACGACTATAAATGGTCCTAGCTAACGTCTTTACTTAGTTCCGGTTCAATCGGAGAAAGTCGAGGAAATCGTCGAAAAAAAGTTGAAGGCTATATATAGTATGGAAAAATCGTCGATTTTCGCGATGAATTAAAAAATTCCGAAAATAGGCTAGAACGACTATAAATGGTCCTAGCTAACGTTTTTACTTAGTTCCGGTTCAATCGGAGAAAGTCGAGGAAATCGTCGAAAAAAAGTTGAAGGCTATATATAGTATGGAAAAATCGTCGATTTTCGCGATGAATTAAAAAATTCCGAAAATACGCTAGAACGACTATAAATGGTCCTAGCTAACGTTTTTACTTAGTTCCGGTTCAATCGGAGAAAGTCGAGGAAATCGTCGAAAAAAAGTTGAAGGCTATATATAGTATGGAAAAATCGTCGATTTTCGCGATGAATTAAAAAATTCCGAAAATAGGCTAGAACGACTATAAATGGTCCTAGCTAACGTTTTTACTTAGTTCCGGTTCAATCGGAGAAAGTCGAGGAAATCGTCGAAAAAAAGTTGAAGGCTATATATAGTATGGAAAAATCGTCGATTTTCGCGATGAATTAAAAAATTCCGAAAATACGCTAGAACGACTATAAATGGTCCTAGCTAACGTTTTTACTTAGTTCCGGTTCAATCGGAGAAAGTCGAGGAAATCGTCGAAAAAAAGTTGAAGGCTATATATAGTATGGAAAAATCGTCGATTTTCGCGATGAATTAAAAAATTCCGAAAATAGGCTAGAACGACTATAAATGGTCCTAGCTAACGTTTTTACTTAGTTCCGGTTCAATCGGAGAAAGTCGAGGAAATCGTCGAAAAAAAGTTGAAGGCTATATATAGTATGGAAAAATCGTCGATTTTCGCGATGAATTAAAAAATTCCGAAAATACGCTAGAACGACTATAAATGGTCCTAGCTAACGTTTTTACTTAGTTCCGGTTCAATCGGAGAAAGTCGAGGAAATCGTCGAAAAAAAGTTGAAGGCTATATATAGTATGGAAAAATCGTCGATTTTCGCGATGAATTAAAAAATTCCGAAAATAGGCTAGAACGACTATAAATGGTCCTAGCTAACGTTTTTACTTAGTTCCGGTTCAATCGGAGAAAGTCGAGGAAATCGTCGAAAAAAAGTTGAAGGCTATATATAGTATGGAAAAATCGTCGATTTTCGCGATGAATTAAAAAATTCCGAAAATACGCTAGAACGACTATAAATGGTCCTAGCTAACGTTTTTACTTAGTTCCGGTTCAATCGGAGAAAGTCGAGGAAATCGTCGAAAAAAAGTTGAAGGCTATATATAGTATGGAAAAATCGTCGATTTTCGCGATGAATTAAAAAATTCCGAAAATAGGCTAGAACGACTATAAATGGTCCTAGCTAACGTTTTTACTTAGTTCCGGTTCAATCGGAGAAAGTCGAGGAAATCGTCGAAAAAAAGTTGAAGGCTATATATAGTATGGAAAAATCGTCGATTTTTGCGATGAATTAAAAAATTCCGAAAATAGGCTAGAACGACTATAAATGGTCCTAGCTAACGTTTTTACTTAGTTCCGGTTCAATCGGAGAAAGTCGAGGAAATCGTCGAAAAAAAGTTGAAGGCTATATATAGTATGGAAAAATCGTCGATTTTCGCGATGAATTAAAAAATTCCGAAAATACGCTAGAACGACTATAAATGGTCCTAGCTAACGTTTTTACTTAGTTCCGGTTCAATCGGAGAAAGTCGAGGAAATCGTCGAAAAAAAGTTGAAGGCTATATATAGTATGGAAAAATCGTCGATTTTCGCGATGAATTAAAAAATTCCGAAAATAGGCTAGAACGACTATAAATGGTCCTAGCTAACGTTTTTACTTAGTTCCGGTTCAATCGGAGAAAGTCGAGGAAATCGTCGAAAAAAAGTTGAAGGCTATATATAGTATGGAAAAATCGTCGATTTTCGCGATGAATTAAAAAATTCCGAAAATACGCTAGAACGACTATAAATGGTCCTAGCTAACGTTTTTACTTAGTTCCGGTTCAATCGGAGAAAGTCGAGGAAATCGTCGAAAAAAAGTTGAAGGCTATATATAGTATGGAAAAATCGTCGATTTTCGCGATGAATTAAAAAATTCCGAAAATAGGCTAGAACGACTATAAATGGTCCTAGCTAACGTTTTTACTTAGTTCCGGTTCAATCGGAGAAAGTCGAGGAAATCGTCGAAAAAAAGTTGAAGGCTATATATAGTATGGAAAAATCGTCGATTTTCGCGATGAATTAAAAAATTCCGAAA
Organism: Leptodirus hochenwartii; assembly: GCA_947310635.1. Classification (NCBI taxonomy): domain Eukaryota; kingdom Metazoa; phylum Arthropoda; class Insecta; order Coleoptera; family Leiodidae; genus Leptodirus; species Leptodirus hochenwartii. Next base: position 26,134,418 of record OX371186.1, read on the forward strand.
ATACGCTAGAACGACTATAAATGGTCCTAGCTAACGTTTTTACTTAGTTCCGGTTCAATCGGAGAAAGTCGAGGAAATCGTCGAAAAAAAGTTGAAGGCTATATATAGTATGGAAAAATCGTCGATTTTCGCGATGAATTAAAAAATTCCGAAAATACGCTAGAACGACTATAAATGGTCCTAGCTAACGTTTTTACTTAGTTCCGGTTCAATCGGAGAAAGTCGAGGAAATCGTCGAAAAAAGGTTGAAGGCTATATATAGTATGGAAAAATCGTCGATTTTCGCGATGAATTAAAAAATTCCGAAAATAGGCTAGAACGACTATAAATGGTCCTAGCTAACGTTTTTACTTAGTTCCGGTTCAATCGGAGAAAGTCGAGGAAATCGTCGAAAAAAAGTTGAAGGCTATATATAGTATGGAAAAATCGTCGATTTTCGCGATGAATTAAAAAATTCCGAAAATACGCTAGAACGACTATAAATGGTCCTAGCTAACGTTTTTACTTAGTTCCGGTTCAATCGGAGAAAGTCGAGGAAATCGTCGAAAAAAAGTTGAAGGCTATATATAGTATGGAAAAATCGTCGATTTTCGCGATGAATTAAAAAATTCCGAAAATACGCTAGAACGACTATAAATGGTCCTAGCTAACGTTTTTACTTAGTTCCGGTTCAATCGGAGAAAGTCGAGGAAATCGTCGAAAAAAGGTTGAAGGCTATATATAGTATGGAAAAATCGTCGATTTTCGCGATGAATTAAAAAATTCCGAAAATAGGCTAGAACGACTATAAATGGTCCTAGCTAACGTTTTTACTTAGTTCCGGTTCAATCGGAGAAAGTCGAGGAAATCGTCGAAAAAAAGTTGAAGGCTATATATAGTATGGAAAAATCGTCGATTTTCGCGATGAATTAAAAAATTCCGAAAATAGGCTAGAACGACTATAAATGGTCCTAGCTAACGTTTTTACTTAGTTCCGGTTCAATCGGAGAAAGTCGAGGAAATCGTCGAAAAAAAGTTGAAGGCTATATATAGTATGGAAAAATCGTCGATTTTCGCGATGAATTAAAAAATTCCGAAAATACGCTAGAACGACTATAAATGGTCCTAGCTAACGTTTTTACTTAGTTCCGGTTCAATCGGAGAAAGTCGAGGAAATCGTCGAAAAAAAGTTGAAGGCTATATATAGTATGGAAAAATCGTCGATTTTCGCGATGAATTAAAAAATTCCGAAAATACGCTAGAACGACTATAAATGGTCCTAGCTAACGTTTTTACTTAGTTCCGGTTCAATCGGAGAAAGTCGAGGAAATCGTCGAAAAAAAGTTGAAGGCTATATATAGTATGGAAAAATCGTCGATTTTCGCGATGAATTAAAAAATTCCGAAAATACGCTAGAACGACTATAAATGGTCCTAGCTAACGTTTTTACTTAGTTCCGGTTCAATCGGAGAAAGTCGAGGAAATCGTCGAAAAAAAGTTGAAGGCTATATATAGTATGGAAAAATCGTCGATTTTCGCGATGAATTAAAAAATTCCGAAAATAGGCTAGAACGACTATAAATGGTCCTAGCTAACGTTCTTACTTAGTTCCGGTTCAATCGGAGAAAGTCGACGAAATCGTCGAAAAAAGTTGAAGGCTATATATAGTATGGAAAAATCGTCGATTTTCGCGATGAATTAAAAAATTCCGAAAATACGCTAGAACGACTATAAATGGTCCTAGCTAACGTTTTTACTTAGTTCCGGTTCAATCGGAGAAAGTCGAGGAAATCGTCGAAAAAAAGTTGAAGGCTATATATAGTATGGAAAAATCGTCGATTTTCGCGATGAATTAAAAAATTCCGAAAATAGGCTAGAACGACTATAAATGGTCCTAGCTAACGTTTTTACTTAGTTCCGGTTCAATCGGAGAAAGTCGAGGAAATCGTCGAAAAAAAGTTGAAGGCTATATATAGTATGGAAAAATCGTCGATTTTCGCGATGAATTAAAAAATTCCGAAAATACGCTAGAACGACTATAAATGGTCCTAGCTAACGTTTTTACTTAGTTCCGGTTCAATCGGAGAAAGTCGAGGAAATCGTCGAAAAAAAGTTGAAGGCTATATATAGTATGGAAAAATCGTCGATTTTCGCGATGAATTAAAAAATTCCGAAAATAGGCTAGAACGACTATAAATGGTCCTAGCTAACGTTTTTACTTAGTTCCGGTTCAATCGGAGAAAGTCGAGGAAATCGTCGAAAAAAAGTTGAAGGCTATATATAGTATGGAAAAATCGTCGATTTTCGCGATGAATTAAAAAATTCCGAAAATACGCTAGAACGACTATAAATGGTCCTAGCTAACGTTTTTACTTAGTTCCGGTTCAATCGGAGAAAGTCGAGGAAATCGTCGAAAAAAAGTTGAAGGCTATATATAGTATGGAAAAATCGTCGATTTTCGCGATGAATTAAAAAATTCCGAAAATAGGCTAGAACGACTATAAATGGTCCTAGCTAACGTTTTTACTTAGTTCCGGTTCAATCGGAGAAAGTCGAGGAAATCGTCGAAAAAAAGTTGAAGGCTATATATAGTATGGAAAAATCGTCGATTTTCGCGATGAATTAAAAAATTCCGAAAATACGCTAGAACGACTATAAATGGTCCTAGCTAACGTTTTTACTTAGTTCCGGTTCAATCGGAGAAAGTCGAGGAAATCGTCGAAAAAAAGTTGAAGGCTATATATAGTATGGAAAAATCGTCGATTTTCGCGATGAATTAAAAAATTCCGAAAATAGGCTAGAACGACTATAAATGGTCCTAGCTAACGTTTTTACTTAGTTCCGGTTCAATCGGAGAAAGTCGAGGAAATCGTCGAAAAAAAGTTGAAGGCTATATATAGTATGGAAAAATCGTCGATTTTCGCGATGAATTAAAAAATTCCGAAAATACGCTAGAACGACTATAAATGGTCCTAGCTAACGTTTTTACTTAGTTCCGGTTCAATCGGAGAAAGTCGAGGAAATCGTCGAAAAAAAGTTGAAGGCTATATATAGTATGGAAAAATCGTCGATTTTCGCGATGAATTAAAAAATTCCGAAAATAGGCTAGAACGACTATAAATGGTCCTAGCTAACGTTTTTACTTAGTTCCGGTTCAATCGGAGAAAGTCGAGGAAATCGTCGAAAAAAAGTTGAAGGCTATATATAGTATGGAAAAATCGTCGATTTTCGCGATGAATTAAAAAATTCCGAAAATAGGCTAGAACGACTATAAATGGTCCTAGCTAACGTTTTTACTTAGTTCTGGTTCAATCGGAGAAAGTCGAGGAAATCGTCGAAAAAAAGTTGAAGGCTATATATAGTATGGAAAAATCGTCGATTTTCGCGATGAATTAAAAAATTCCGAAAATACGCTAGAACGACTATAAATGGTCCTAGCTAACGTTTTTACTTAGTTCCGGTTCAATCGGAGAAAGTCGAGGAAATCGTCGAAAAAAAGTTGAAGGCTATATATAGTATGGAAAAATCGTCGATTTTCGCGATGAATTAAAAAATTCCGAAAATAGGCTAGAACGACTATAAATGGTCCTAGCTAACGTTTTTACTTAGTTCCGGTTCAATCGGAGAAAGTCGAGGAAATCGTCGAAAAAAAGTTGAAGGCTATATATAGTATGGAAAAATCGTCGATTTTCGCGATGAATTAAAAAATTCCGAAAATAGGCTAGAACGACTATAAATGGTCCTAGCTAACGTTTTTACTTAGTTCCGGTTCAATCGGAGAAAGTCGAGGAAATCGTCGAAAAAAAGTTGAAGGCTATATATAGTATGGAAAAATCGTCGATTTTCGCGATGAATTAAAAAATTCCGAAAATAGGCTAGAACGACTATAAATGGTCCTAGCTAACGTTTTTACTTAGTTCCGGTTCAATCGGAGAAAGTCGAGGAAATCGTCGAAAAAAAGTTGAAGGCTATATATAGTATGGAAAAATCGTCGATTTTCGCGATGGATTAAAAAATACCGAAAATACGCTAGAACGACTATAAATGGTCCTAGCTAACATTTTTACTTAGTTCCGGTTCAATCGGAGAAAGTCGAGGAAATCGTCGAAAAAAAGTTGAAGGCTATAGTATGGAAAAATCGTCGATTTTCGCGATGAATTAAAAAATTCCGAAAATACGCTAGAACGACTATAAATGGTCCTAGCTAACATTTTTACTTAGTTCCGGTTCAATCGGAGAAAGTCGAGGAAATCGTCGAAATAAAGTTGAAGGCTATATATAGTATGGAAAAATCGTCGATTTTCGCGATGAATTAAAAAATTCTGAAAATAGGCTAGAACGACTATAAATGGTCCTAGCTAACGTTTTTACTTAGTTCCGCTTCAATCGGAGAAAGTCGAGGAAATCGTCGAAAAAAAGTTGAAGGCTATAGTATGGAAAAATCGTCGATTTTCGCGATGAATTAAAAAATTCTGAAAATAGGCTAGAACGACTATAAATGGTCCTAGCTAACGTTTTACCTAGTTCCGCTTCAATCGGAGAAAGTCGAGGAAAACGTCGAAAAAAAGTTGAAGGCTATAGTATGGAAAAATCGTCGATTTTCGCGATGAATTAAAAAATTCCGAAAATACGCTAGAACGACTATAAATGGTCCTAGCTAACGTTTTTACTTAGTTCCGGTTCAATCGGAGAAAGTCGAGGAAATCGTCGAAATAAAGTTGAAGGCTATAGTATGGAAAAATCGTCGATTTTCGCGATGAATTAAAAAATTCCGAAAATACGCTAGAACGACTATAAATGGTCCTAGCTAACGTTTTTACTTAGTTCCGGTTCAATCGGAGAAAGTCGAGGAAATCGTCGAAATAAAGTTGAAGGCTATAGTATGGAAAAATCGTCGATTTTCGCGATGAATTAAAAAATTCTGAAAATAGGCTAGAACGACTATAAATGGTCCTAGCTAACGTTTTTACTTAGTTCCGGTTCAATCGGAGAAAGTCGAGGAAATCGTCGAAAAAAAGTTGAAGGCTATAGTATGGAAAAATCGTCGATTTTCGCGATGAATTAAAAAATTCCGAAAATACGCTAGAACGACTATAAATGGTCCTAGCTAACGTTTTACCTAGTTCCGCTTCAATCGGAGAAAGTCGAGGAAATCGTCGAAATAAAGTTGAAGGCTATAGTATGGAAAAATCGTCGATTTTCGCGATGAATTAAAAAATTCCGAAAATAGGCTAGAACGACTATAAATGGTCCTAGCTAACGTTTTACCTAGTTCCGCTTCAATCGGAGAAAGTCGAGGAAATCGTCGAAATAAAGTTGAAGGCTATAGTATGGAAAAATCGTCGATTTTCGCGATGAATTAAAAAATTCCGAAAATACGCTAGAACGACTATAAATGGTCCTAGCTAACGTTTTTACTTAGTTCCGGTTCAATCGGAGAAAGTCGAGGAAATCGTCGAAAAAAAGTTGAAGGCTATAGTATGGAAAAATCGTCGATTTTCGCGATGAATTAAAAAATTCCGAAAATACGCTAGAACGACTATAAATGGTCCTAGCTAACGTTTTACCTAGTTCCGCTTCAATCGGAGAAAGTCGAGGAAATCGTCGAAATAAAGTTGAAGGCTATAGTATGGAAAAATCGTCGATTTTCGCGATGAATTAAAAAATTCCGAAAATACGCTAGAACGACTATAAATGGTCCTAGCTAACGTTTTTACTTAGTTCCGGTTCAATCGGAGAAAGTCGAGGAAATCGTCGAAAAAAAGTTGAAGGCTATATATAGTATGGAAAAATCGTCGATTTTCGCGATGAATTAAAAAATTCCGAAAATACGCTAGAACGACTATAAATGGTCCTAGCTAACGTTTTTACTTAGTTCCGGTTCAATCGGAGAAAGTCGAGGAAATCGTCGAAAAAAAGTTGAAGGCTATATATAGTATGGAAAAATCGTCGATTTTCGCGATGAATTAAAAAATTCCGAAAATACGCTAGAACGACTATAAATGGTCCTAGCTAACGTTTTTACTTAGTTCCGGTTCAATCGGAGAAAGTCGAGGAAATCGTCGAAAAAAAGTTGAAGGCTATATATAGTATGGAAAAATCGTCGATTTTCGCGATGAATTAAAAAATTCCGAAAATACGCTAGAACGACTATAAATGGTCCTAGCTAACGTTTTTACTTAGTTCCGGTTCAATCGGAGAAAGTCGAGGAAATCGTCGAAATAAAGTTGAAGGCTATATATAGTATGGAAAAATCGTCGATTTTCGCGATGAATTAAAAAATTCCGAAAATACGCTAGAACGACTATAAATGGTCCTAGCTAACGTTTTACCTAGTTCCGCTTCAATCGGAGAAAGTCGAGGAAATCGTCGAAAAAAAGTTGAAGGCTATATATAGTATGGAAAAATCGTCGATTTTCGCGATGAATTAAAAAATTCCGAAAATACGCTAGAACGACTATAAATGGTCCTAGCTAACGTTTTACCTAGTTCCGCTTCAATCGGAGAAAGTCGAGGAAATCGTCGAAATAAAGTTGAAGGCTATAGTATGGAAAAATCGTCGATTTTCGCGATGAATTAAAAAATTCCGAAAATACGCTAGAACGACTATAAATGGTCCTAGCTAACGTTTTACCTAGTTCCGCTTCAATCGGAGAAAGTCGAGGAAATCGTCGAAATAAAGTTGAAGGCTATAGTATGGAAAAATCGTCGATTTTCGCGATGAATTAAAAAATTCCGAAAATAGGCTAGAACGACTATAAATGGTCCTAGCTAACGTTTTACCTAGTTCCGCTTCAATCGGAGAAAGTCGAGGAAATCGTCGAAATAAAGTTGAAGGCTATAGTATGGAAAAATCGTCGATTTTCGCGATGAATTAAAAAATTCCGAAAATACGCTAGAACGACTATAAATGGTCCTAGCTAACGTTTTTACTTAGTTCCGGTTCAATCGGAGAAAGTCGAGGAAATCGTCGAAAAAAAGTTGAAGGCTATAGTATGGAAAAATCGTCGATTTTCGCGATGAATTAAAAAATTCCGAAAATACGCTAGAACGACTATAAATGGTCCTAGCTAACGTTTTTACTTAGTTCCGGTTCAATCGGAGAAAGTCGAGGAAATCGTCGAAAAAAAGTTGAAGGCTATATATAGTATGGAAAAATCGTCGATTTTCGCGATGAATTAAAAAATTCCGAAAATACGCTAGAACGACTATAAATGGTCCTAGCTAACGTTTTTACTTAGTTCCGGTTCAATCGGAGAAAGTCGAGGAAATCGTCGAAAAAAAGTTGAAGGCTATATATAGTATGGAAAAATCGTCGATTTTCGCGATGAATTAAAAAATTCCGAAAATAGGCTAGAACGACTATAAATGGTCCTAGCTAACGTTTTTACTTAGTTCCGGTTCAATCGGAGAAAGTCGAGGAAATCGTCGAAAAAAAGTTGAAGGCTATATATAGTATGGAAAAATCGTCGATTTTCGCGATGAATTAAAAAATTCCGAAAATAGGCTAGAACGACTATAAATGGTCCTAGCTAACGTTTTTACTTAGTTCCGGTTCAATCGGAGAAAGTCGAGGAAATCGTCGAAAAAAAGTTGAAGGCTATAGTATGGAAAAATCGTCGATTTTCGCGATGAATTAAAAAATTCCGAAAATACGCTAGAACGACTATAAATGGTCCTAGCTAACATTTTTACTTAGTTCCGGTTCAATCGGAGAAAGTCGAGGAAATCGTCGAAATAAAGTTGAAGGCTATATATAGTATGGAAAAATCGTCGATTTTCGCGATGAATTAAAAAATTCTGAAAATAGGCTAGAACGACTATAAATGGTCCTAGCTAACGTTTTTACTTAGTTCCGCTTCAATCGGAGAAAGTCGAGGAAATCGTCGAAAAAAAGTTGAAGGCTATATATAGTATGGAAAAATCGTCGATTTTCGCGATGAATTAAAAAATTCCGAAAATAGGCTAGAACGACTATAAATGGTCCTAGCTAACGTTTTTACTTAGTTCCGGTTCAATCGGAGAAAGTCGAGGAAATCGCCGAAAAAAAGTTGAAGGCTATAGTATGGAAAAATCGTCGATTTTCGCGATGAATTAAAAAATTCCGAAAATACGCTAGAACGACTATAAATGGTCCTAGCTAACGTTTTACCTAGTTCCGCTTCAATCGGAGAAAGTCGAGGAAATCGTCGAAAAAAAGTTGAAGGCTATATATAGTATGGAAAAATCGTCGATTTTCGCGATGAATTAAAAAATTCCGAAAATAGGCTAGAACGACTATAAATGGTCATAGCTAACGTTTTTACTTAGTTCCGGTTCAATCGGAGAAAGTCGAGGAAATCGCCGAAAAAAAGTTGAAGGCTATAGTATGGAAAAATCGTCGATTTTCGCGATGAATTAAAAAATTCCGAAAATAGGCTAGAACGACTATAAATGGTCATAGCTAACGTTTTTACTTAGTTCCGGTTCAATCGGAGAAAGTCGAGGAAATCGCCGAAAAAAAGTTGAAGGCTATAGTATGGAAAAATCGTCGATTTTCGCGATGAATTAAAAAATTCCGAAAATAGGCTAGAACGACTATAAATGGTCATAGCTAACGTTTTTACTTAGTTCCGGTTCAATCGGAGAAAGTCGAGGAAATCGCCGAAAAAAAGTTGAAGGCTATAGTATGGAAAAATCGTCGATTTTCGCGATGAATTAAAAAATTCCGAAAATACGCTAGAACGACTATAAATGGTCCTAGCTAACGTTTTACCTAGTTCCGCTTCAATCGGAGAAAGTCGAGGAAATCGTCGAAAAAAAGTTGAAGGCTATATATAGTATGGAAAAATCGTCGATTTTCGCGATGAATTAAAAAATTCCGAAAATAGGCTAGAACGACTATAAATGGTCCTAGCTAACGTTTTTACTTAGTTCCGGTTCAATCGGAGAAAGTCGAGGAAATCGTCGAAATAAAGTTGAAGGCTATAGTATGGAAAAATCGTCGATTTTCGCGATGAATTAAAAAATTCCGAAAATACGCTAGAACGACTATAAATGGTCCTAGCTAACGTTTTTACTTAGTTCCGGTTCAATCGGAGAAAGTCGAGGAAATCGTCGAAATAAAGTTGAAGGCTATAGTATGGAAAAATCGTCGATTTTCGCGATGAATTAAAAAATTCCGAAAATACGCTAGAACGACTATAAATGGTCCTAGCTAACGTTTTTACTTAGTTCCGGTTCAATCGGAGAAAGTCGAGGAAATCGTCGACAAAAAGTTGAAGGCTATATATAGTATGGAAAAATCGTCGATTTTCGCGATGAATTAAAAAATTCCGAAAATACGCTAGAACGACTATAAATGGTCCTAGCTAACGTTTTTAGTTAGTTCCGGTTCAATCGGAGAAAGTCGAGGAAATCGTCGAAATAAAGTTGAAGGCTATAGTATGGAAAAATCGTCGATTTTCGCGATGAATTAAAAAATTCCGAAAATAGGCTAGAACGACTATAAATGGTCCTAGCTAACGTTTTTACTTAGTTCCGGTTCAATCGGAGAAAGTCGAGGAAATCGTCGAAATAAAGTTGAAGGCTATAGTATGGAAAAATCGTCGATTTTCGCGATGAATTAAAAAATTCCGAAAATAGGCTAGAACGACTATAAATGGTCCTAGCTAACGTTTTTACTTAGTTCCGGTTCAATCGGAGAAAGTCGAGGAAATCGTCGAAATAAAGTTGAAGGCTATAGTATGGAAAAATCGTCGATTTTCGCGATGAATTAAAAAATTCCGAAAATACGCTAGAACGACTATAAATGGTCCTAGCTAACGTTTTTACTTAGTTCCGGTTCAATCGGAGAAAGTCGAGGAAATCGTCGAAATAAAGTTGAAGGCTATAGTATGGAAAAATCGTCGATTTTCGCGATGAATTAAAAAATTCCGAAAATACGCTAGAACGACTATAAATGGTCCTAGCTAACGTTTTTACTTAGTTCCGGTTCAATCGGAGAAAGTCGAGGAAATCGTCGACAAAAAGTTGAAGGCTATATATAGTATGGAAAAATCGTCGATTTTCGCGATGAATTAAAAAATTCCGAAAATACGCTAGAACGACTATAAATGGTCCTAGCTAACGTTTTTAGTTAGTTCCGGTTCAATCGGAGAAAGTCGAGGAAATCGTCGAAAAAAAGTTGAAGGCTATATATAGTATGGAAAAATCGTCGATTTTCGCGATGAATTAAAAAATTCCGAAAATAGGCTAGAACGACTATAAATGGTCCTAGCTAACGTTTTTACTTAGTTCCGGTTCAATCGGAGAAAGTCGAGGAAATCGTCGAAAAAAAGTTGAAGGCTATATATAGTATGGAAAAATCGTCGATTTTCGCGATGAATTAAAAAATTCCGAAAATAGGCTAGAACGACTATAAATGGTCATAGCTAACGTTTTTACTTAGTTCCGGTTCAATCGGAGAAAGTCGAGGAAATCGCCGAAAAAAAGTTGAAGGCTATAGTATGGAAAAATCGTCGATTTTCGCGATGAATTAAAAAATTCCGAAAATACGCTAGAACGACTATAAATGGTCCTAGCTAACGTTTTTACTTAGTTCCGGTTCAATCGGAGAAAGTCGAGGAAATCGTCGAAAAAAAGTTGAAGGCTATATATAGTATGGAAAAATCGTCGATTTTCGCGATGAATTAAAAAATTCCGAAAATAGGCTAGAACGACTATAAATGGTCCTAGCTAACGTTTTTACTTAGTTCCGGTTCAATCGGAGAAAGTCGAGGAAATCGTCGAAAAAAAGTTGAAGGCTATATATAGTATGGAAAAATCGTCGATTTTCGCGATGAATTAAAAAATTCCGAAAATAGGCTAGAACGACTATAAATGGTCATAGCTAACGTTTTTACTTAGTTCCGGTTCAATCGGAGAAAGTCGAGGAAATCGCCGAAAAAAAGTTGAAGGCTATAGTATGGAAAAATCGTCGATTTTCGCGATGAATTAAAAAATTCCGAAAATACGCTAGAACGACTATAAATGGTCCTAGCTAACATTTTTACTTAGTTCCGGTTCAATCGGAGAAAGTCGAGGAAATCGTCGAAAAAAAGTTGAAGGCTATATATAGTATGGAAAAATCGTCGATTTTCGCGATGAATTAAAAAATTCCGAAAATAGGCTAGAACGACTATAAATGGTCCTAGCTAACGTTTTTACTTAGTTCCGGTTCAATCGGAGAAAGTCGAGGAAATCGTCGAAAAAAAGTTGAAGGCTATATATAGTATGGAAAAATCGTCGATTTTCGCGATGAATTAAAAAATTCCGAAAATACGCTAGAACGACTATAAATGGTCCTAGCTAACGTTTTTACTTAGTTCCGGTTCAATCGGAGAAAGTCGAGGAAATCGTCGAAAAAAAGTTGAAGGCTATATATAGTATGGAAAAATCGTCGATTTTCGCGATGAATTAAAAAATTCCGAAAATACGCTAGAACGACTATAAATGGTCCTAGCTAACGTTTTTACTTAGTTCCGGTTCAATCGGAGAAAGTCGAGGAAATCGTCGAAAAAAATTGAAGGCTATAGTATGGAAAAATCGTCGATTTTCGCGATGAATTAAAGAATTCCGAAAATAGGCTAGAACCACTATAAATGGTCCTAGCTAACGTTTTTACTTAGTTCCGGTTCAATCGGAGAAAGTCGAGGAAATCGTCGAAAAAAAGTTGAAGGCTATAGTATGGAAAAATCGTCGATTTCGCGATGAATTAAAAAATTCCGAAAATACGCTAGAACGACTATAAATGGTCCTAGCTAACGTTTTTACTTAGTTCCGGTTCAATCGGAGAAAGTCGAGGAAATCGTCGAAAAAAAGTTGAAGGCTATAGTATGGAAAAATCGTCGATTTTCGCGATGAATTAAAAAATTCCGAAAATAGGCTAGAACGACTATAAATGGTCCTAGCTAACGTTTTTACTTAGTTCCGGTTCAATCGGAGAAAGTCGAGGAAATCGTCGAAAAAAAGTTGAAGGCTATAGTATGGAAAAATCGTCGATTTTCGCGATGAATTAAAAAATTCCGAAAATAGGCTAGAACGACTATAAATGGTCCTAGCTAACGTTTTTACTTAGTTCCGGTTCAATCGGAGAAAGTCGAGGAAATCGTCGAAAAAAAGTTGAAGGCTATAGTATGGAAAAATCGTCGATTTTCGCGATGAATTAAAAAATTCCGAAAATAGGCTAGAACGACTATAAATGGTCCTAGCTAACGTTTTTACTTAGTTCCGGTTCAATCGGAGAAAGTCGAGGAAATCGTCGAAAAAAAGTTGAAGGCTATAGTATGGAAAAATCGTCGATTTTCGCGATGAATTAAAAAATTCCGAAAATACGCTAGAACGACTATAAATGGTCCTAGCTAACGTTTTTACTTAGTTCCGCTTCAATCGGAGAAAGTCGAGGAAATCGTCGAAAAAAAGTTGAAGGCTATAGTATGGAAAAATCGTCGATTTTCGCGATGAATTAAAAAATTCCGAAAATACGCTAGAACGACTATAAATGGTCCTAGCTAACGTTTTTACTTAGTTCCGGTTCAATCGGAGAAAGTCGAGGAAATCGTCGAAAAAAAGTTGAAGGCTATAGTATGGAAAAATCGTCGATTTTCGCGATGAATTAAAAAATTACGAAAATACGCTAGAACGACTATAAATGGTCCTAGCTAACGTTTTTACTTAGTTCCGGTTCAATCGGAGAAAGTCGAGGAAATCGTCGAAAAAAAGTTGAAGGCTATAGTATGGAAAAATCGTCGATTTTCGCGATGAATTAAAAAATTCCGAAAATAGGCTAGAACGACTATAAATGGTCCTAGCTAACGTTTTTACTTAGTTCCGGTTCAATCGGAGAAAGTCGAGGAAATCGTCGAAAAAAAGTTGAAGGCTATAGTATGGAAAAATCGTCGATTTTCGCGATGAATTAAAAAATTCCGAAAATAGGCTAGAACGACTATAAATGGTCCTAGCTAACGTTTTTACTTAGTTCCGCTTCAATCGGAGAAAGTCGAGGAAATCGTCGAAAAAAAGTTGAAGGCTATAGTATGGAAAAATCATCGATTTTCGCGATGAATTAAAAAATTCCGAAAATAGGCTAGAACGACTATAAATGGTCCTAGCTAACGTTTTTACTTAGTTCCGGTTCAATCGGAGAAAGTCGAGGAAATCGTCGAAAAAAAGTTGAAGGCTATAGTATGGAAAAATCATCGATTTTCGCGATGAATTAAAAAATTCCGAAAATAGGCTAGAACGACTATAAATGGTCCTAGCTAACGTTTTTACTTAGTTCCGGTTCAATCGGAGAAAGTCGAGGAAATCGTCGAAAAAAAGTTGAAGGCTATAGTATGGAAAAATCATCGATTTTCGCGATGAATTAAAAAATTCCGAAAATAGGCTAGAACGACTATAAATGGTCCTAGCTAACGTTTTTACTTAGTTCCGGTTCAATCGGAGAAAGTCGAGGAAATCGTCGAAAAAAAGTTGAAGGCTATAGTATGGAAAAATCGTCGATTTTCGCGATGAATTAAAAAATTCCGAAAATAGGCTAGAACGACTATAAATGGTCCTAGCTAACGTTTATACTTAGTTCCGCTTCAATCGGAGAAAGTCGAGGAAATCGTCGAAAAAAAGTTGAAGGCTATAGTATGGAAAAATCGTCGATTTTCGCGATGAATTAAAAAATTCCGAAAATAGGCTAGAACGACTATAAATGGTCCTAGCTAACGTTTTTACTTAGTTCCGCTTCAATCGGAGAAAGTCGAGGAAATCGTCGAAAAAAAGTTGAAGGCTATAGTATGGAAAAATCATCGATTTTCGCGATGAATTAAAAAATTCCGAAAATAGGCTAGAACGACTATAAATAGTCCTAGCTAATGTTTTTACTTAGTTCCGCTTCAATCGGAGAAAGTCGAGGAAATCGTCGAAAAAAAGTTGAAGGCTATAGTATGGAAAAATCATCGATTTTCGCGATGAATTAAAAAATTCCGAAAATAGGCTAGAACGACTATAAATGGTCCTAGCTAACGTTTTTACTTAGTTCCGCTTCAATCGGAGAAAGTCGAGGAAATCGTCGAAAAAAAGTTAAAGGCTATAGTATGGAAAAATCGTCGATTTTCGCGATGAATTAAAAAATTCCGAAAATAGGCTAGAACGACTATAAATGGTCCTAGCTAACGTTTTTACTTAGTTCCGCTTCAATCGGAGAAAGTCGAGGAAATCGTCGAAAAAAAGTTGAAGGCTATAGTATGGAAAAATCGTCGATTTACGCGATGAATTAAAAAATTCCGAAAATACGCTAGAACGACTATAAATGGTCCTAGCTAACGTTTTTACTTAGTTCCGGTTCAATCGGAGAAAGTCGAGGAAATCGTCGAAAAAAAGTTGAAGGCTATAGTATGGAAAAATCATCGATTTTCGCGATGAATTAAAAAATTCCGAAAATAGGCTAGAACGACTATAAATGGTCCTAGCTAACGTTTTTACTTAGTTCCGGTTCAATCGGAGAAAGTCGAGGAAATCGTCGAAAAAAAGTTGAAGGCTATAGTATGGAAAAATCGTCGATTTTCGCGATGAATTAAAAAATTCCGAAAATAGGCTAGAACGACTATAAATGGTCCTAGCTAACGTTTTTACTTAGTTCCGCTTCAATCGGAGAAAGTCGAGGAAATCGTCGAAAAAAAGTTGAAGGCTATAGTATGGAAAAATCATCGATTTTCGCGATGAATTAAAAAATTCCGAAAATAGGCTAGAACGACTATAAATAGTCCTAGCTAATGTTTTTACTTAGTTCCGCTTCAATCGGAGAAAGTCGAGGAAATCGTCGAAAAAAAGTTGAAGGCTATAGTATGGAAAAATCATCGATTTTCGCGATGAATTAAAAAATTCCGAAAATAGGCTAGAACGACTATAAATGGTCCTAGCTAACGTTTTTACTTAGTTCCGCTTCAATCGGAGAAAGTCGAGGAAATCGTCGAAAAAAAGTTAAAGGCTATAGTATGGAAAAATCGTCGATTTTCGCGATGAATTAAAAAATTCCGAAAATAGGCTAGAACGACTATAAATGGTCCTAGCTAACGTTTTTACTTAGTTCCGGTTCAATCGGAGAAAGTCGAGGAAATCGTCGAAAAAAAGTTGAAGGCTATAGTATGGAAAAATCGTCGATTTTCGCGATGAATTAAAAAATTCCGAAAATACGCTAGAACGACTATAAATGGTCCTAGCTAACGTTTTTACTTAGTTCCGGTTCAATCGGAGAAAGTCGAGGAAATCGTCGAAAAAAAGTTGAAGGCTATAGTATGGAAAAATCGTCGATTTTCGCGATGAATTAAAAAATTCCGAAAATACGCTAGAACGACTATAAATGGTCCTAGCTAACGTTTTTACTTAGTTCCGGTTCAATCGGAGAAAGTCGAGGAAATCGTCGAAAAAAAGTTGAAGGCTATAGTATGGAAAAATCATCGATTTTCGCGATGAATTAAAAAATTCCGAAAATAGGCTAGAACGACTATAAATGGTCCTAGCTAACGTTTTTACTTAGTTCCGGTTCAATCGGAGAAAGTCGAGGAAATCGTCGAAAAAAAGTTGAAGGCTATAGTATGGAAAAATCATCGATTTTCGCGATGAATTAAAAAATTCCGAAAATAGGCTAGAACGACTATAAATGGTCCTAGCTAACGTTTTTACTTAGTTCCGGTTCAATCGGAGAAAGTCGAGGAAATCGTCGAAAAAAAGTTGAAGGCTATAGTATGGAAAAATCGTCGATTTTCGCGATGAATTAAAAAATTCCGAAAATAGGCTAGAACGACTATAAATGGTCCTAGCTAACGTTTTTACTTAGTTCCGCTTCAATCGGAGAAAGTCGAGGAAATCGTCGAAAAAAAGTTGAAGGCTATAGTATGGAAAAATCATCGATTTTCGCGATGAATTAAAAAATTCCGAAAATACGCTAGAACGACTATAAATGGTCCTAGCTAACGTTTTTACTTAGTTCCGCTTCAATCGGAGAAAGTCGAGGAAATCGTCGAAAAAAAGTTGAAGGCTATAGTATGGAAAAATCATCGATTTTCGCGATGAATTAAAAAATTCCGAAAATAGGCTAGAACGACTATAAATGGTCCTAGCTAACGTTATTACTTAGTTCCGCTTCAATCGGAGAAAGTCGAGGAAATCGTCGAAAAAAAGTTGAAGGCTATAGTATGGAAAAATCATCGATTTTCGCGATGAATTAAAAAATTCCGAAAATAGGCTAGAACGACTATAAATGGTCCTAGCTAACGTTTTTACTTAGTTCCGGTTCAATCGGAGAAAGTCGAGGAAATCGTCGAAAAAAAGTTGAAGGCTATAGTATGGAAAAATCGTCGATTTTCGCGATGAATTAAAAAATTCCGAAAATAGGCTAGAACGACTATAAATGGTCCTAGCTAACGTTTTTACTTAGTTCCGCTTCAATGGGAGAAAGTCGAGGAAATCGTCGAAAAAAAGTTGAAGGCTTATAGTATGGAAAAATCGTCGATTTTCGCGATGAATTAAAAAATTCCGAAAATACGCTAGAACGACTATAAATGGTCCTAGCTAACGTTTTTACTTAGTTCCGCTTCAATCGGAGAAAGTCGAAGAAATCGTCGAAAAAAAGTTGAAGGCTATAGTATGGAAAAATCGTCGATTTTCGCGATGAATTAAAAAATTCCGAAAATAGGCTAGAACGACTATAAATGGTCCTAGCTAACGTTTTTACTTAGTTCCGGTTCAATCGGAGAAAGTCGAGGAAATCGTCGAAAAAAAGTTGAAGGCTATAGTATGGAAAAATCGTCGATTTTCGCGATGAATTAAAAAATTCCGAAAATACGCTAGAACGACTATAAATGGTCCTAGCTAACGTTTTTACTTAGTTCCGCTTCAATCGGAGAAAGTCGAAGAAATCGTCGAAAAAAAGTTGAAGGCTATAGTATGGAAAAATCATCGATTTTCGCGATGAATTAAAAAATTCCGAAAATAGGCTAGAACGACTATAAATGGTCCTAGCTAACGTTTTTACTTAGTTCCGCTTCAATCGGAGAAAGTCGAGGAAATCGTCGAAAAAAAGTTGAAGGCTATAGTATGGAAAAATCGTCGATTTTCGCGATGAATTAAAAAATTCCGAAAATAGGCTAGAACGACTATAAATGGTCCTAGCTAACGTTTTTACTTAGTTCCGGTTCAATCGGAGAAAGTCGAGGAAATCGTCGAAAAAAAGTTGAAGGCTATAGTATGGAAAAATCATCGATTTTCGCGATGAATTAAAAAATTCCGAAAATAGGCTAGAACGACTATAAATGGTCCTAGCTAACGTTTTTACTTAGTTCCGGTTCAATCGGAGAAAGTCGAGGAAATCGTCGAAAAAAAGTTGAAGGCTATAGTATGGAAAAATCATCGATTTTCGCGATGAATTAAAAAATTCCGAAAATAGGCTAGAACGACTATAAATAGTCCTAGCTAATGTTTTTACTTAGTTCCGCTTCAATCGGAGAAAGTCGAGGAAATCGTCGAAAAAAAGTTGAAGGCTATAGTATGGAAAAATCATCGATTTTCGCGATGAATTAAAAAATTCCGAAAATAGGCTAGAACGACTATAAATGGTCCTAGCTAACGTTTTTACTTAGTTCCGCTTCAATCGGAGAAAGTCGAGGAAATCGTCGAAAAAAAGTTAAAGGCTATAGTATGGAAAAATCGTCGATTTTCGCGATGAATTAAAAAATTCCGAAAATAGGCTAGAACGACTATAAATGGTCCTAGCTAACGTTTTTACTTAGTTCCGCTTCAATCGGAGAAAGTCGAGGAAATCGTCGAAAAAAAGTTGAAGGCTATAGTATGGAAAAATCGTCGATTTACGCGATGAATTAAAAAATTCCGAAAATACGCTAGAACGACTATAAATGGTCCTAGCTAACGTTTTTACTTAGTTCCGGTTCAATCGGAGAAAGTCGAGGAAATCGTCGAAAAAAAGTTGAAGGCTATAGTATGGAAAAATCATCGATTTTCGCGATGAATTAAAAAATTCCGAAAATAGGCTAGAACGACTATAAATGGTCCTAGCTAACGTTTTTACTTAGTTCCGGTTCAATCGGAGAAAGTCGAGGAAATCGTCGAAAAAAAGTTGAAGGCTATAGTATGGAAAAATCGTCGATTTTCGCGATGAATTAAAAAATTCCGAAAATAGGCTAGAACGACTATAAATGGTCCTAGCTAACGTTTTTACTTAGTTCCGCTTCAATCGGAGAAAGTCGAGGAAATCGTCGAAAAAAAGTTGAAGGCTATAGTATGGAAAAATCATCGATTTTCGCGATGAATTAAAAAATTCCGAAAATAGGCTAGAACGACTATAAATAGTCCTAGCTAATGTTTTTACTTAGTTCCGCTTCAATCGGAGAAAGTCGAGGAAATCGTCGAAAAAAAGTTGAAGGCTATAGTATGGAAAAATCATCGATTTTCGCGATGAATTAAAAAATTCCGAAAATAGGCTAGAACGACTATAAATGGTCCTAGCTAACGTTTTTACTTAGTTCCGCTTCAATCGGAGAAAGTCGAGGAAATCGTCGAAAAAAAGTTAAAGGCTATAGTATGGAAAAATCGTCGATTTTCGCGATGAATTAAAAAATTCCGAAAATAGGCTAGAACGACTATAAATGGTCCTAGCTAACGTTTTTACTTAGTTCCGGTTCAATCGGAGAAAGTCGAGGAAATCGTCGAAAAAAAGTTGAAGGCTATAGTATGGAAAAATCGTCGATTTTCGCGATGAATTAAAAAATTCCGAAAATACGCTAGAACGACTATAAATGGTCCTAGCTAACGTTTTTACTTAGTTCCGGTTCAATCGGAGAAAGTCGAGGAAATCGTCGAAAAAAAGTTGAAGGCTATAGTATGGAAAAATCGTCGATTTTCGCGATGAATTAAAAAATTCCGAAAATACGCTAGAACGACTATAAATGGTCCTAGCTAACGTTTTTACTTAGTTCCGGTTCAATCGGAGAAAGTCGAGGAAATCGTCGAAAAAAAGTTGAAGGCTATAGTATGGAAAAATCATCGATTTTCGCGATGAATTAAAAAATTCCGAAAATAGGCTAGAACGACTATAAATGGTCCTAGCTAACGTTTTTACTTAGTTCCGGTTCAATCGGAGAAAGTCGAGGAAATCGTCGAAAAAAAGTTGAAGGCTATAGTATGGAAAAATCATCGATTTTCGCGATGAATTAAAAAATTCCGAAAATAGGCTAGAACGACTATAAATGGTCCTAGCTAACGTTTTTACTTAGTTCCGGTTCAATCGGAGAAAGTCGAGGAAATCGTCGAAAAAAAGTTGAAGGCTATAGTATGGAAAAATCGTCGATTTTCGCGATGAATTAAAAAATTCCGAAAATAGGCTAGAACGACTATAAATGGTCCTAGCTAACGTTTTTACTTAGTTCCGCTTCAATCGGAGAAAGTCGAGGAAATCGTCGAAAAAAAGTTGAAGGCTATAGTATGGAAAAATCATCGATTTTCGCGATGAATTAAAAAATTCCGAAAATACGCTAGAACGACTATAAATGGTCCTAGCTAACGTTATTACTTAGTTCCGCTTCAATCGGAGAAAGTCGAGGAAATCGTCGAAAAAAAGTTGAAGGCTATAGTATGGAAAAATCATCGATTTTCGCG
The DNA here is from genome assembly GCA_947310635.1 of Leptodirus hochenwartii. NCBI lineage: Eukaryota > Metazoa > Arthropoda > Insecta > Coleoptera > Leiodidae > Leptodirus > Leptodirus hochenwartii. Next base: position 26,154,077 of record OX371186.1, read on the forward strand.
ATGAATTAAAAAATTCCGAAAATAGGCTAGAACGACTATAAATGGTCCTAGCTAACGTTTTTACTTAGTTCCGGTTCAATCGGAGAAAGTCGAGGAAATCGTCGAAAAAAAGTTGAAGGCTATAGTATGGAAAAATCGTCGATTTTCGCGATGAATTAAAAAATTCCGAAAATAGGCTAGAACGACTATAAATGGTCCTAGCTAACGTTTTTACTTAGTTCCGCTTCAATGGGAGAAAGTCGAGGAAATCGTCGAAAAAAAGTTGAAGGCTTATAGTATGGAAAAATCGTCGATTTTCGCGATGAATTAAAAAATTCCGAAAATACGCTAGAACGACTATAAATGGTCCTAGCTAACGTTTTTACTTAGTTCCGCTTCAATCGGAGAAAGTCGAAGAAATCGTCGAAAAAAAGTTGAAGGCTATAGTATGGAAAAATCGTCGATTTTCGCGATGAATTAAAAAATTCCGAAAATAGGCTAGAACGACTATAAATGGTCCTAGCTAACGTTTTTACTTAGTTCCGGTTCAATCGGAGAAAGTCGAGGAAATCGTCGAAAAAAAGTTGAAGGCTATAGTATGGAAAAATCGTCGATTTTCGCGATGAATTAAAAAATTCCGAAAATACGCTAGAACGACTATAAATGGTCCTAGCTAACGTTTTTACTTAGTTCCGCTTCAATCGGAGAAAGTCGAAGAAATCGTCGAAAAAAAGTTGAAGGCTATAGTATGGAAAAATCATCGATTTTCGCGATGAATTAAAAAATTCCGAAAATAGGCTAGAACGACTATAAATGGTCCTAGCTAACGTTTTTACTTAGTTCCGCTTCAATCGGAGAAAGTCGAGGAAATCGTCGAAAAAAAGTTGAAGGCTATAGTATGGAAAAATCGTCGATTTTCGCGATGAATTAAAAAATTCCGAAAATAGGCTAGAACGAGTATAAATGGTCCTAGCTAACGTTTTTACTTAGTTCCGGTTCAATCGGAGAAAGTCGAAGAAATCGTCGAAAAAAAGTTGAAGGCTATAGTATGGAAAAATCGTCGATTTTCGCGATGAATTAAAAAATTCCGAAAATACGCTAGAACGACTATAAATGGTCCTAGCTAACGTTTTTACTTAGTTCCGGTTCAATCGGAGAAAGTCGAGGAAATCGTCGAAAAAAAGTTGAAGGCTATAGTATGGAAAAATCATCGATTTTCGCGATGAATTAAAAAATTCCGAAAATAGGCTAGAACGACTATAAATGGTCCTAGCTAACGTTTTTACTTAGTTCCGGTTCAATCGGAGAAAGTCGAGGAAATCGTCGAAAAAAAGTTGAAGGCTATAGTATGGAAAAATCGTCGATTTTCGCGATGAATTAAAAAATTCCGAAAATAGGCTAGAACGACTATAAATGGTCCTAGCTAACGTTTTTACTTAGTTCCGCTTCAATCGGAGAAAGTCGAGGAAATCGTCGAAAAAAAGTTGAAGGCTATAGTATGGAAAAATCGTCGATTTTCGCGATGAATTAAAAAATTCCGAAAATAGGCTAGAACGACTATAAATGGTCCTAGCTAACGTTATTACTTAGTTCCGCTTCAATCGGAGAAAGTCGAGGAAATCGTCGAAAAAAAGTTGAAGGCTATAGTATGGAAAAATCATCGATTTTCGCGATGAATTAAAAAATTCCGAAAATAGGCTAGAACGACTATAAATGGTCCTAGCTAACGTTTTTACTTAGTTCCGCTTCAATCGGAGAAAGTCGAGGAAATCGTCGAAAAAAAGTTGAAGGCTATAGTATGGAAAAATCGTCGATTTTCGCGATGAATTAAAAAATTCCGAAAATAGGCTAGAACGACTATAAATGGTCCTAGCTAACGTTTTTACTTAGTTCCGCTTCAATCGGAGAAAGTCGAGGAAATCGTCGAAAAAAAGTTGAAGGCTATAGTATGGAAAAATCATCGATTTTCGCGATGAATTAAAAAATTCCGAAAATAGGCTAGAACGACTATAAATGGTCCTAGCTAACGTTTTTACTTAGTTCCGCTTCAATCGGAGAAAGTCGAGGAAATCGTCGAAAAAAAGTTAAAGGCTATAGTATGGAAAAATCGTCGATTTTCGCGATGAATTAAAAAATTCCGAAAATAGGCTAGAACGACTATAAATGGTCCTAGCTAAGGTTTTTACTTAGTTCCGCTTCAATGGGAGAAAGTCGAGGAAATCGTCGAAAAAAAGTTGAAGGCTATAGTATGGAAAAATCGTCGATTTTCGCGATGAATTAAAAAATTCCGAAAATACGCTAGAACGACTATAAATGGTCCTAGCTAACGTTTTTACTTAGTTCCGCTTCAATCGGAGAAAGTCGAAGAAATCGTCGAAAAAAAGTTGAAGGCTATAGTATGGAAAAATCGTCGATTTTCGCGATGAATTAAAAAATTCCGAAAATAGGCTAGAACGACTATAAATGGTCCTAGCTAACGTTTTTACTTAGTTCCGGTTCAATCGGAGAAAGTCGAGGAAATCGTCGAAAAAAAGTTGAAGGCTATAGTATGGAAAAATCGTCGATTTTCGCGATGAATTAAAAAATTCCGAAAATACGCTAGAACGACTATAAATGGTCCTAGCTAACGTTTTTACTTAGTTCCGCTTCAATCGGAGAAAGTCGAAGAAATCGTCGAAAAAAAGTTGAAGGCTATAGTATGGAAAAATCGTCGATTTTCGCGATGAATTAAAAAATTCCGAAAATACGCTAGAACGACTATAAATGGTCCTAGCTAACGTTTTTACTTAGTTCCGGTTCAATCGGAGAAAGTCGAGGAAATCGTCGAAAAAAAGTTGAAGGCTATAGTATGGAAAAATCGTCGATTTTCGCGATGAATTAAAAAATTCCGAAAATAGGCTAGAACGACTATAAATGGTCCTAGCTAACGTTTTTACTTAGTTCCGCTTCAATCGGAGAAAGTCGAGGAAATCGTCGAAAAAAAGTTGAAGGCTATAGTATGGAAAAATCGTCGATTTTCGCGATGAATTAAAAAATTCCGAAAATACGCTAGAACGACTATAAATGGTCCTAGCTAACGTTTTTACTTAGTTCCGCTTCAATCGGAGAAAGTCGAGGAAATCGTCGAAAAACAGTTGAAGGCTATAGTATGGAAAAATCGTCGATTTTCGCGATGAATTAAAAAATTCCGAAAATACGCTAGAACGACTATAAATGGTCCTAGCTAACGTTTTTACTTAGTTCCGGTTCAATCGGAGAAAGTCGAGGAAATCGTCGAAAAAAAGTTGAAGGCTATAGTATGGAAAAATCGTCGATTTTCGCGATGAATTAAAAAATTCCGAAAATAGGCTAGAACGACTATAAATGGTCCTAGCTAACGTTTTTACTTAGTTCCGCTTCAATCGGAGAAAGTCGAGGAAATCGTCGAAAAAAAGTTGAAGGCTATAGTATGGAAAAATCGTCGATTTTCGCGATGAATTAAAAAATTCCGAAAATAGGCTAGAACGACTATAAATGGTCCTAGCTAACGTTTTTACTTAGTTCCGGTTCAATCGGAGAAAGTCGAGGAAATCGTCGAAAAAAAGTTGAAGGCTATAGTATGGAAAAATCGTCGATTTTCGCGATGAATTAAAAAATTCCGAAAATACGCTAGAACGACTATAAATGGTCCTAGCTAACGTTTTTACTTAGTTCCGGTTCAATCGGAGAAAGTCGAGGAAATCGTCGAAAAAAAGTTGAAGGCTATAGTATGGAAAAATCATCGATTTTCGCGATGAATTAAAAAATTCCGAAAATAGGCTAGAACGACTATATAAATGGTCCTAGCTAACGTTTTTACTTAGTTCCGCTTCAATCGGAGAAAGTCGAGGAAATCGTCGAAAAAAAGTTGAAGGCTATAAGTATGGAAAAATCATCGATTTTCGCGATGAATTAAAAAATTCCGAAAATACGCTAGAACGACTATAAATGGTCCTAGCTAACGTTTTTACTTAGTTCCGGTTCAATCGGAGAAAGTCGAGGAAATCGTCGAAAAAAAGTTGAAGGCTATAGTATGGAAAAATCATCGATTTTCGCGATGAATTAAAAAATTCCGAAAATAGGCTAGAACGACTATAAATGGTCCTAGCTAACGTTTTTACTTAGTTCCGGTTCAATCGGAGAAAGTCGAGGAAATCGTCGAAAAAAAGTTGAAGGCTATAGTATGGAAAAATCGTCGATTTTCGCGATGAATTAAAAAATTCCGAAAATAGGCTAGAACGACTATAAATGGTCCTAGCTAACGTTTTTACTTAGTTCCGCTTCAATCGGAGAAAGTCGAAGAAATCGTCGAAAAAAAGTTGAAGGCTATAGTATGGAAAAATCGTCGATTTTCGCGATGAATTAAAAAATTCCGAAAATAGGCTAGAACGACTATAAATGGTCCTAGCTAACGTTTTTACTTAGTTCCGGTTCAATCGGAGAAAGTCGAAGAAATCGTCGAAAAAAAGTTAAAGGCTATAGTATGGAAAAATCGTCGATTTTCGCGATGAATTAAAAAATTCCGAAAATACGCTAGAACGACTATAATTGGTCCTAGCTAACGTTTTTACTTAGTTCCGCTTCAATCGGAGAAAGTCGAAGAAATCGTCGAAAAAAAGTTGAAGGCTATAGTATGGAAAAATCGTCGATTTTCGCGATGAATTAAAAAATTCCGAAAATAGGCTAGAACGACTATAAATGGTCCTAGCTAACGTTTTTACTTAGTTCCGCTTCAATCGGAGAAAGTCGAAGAAATCGTCGAAAAAAAGTTAAAGGCTATAGTATGGAAAAATCGTCGATTTTCGCGATGAATTAAAAAATTCCGAAAATAGGCTAGAACGACTATAAATGGTCCTAGCTAACGTTTTTACTTAGTTCCGCTTCAATCGGAGAAAGTCGAGGAAATCGTCGAAAAAAAGTTGAAGGCTATAGTATGGAAAAATCGTCGATTTTCGCGATGAATTAAAAAATTCCGAAAATACGCTAGAACGACTATAATTGGTCCTAGCTAACGTTTTTACTTAGTTCCGCTTCAATCGGAGAAAGTCGAAGAAATCGTCGAAAAAAAGTTGAAGGCTATAGTATGGAAAAATCGTCGATTTTCGCGATGAATTAAAAAATTCCGAAAATAGGCTAGAACGACTATAAATGGTCCTAGCTAACGTTTTTACTTAGTTCCGGTTCAATCGGAGAAAGTCGAGGAAATCGTCGAAAAAAAGTTGAAGGCTATAGTATGGAAAAATCGTCGATTTTCGCGATGAATTAAAAAATTCCGAAAATACGCTAGAACGACTATAAATGGTCCTAGCTAACGTTTTTACTTAGTTCCGGTTCAATCGGAGAAAGTCGAGGAAATCGTCGAAAAAAAGTTGAAGGCTATAGTATGGAAAAATCGTCGATTTTCGCGATGAATTAAAAAATTCCGAAAATACGCTAGAACGACTATAAATGGTCCTAGCTAACGTTTTTACTTAGTTCCGGTTCAATCGGAGAAAGTCGAGGAAATCGTCGAAAAAAAGTTGAAGGCTATAGTATGGAAAAATCGTCGATTTTCGCGATGAATTAAAAAATTCCGAAAATAGGCTAGAACGACTATAAATGGTCCTAGCTAACGTTTTTACTTAGTTCCGCTTCAATCGGAGAAAGTCGAGGAAATCGTCGAAAAAAAGTTGAAGGCTATAGTATGGAAAAATCATCGATTTTCGCGATGAATTAAAAAATTCCGAAAATACGCTAGAACGACTATAAATGGTCCTAGCTAACGTTATTACTTAGTTCCGCTTCAATCGGAGAAAGTCGAGGAAATCGTCGAAAAAAAGTTGAAGGCTATAGTATGGAAAAATCATCGATTTTCGCGATGAATTAAAAAATTCCGAAAATAGGCTAGAACGACTATAAATGGTCCTAGCTAACGTTTTTACTTAGTTCCGGTTCAATCGGAGAAAGTCGAGGAAATCGTCGAAAAAAAGTTGAAGGCTATAGTATGGAAAAATCGTCGATTTTCGCGATGAATTAAAAAATTCCGAAAATAGGCTAGAACGACTATAAATGGTCCTAGCTAACGTTTTTACTTAGTTCCGCTTCAATCGGAGAAAGTCGAGGAAATCGTCGAAAAAAAGTTGAAGGCTATAGTATGGAAAAATCGTCGATTTTCGCGATGAATTAAAAAATTCCGAAAATAGGCTAGAACGACTATAAATGGTCCTAGCTAACGTTTTTACTTAGTTCCGCTTCAATCGGAGAAAGTCGAGGAAATCGTCGAAAAAAAGTTGAAGGCTATAGTATGGAAAAATCATCGATTTTCGCGATGAATTAAAAAATTCCGAAAATAGGCTAGAACGACTATAAATGGTCCTAGCTAACGTTTTTACTTAGTTCCGCTTCAATCGGAGAAAGTCGAGGAAATCGTCGAAAAAAGGTTGAAGGCTATAGTATGGAAAAATCCTCGATTTTCGCGATGAATTAAAAAATTCCGAAAATAGGCTAGAACGACTATAAATGGTCCTAGCTAACGTTTTTACTTAGTTCCGCTTCAATCGGAGAAAGTCGAGGAAATCGTCGAAAAAAAGTTGAAGGCTATAGTATGGAAAAATCCTCGATTTTCGCGATGAATTAAAAAATTCCGAAAATAGGCTAGAACGACTATAAATGGTCCTAGCTAACGTTTTTACTTAGTTCCGCTTCAATCGGAGAAAGTCGAAGAAATCGTCGAAAAAAAGTTGAAGGCTATAGTATGGAAAAATCGTCGATTTTCGCGATGAATTAAAAAATTCCGAAAATAGGCTAGAACGACTATAAATGGTCCTAGCTAACGTTTTTACTTAGTTCCGCTTCAATCGGAGAAAGTCGAAGAAATCGTCGAAAAAAAGTTGAAGGCTATAGTATGGAAAAATCCTCGATTTTCGCGATGAATTAAAAAATTCCGAAAATAGGCTAGAACGACTATAAATGGTCCTAGCTAACGTTTTTACTTAGTTCCGCTTCAATCGGAGAAAGTCGAGGAAATCGTCGAAAAAAAGTTGAAGGCTATAGTATGGAAAAATCGTCGATTTTCGCGATGAATTAAAAAATTCGGAAAATACGCTAGAACGACTATAAATGGTCCTAGCTAACGTTTTTACTTAGTTCCGGTTCAATCGGAGAAAGTCGAGGAAATCGTCGAAAAAAAGTTGAAGGCTATAGTATGGAAAAATCGTCGATTTTCGCGATGAATTAAAAAATTCCGAAAATAGGCTAGAACGACTATAAATGGTCCTAGCTAACGTTTTTACTTAGTTCCGCTTCAATCGGAGAAAGTCGAGGAAATCGTCGAAAAAAAGTTGAAGGCTATAGTATGGAAAAATCGTCGATTTTCGCGATGAATTAAAATATTCCGAAAATAGGCTAGAACGACTATAAATGGTCCTAGCTAACGTTTTTACTTAGTTCCGCTTCAATCGGAGAAAGTCGAGGAAATCGTCGAAAAAAAGTTGAAGGCTATAGTATGGAAAAATCGTCGATTTTCGCGATGAATTAAAAAATTCCGAAAATAGGCTAGAACGACTATAAATGGTCCTAGCTAACGTTTTTACTTAGTTCCGGTTCAATCGGAGAAAGTCGAGGAAATCGTCGAAAAAAAGTTGAAGGCTATAGTATGGAAAAATCGTCGATTTTCGCGATGAATTAAAAAATTCCGAAAATAGGCTAGAACGACTATAAATGGTCCTAGCTAACGTTTTTACTTAGTTCCGCTTCAATCGGAGAAAGTCGAGGAAATCGTCGAAAAAAAGTTGAAGGCTATAGTATGGAAAAATCGTCGATTTTCGCGATGAATTAAAAAATTCCGAAAATAGGCTAGAACGACTATAAATGGTCCTAGCTAACGTTTTTACTTAGTTCCGCTTCAATCGGAGAAAGTCGAGGAAATCGTCGAAAAAAAGTTGAAGGCTATAGTATGGAAAAATCGTCGATTTTCGCGATGAATTAAAAAATTCCGAAAATACGCTAGAACGACTATAAATGGTCCTAGCTAACGTTTTTACTTAGTTCCGCTTCAATCGGAGAAAGTCGAGGAAATCGTCGAAAAAAAGTTGAAGGCTATAGTATGGAAAAATCGTCGATTTTCGCGATGAATTAAAAAATTCCGAAAATAGGCTAGAACGACTATAAATGGTCCTAGCTAACGTTTTTACTTAGTTCCGCTTCAATCGGAGAAAGTCGAGGAAATCGTCGAAAAAAAGTTAAAGGCTATAGTATGGAAAAATCGTCGATTTTCGCGATGAATTAAAAAATTCCGAAAATAGGCTAGAACGACTATAAATGGTCCTAGCTAAGGTTTTTACTTAGTTCCGCTTCAATGGGAGAAAGTCGAGGAAATCGTCGAAAAAAAGTTGAAGGCTATAGTATGGAAAAATCGTCGATTTTCGCGATGAATTAAAAAATTCCGAAAATACGCTAGAACGACTATAAATGGTCCTAGCTAACGTTTTTACTTAGTTCCGCTTCAATCGGAGAAAGTCGAGGAAATCGTCGAAAAAAAGTTGAAGGCTATAGTATGGAAAAATCGTCGATTTTCGCGATGAATTAAAAAATTCCGAAAATACGCTAGAACGACTATAAATGGTCCTAGCTAACGTTTTTACTTAGTTCCGCTTCAATCGGAGAAAGTCGAAGAAATCGTCGAAAAAAAGTTGAAGGCTATAGTATGAAAAATCGTCGATTTTCGCGATGAATTAAAAAATTCCGAAAATACGCTAGAACGACTATAAATGGTCCTAGCTAACGTTTTTACTTAGTTCCGCTTCAATCGGAGAAGGTCGAGGAAATCGTCGAAAAAAAGTTGAAGGCTATAGTATGGAAAAATCGTCGAATTTCGCGATGAATTAAAAAATTCCGAAAATAGGCTAGAACGACTATAAATGGTCCTAGCTAACGTTTTTACTTAGTTCCGCTTCAATCGGAGAAAGTCGAGGAAATCGTCGAAAAAAAGTTGAAGGCTATATATAGTATGGAAAAATCGTCGATTTTCGCGATGAATTAAAAAATTCCGAAAATACGCTAGAACGACTATAAATGGTCCTAGCTAACGTTTTTACTTAGTTCCGCTTCAATCGGAGAAAGTCGAAGAAATCGTCGAAAAAAAGTTGAAGGCTATAGTATGGAAAAATCGTCGATTTTCGCGATGAATTAAAAAATTCCGAAAATAGGCTAGAACGACTATAAATGGTCCTAGCTAACGTTTTTACTTAGTTCCGCTTCAATCGGAGAAAGTCGAGGAAATCGTCGAAAAAAAGTTGAAGGCTATAGTATGGCAAAATCGTCGATTTTCGCGATGAATTAAAAAATTCCGAAAATACGCTAGAACGACTATAAATGGTCCTAGCTAACGGTTTTACTTAGTTCCGGTTCAATCGGAGAAAGTCGAGGAAATCGTCGAAAAAAAGTTGAAGGCTATAGTATGGAAAAATCATCGATTTTCGCGATGAATTAAAAAATTCCGAAAATAGGCTAGAACGACTATAAATGGTCCTAGCTAACGTTTTTACTTAGTTCCGCTTCAATCGGAGAAAGTCGAGGAAATCGTCGAAAAAAAGTTGAAGGCTATAGTATGGAAAAATCATCGATTTTCGCGATGAATTAAAAAATTCCGAAAATACGCTAGAACGACTATAAATGGTCCTAGCTAACGTTTTTACTTAGTTCCGGTTCAATCGGAGAAAGTCGAGGAAATCGTCGAAAAAAAGTTGAAGGCTATAGTATGGAAAAATCATCGATTTTCGCGATGAATTAAAAAATTCCGAAAATAGGCTAGAACGACTATAAATGGTCCTAGCTAACGTTTTTACTTAGTTCCGGTTCAATCGGAGAAAGTCGAGGAAATCGTCGAAAAAAAGTTGAAGGCTATAGTATGGAAAAATCGTCGATTTTCGCGATGAATTAAAAAATTCCGAAAATAGGCTAGAACGACTATAAATGGTCCTAGCTAACGTTTTTACTTAGTTCCGCTTCAATCGGAGAAAGTCGAGGAAATCGTCGAAAAAAAGTTGAAGGCTATAGTATGGAAAAATCGTCGATTTTCGCGATGAATTAAAATATTCCGAAAATAGGCTAGAACGACTATAAATGGTCCTAGCTAACGTTTTTACTTAGTTCCGCTTCAATCGGAGAAAGTCGAGGAAATCGTCGAAAAAAAGTTGAAGGCTATAGTATGGAAAAATCATCGATTTTCGCGATGAATTAAAAAATTCCGAAAATAGGCTAGAACGACTATAAATAGTCCTAGCTAATGTTTTTACTTAGTTCCGCTTCAATCGGAGAAAGTCGAGGAAATCGTCGAAAAAAAGTTGAAGGCTATAGTATGGAAAAATCATCGATTTTCGCGATGAATTAAAAAATTCCGAAAATAGGCTAGAACGACTATAAATGGTCCTAGCTAACGTTTTTACTTAGTTCCGCTTCAATCGGAGAAAGTCGAGGAAATCGTCGAAAAAAAGTTAAAGGCTATAGTATGGAAAAATCGTCGATTTTCGCGATGAATTAAAAAATTCCGAAAATAGGCTAGAACGACTATAAATGGTCCTAGCTAAGGTTTTTACTTAGTTCCGCTTCAATGGGAGAAAGTCGAGGAAATCGTCGAAAAAAAGTTGAAGGCTATAGTATGGAAAAATCGTCGATTTTCGCGATGAATTAAAAAATTCCGAAAATACGCTAGAACGACTATAAATGGTCCTAGCTAACGTTTTTACTTAGTTCCGCTTCAATCGGAGAAAGTCGAAGAAATCGTCGAAAAAAAGTTGAAGGCTATAGTATGGAAAAATCGTCGATTTTCGCGATGAATTAAAAAATTCCGAAAATAGGCTAGAACGACTATAAATGGTCCTAGCTAACGTTTTTACTTAGTTCCGGTTCAATCGGAGAAAGTCGAGGAAATCGTCGAAAAAAAGTTGAAGGCTATAGTATGGAAAAATCGTCGATTTTCGCGATGAATTAAAAAATTCCGAAAATACGCTAGAACGACTATAAATGGTCCTAGCTAACGTTTTTACTTAGTTCCGCTTCAATCGGAGAAAGTCGAAGAAATCGTCGAAAAAAAGTTGAAGGCTATAGTATGGAAAAATCGTCGATTTTCGCGATGAATTAAAAAATTCCGAAAATACGCTAGAACGACTATAAATGGTCCTAGCTAACGTTTTTACTTAGTTCCGGTTCAATCGGAGAAAGTCGAGGAAATCGTCGAAAAAAAGTTGAAGGCTATAGTATGGAAAAATCGTCGATTTTCGCGATGAATTAAAAAATTCCGAAAATAGGCTAGAACGACTATAAATGGTCCTAGCTAACGTTTTTACTTAGTTCCGCTTCAATCGGAGAAAGTCGAGGAAATCGTCGAAAAAAAGTTGAAGGCTATAGTATGGAAAAATCGTCGATTTTCGCGATGAATTAAAAAATTCCGAAAATACGCTAGAACGACTATAAATGGTCCTAGCTAACGTTTTTACTTAGTTCCGCTTCAATCGGAGAAAGTCGAGGAAATCGTCGAAAAAAAGTTGAAGGCTATAGTATGGAAAAATCGTCGATTTTCGCGATGAATTAAAAAATTCCGAAAATAGGCTAGAACGACTATAAATGGTCCTAGCTAACGTTTTTACTTAGTTCCGCTTCAATCGGAGAAAGTCGAGGAAATCGTCGAAAAAAAGTTGAAGGCTATAGTATGGAAAAATCGTCGATTTTCGCGATGAATTAAAAAATTCCGAAAATAGGCTAGAACGACTATAAATGGTCCTAGCTAACGTTTTTACTTAGTTCCGGTTCAATCGGAGAAAGTCGAGGAAATCGTCGAAAAACAGTTGAAGGCTATACTATGGAAAAATCGTCGATTTTCGCGATGAATCAAAAAATTCCGAAAATAGGCTAGAACGACTATAAATGGTCCTAGCTAACGTTTTTACTTAGTTCCGGTTCAATCGGAGAAAGTCGAGGAAATCGTCGAAAAAAAGTTGAAGGCTATAGTATGGAAAAATCGTCGATTTTCGCGATGAATTAAAAAATTCCGAAAATAGGCTAGAACGACTATAAATGGTCCTAGCTAACGTTTTTACTTAGTTCCGCTTCAATCGGAGAAAGTCGAGGAAATCGTCGAAAAAAAGTTGAAGGCTATAGTATGGAAAAATCGTCGATTTTCGCGATGAATTAAAAAATTCCGAAAATACGCTAGAACGACTATAAATGGTCCTAGCTAACGTTTTTACTTAGTTCCGCTTCAATCGGAGAAAGTCGAAGAAATCGTCGAAAAAAAGTTGAAGGCTATAGTATGAAAAATCGTCGATTTTCGCGATGAATTAAAAAATTCCGAAAATACGCTAGAACGACTATAAATGGTCCTAGCTAACGTTTTTACTTAGTTCCGCTTCAATCGGAGAAGGTCGAGGAAATCGTCGAAAAAAAGTTGAAGGCTATAGTATGGAAAAATCGTCGAATTTCGCGATGAATTAAAAAATTCCGAAAATAGGCTAGAACGACTATAAATGGTCCTAGCTAACGTTTTTACTTAGTTCCGCTTCAATCGGAGAAAGTCGAGGAAATCGTCGAAAAAAAGTTGAAGGCTATATATAGTATGGAAAAATCGTCGATTTTCGCGATGAATTAAAAAATTCCGAAAATAGGCTAGAACGACTATAAATGGTCCTAGCTAACGTTTTTACTTAGTTCCGGTTCAATCGGAGAAAGTCGAGGAAATCGTCGAAAAAAAGTTGAAGGCTATATATAGTATGGAAAAATCGTCGATTTTCGCGATGAATTAAAAAATTCCGAAAATACGCTAGAACGACTATAAATGGTCCTAGCTAACGTTTTTACTTAGTTCCGCTTCAATCGGAGAAAGTCGAGGAAATCGTCGAAAAAAAGTTGAAGGCTATATATAGTATGGAAAAATCGTCGATTTTCGCGATGAATTAAAAAATTCCGAAAATACGCTAGAACGACTATAAATGGTCCTAGCTAACGTTTTTACTTAGTTCCGCTTCAATCGGAGAAAGTCGAAGAAATCGTCGAAAAAAAGTTGAAGGCTATAGTATGGAAAAATCGTCGATTTTCGCGATGAATTAAAAAATTCCGAAAATACGCTAGAACGACTATAAATGGTCCTAGCTAACGTTTTTACTTAGTTCCGCTTCAATCGGAGAAAATCGAAGAAATCGTCGAAAAAAAGTTGAAGGCTATAGTATGGAAAAATCGTCGATTTTCGCGATGAATTAAAAAATTCCGAAAATAGGCTAGAACGACTATAAATGGTCCTAGCTAACGTTTTTACTTAGTTCCGCTTCAATCGGAGAAAGTCGAGGAAATCGTCGAAAAAAAGTTGAAGGCTATAGTATGGAAAAATCGTCGATTTTCGCGATGAATTAAAAAATTCCGAAAATACGCTAGAACGACTATAAATGGTCCTAGCTAACGTTTTTACTTAGTTCCGGTTCAATCGGAGAAAGTCGAGGAAATCGTCGAAAAAAAGTTGAAGGCTATAGTATGGAAAAATCGTCGATTTTCGCGATGAATTAAAAAATTCCGAAAATAGGCTAGAACGACTATAAATGGTCCTAGCTAACGTTTTTACTTAGTTCCGCTTCAATCGGAGAAAGTCGAGGAAATCGTCGAAAAAAAGTTGAAGGCTATAGTATGGAAAAATCGTCGATTTTCGCGATGAATTAAAAAATTCCGAAAATAGGCTAGAACGACTATAAATGGTCCTAGCTAACGTTTTTACTTAGTTCCGGTTCAATCGGAGAAAGTCGAGGAAATCGTCGAAAAAAAGTTGAAGGCTATAGTATGGAAAAATCGTCGATTTTCGCGATGAATTAAAAAATTCCGAAAATACGCTAGAACGACTATAAATGGTCCTAGCTAACGTTTTTACTTAGTTCCGGTTCAATCGGAGAAAGTCGAGGAAATCGTCGAAAAAAAGTTGAAGGCTATAGTATGGAAAAATCGTCGATTTTCGCGATGAATTAAAAAATTCCGAAAATACGCTAGAACGACTATAAATGGTCCTAGCTAACGTTTTTACTTAGTTCCGGTTCAATCGGAGAAAGTCGAGGAAATCGTCGAAAAAAAGTTGAAGGCTATAGTATGGAAAAATCATCGATTTTCGCGATGAATTAAAAAATTCCGAAAATAGGCTAGAACGACTATAAATGGTCCTAGCTAACGTTTTTACTTAGTTCCGGTTCAATCGGAGAAAGTCGAGGAAATCGTCGAAAAAAAGTTGAAGGCTATAGTATGGAAAAATCATCGATTTTCGCGATGAATTAAAAAATTCCGAAAATAGGCTAGAACGACTATAAATGGTCCTAGCTAACGTTTTTACTTAGTTCCGGTTCAATCGGAGAAAGTCGAGGAAATCGTCGAAAAAAAGTTGAAGGCTATAGTATGGAAAAATCGTCGATTTTCGCGATGAATTAAAAAATTCCGAAAATAGGCTAGAACGACTATAAATGGTCCTAGCTAACGTTTTTACTTAGTTCCGCTTCAATCGGAGAAAGTCGAGGAAATCGTCGAAAAAAAGTTGAAGGCTATAGTATGGAAAAATCGTCGATTTTCGCGATGAATTAAAAAATTCCGAAAATAGGCTAGAACGACTATAAATGGTCCTAGCTAACGTTTTTACTTAGTTCCGCTTCAATCGGAGAAAGTCGAGGAAATCGTCGAAAAAAAGTTGAAGGCTATAGTATGGAAAAATCGTCGATTTTCGCGATGAATTAAAAAATTCCGAAAATAGGCTAGAACGACTATAAATGGTCCTAGCTAACGTTTTTACTTAGTTCCGCTTCAATCGGAGAAAGTCGAGGAAATCGTCGAAAAAAAGTTGAAGGCTATAGTATGGAAAAATCGTCGATTTTCGCGATGAATTAAAAAATTCCGAAAATAGGCTAGAACGACTATAAATGGTCCTAGCTAACGTTTTTACTTAGTTCCGCTTCAATCGGAGAAAGTCGAGGAAATCGTCGAAAAAAAGTTGAAGGCTATAGTATGGAAAAATCATCGATTTTCGCGATGAATTAAAAAATTCCGAAAATAGGCTAGAACGACTATAAATGGTCCTAGCTAACGTTTTTACTTAGTTCCGGTTCAATCGGAGAAAGTCGAGGAAATCGTCGAAAAAAAGTTGAAGGCTATAGTATGGAAAAATCATCGATTTTCGCGATGAATTAAAAAATTCCGAAAATAGGCTAGAACGACTATAAATGGTCCTAGCTAACGTTTTTACTTAGTTCCGCTTCAATCGGAGAAAGTCGAGGAAATCGTCGAAAAAAAGTTGAAGGCTATAAGTATGGAAAAATCATCGATTTTCGCGATGAATTAAAAAATTCCGAAAATACGCTAGAACGACTATAAATGGTCCTAGCTAACGTTTTTACTTAGTTCCGGTTCAATCGGAGAAAGTCGAGGAAATCGTCGAAAAAAAGTTGAAGGCTATAGTATGGAAAAATCATCGATTTTCGCGATGAATTAAAAAATTCCGAAAATAGGCTAGAACGACTATAAATGGTCCTAGCTAACGTTTTTACTTAGTTCCGGTTCAATCGGAGAAAGTCGAGGAAATCGTCGAAAAAAAGTTGAAGGCTATAGTATGGAAAAATCGTCGATTTTCGCGATGAATTAAAAAATTCCGAAAATAGGCTAGAACGACTATAAATGGTCCTAGCTAACGTTTTTACTTAGTTCCGCTTCAATCGGAGAAAGTCGAGGAAATCGTCGAAAAAAAGTTGAAGGCTATAGTATGGAAAAATCGTCGATTTTCGCGATGAATTAAAAAATTCCGAAAATAGGCTAGAACGACTATAAATGGTCCTAGCTAACGTTTTTACTTAGTTCCGGTTCAATCGGAGAAAGTCGAGGAAATCGTCGAAAAAAAGTTGAAGGCTATAGTATGGAAAAATCGTCGATTTTCGCGATGAATTAAAAAATTCCGAAAATACGCTAGAACGACTATAAATGGTCCTAGCTAACGTTTTTACTTAGTTCCGCTTCAATCGGAGAAAGTCGAAGAAATCGTCGAAAAAAAGTTGAAGGCTATAGTATGGAAAAATCGTCGATTTTCGCGATGAATTAAAAAATTCCGAAAATACGCTAGAACGACTATAAATGGTCCTAGCTAACGTTTTTACTTAGTTCCGGTTCAATCGGAGAAAGTCGAGGAAATTGTCGAAAAAAAGTTGAAGGCTATAGTATGGAAAAATCGTCGATTTTCGCGATGAATTAAAAAATTCCGAAAATAGGCTAGAACGACTATAAATGGTCCAAGCTAACGTTTTTACTTAGTTCCGGTTCAATCGGAGAAAGTCGAGGAAATCGTCGAAAAACAGTTGAAGGCTATAGTATGGAAAAATCGTCGATTTTCGCGATGAATTAAAAAATTCCGAAAATAGGCTAGAACGACTATAAATGGTCCTAGCTAACGTTTTTACTTAGTTCCGCTTCAATCGGAGAAAGTCGAGGAAATCGTCGAAAAAAAGTTGAAGGCTATAGTATGGAAAAATCGTCGATTTTCGCGATGAATTAAAAAATTCCGAAAATACGCTAGAACGACTATAAATGGTCCTAGCTAACGTTTTTACTTAGTTCCGCTTCAATCGGAGAAAGTCGAAGAAATCGTCGAAAAAAAGTTGAAGGCTATAGTATGAAAAATCGTCGATTTTCGCGATGAATTAAAAAATTCCGAAAATACGCTAGAACGACTATAAATGGTCCTAGCTAACGTTTTTACTTAGTTCCGCTTCAATCGGAGAAGGTCGAGGAAATCGTCGAAAAAAAGTTGAAGGCTATAGTATGGAAAAATCGTCGAATTTCGCGATGAATTAAAAAATTCCGAAAATAGGCTAGAACGACTATAAATGGTCCTAGCTAACGTTTTTACTTAGTTCCGCTTCAATCGGAGAAAGTCGAGGAAATCGTCGAAAAAAAGTTGAAGGCTATATATAGTATGGAAAAATCGTCGATTTTCGCGATGAATTAAAAAATTCCGAAAATAGGCTAGAACGACTATAAATGGTCCTAGCTAACGTTTTTACTTAGTTCCGGTTCAATCGGAGAAAGTCGAGGAAATCGTCGAAAAAAAGTTGAAGGCTATATATAGTATGGAAAAATCGTCGATTTTCGCGATGAATTAAAAAATTCCGAAAATACGCTAGAACGACTATAAATGGTCCTAGCTAACGTTTTTACTTAGTTCCGCTTCAATCGGAGAAAGTCGAGGAAATCGTCGAAAAAAAGTTGAAGGCTATATATAGTATGGAAAAATCGTCGATTTTCGCGATGAATTAAAAAATTCCGAAAATACGCTAGAACGACTATAAATGGTCCTAGCTAACGTTTTTACTTAGTTCCGCTTCAATCGGAGAAAGTCGAAGAAATCGTCGAAAAAAAGTTGAAGGCTATAGTATGGAAAAATCGTCGATTTTCGCGATGAATTAAAAAATTCCGAAAATACGCTAGAACGACTATAAATGGTCCTAGCTAACGTTTTTACTTAGTTCCGCTTCAATCGGAGAAAGTCGAGGAAATCGTCGAAAAAAAGTTGAAGGCTATAGTATGGAAAAATCGTCGATTTTCGCGATGAATTAAAAAATTCCGAAAATAGGCTAGAACGACTATAAATGGTCCTAGCTAACGTTTTTACTTAGTTCCGCTTCAATCGGAGAAAGTCGAGGAAATCGTCGAAAAAAAGTTGAAGGCTATAGTATGGAAAAATCGTCGATTTTCGCGATGAATTAAAAAATTCCGAAAGTAGGCTAGAACGACTATAAATGGTCCTAGCTAACGTTTTTACTTAGTTCCGGTTCAATCGGAGAAAGTCGAGGAAATCGTCGAAAAAAAGTTGAAGGCTATAGTATGGAAAAATCGTCGATTTTCGCGATGAATTAAAAAATTCCGAAAATAGGCTAGAACGACTATAAATGGTCCTAGCTAACGTTTTTACTTAGTTCCGGTTCAATCGGAGAAAGTCGAGGAAATCGTCGAAAAAAAGTTGAAGGCTATACTATGGAAAAATCGTCGATTTTCGCGATGAATTAAAAAATTCCGAAAATAGGCTAGAACGACTATAAATGGTCCTAGCTAACGTTTTTACTTAGTTCCGGTTCAATCGGAGAAAGTCGAGGAAATAGTCGAAAAAAAGTTGAAGGCTATAGTATGGAAAAATCGTTGATTTTCGCGATGAATTAAAAAATTCCGAAAATAGGCTAGAACGACTATAAATGGTCCTAGCTAACGTTTTTACTTAGTTCCGGTTCAATCGGAGAAAGTCGAGGAAATCGTCGAAAAAAAGTTGAAGGCTATAGTATGGAAAAATCGTCGATTTTCGCGATGAATTAAAAAATTCCGAAAATACGCTAGAACGACTATAAATGGTCCTAGCTAACGTTTTTACTTAATTCCGCTTCAATCGGAGAAAGTCGAGGAAATCGTCGAAAAAAAGTTGAAGGCTATACTATGGAAAAATCGTCGATTTTCGCGATGAATTAAAAAATTCTGAAAATAGGCTAGAACGACTATAAATGGTCCTAGCTAACGTTTTTACTTAGTTCCGCTTCAATCGGAGAAAGTCGAGGAAATCGTCGAAAAAAAGTTGAAGGCTATACTATGGAAAAATCGTCGATTTTCGCGATGAATTAAAAAATTCCGAAAATACGCTAGAACGACTATAAATGGTCCTAGCTAACGTTTTTACTTAGTTCCGCTTCAATCGGAGAAAGTCGAGGAAATCGTCGAAAAAAAGTTGAAGGCTATACTATGGAAAAATCGTCGATTTTCGCGATGAATTAAAAAATTCTGAAAATAGGCTAGAACGACTATAAATGGTCCTAGCTAACGTTTTTACTTAGTTCCGCTTCAATCGGAGAAAGTCGAGGAAATCGTCGAAAAAAAGTTGAAGGCTATAGTATGGAAAAATCGTCGATTTTCGCGATGAGTTAAAAAATTCCGAAAATAGGCTAGAACGACTATAAATGGTCCTAGCTAACGTTTTTACTTAGTTCCGCTTCAATCGGAGAAAGTCGAGGAAATCGTCGAAAAAAAGTTGAAGGCTATAGTATGGAAAAATCGTCGATTTTCGCGATGAATTAAAAAATTCCGAAAATAGGCTAGAACGACTATAAATGGTCCTAGCTAACGTTTTTACTTAGTTCCGCTTCAATCGGAGAAAGTCGAGGAAATCGTCGAAAAAAAGTTGAAGGCTATAGTATGGAAAAATCGTCGATTTTCGCGATGAATTAAAAAATTCCGAAAATAGGCTAGAACGACTATAAATGGTCCTAGCTAACGTTTTTACTTAGTTCCGGTTCAATCGGAGAAAGTCGAGGAAATCGTCGAAAAAAAGTTGAAGGCTATAGTATGGAAAAATCGTCGATTTTCGCGATGAATTAAAAAATTCCGAAAATACGCTAGAACGACTATAAATGGTCCTAGCTAACGTTTTTACTTAGTTCCGGTTCAATCGGAGAAAGTCGAGGAAATAGTCGAAAAAAAGTTGAAGGCTATAGTATGGAAAAATCGTTGATTTTCGCGATGAATTAAAAAATTCCGAAAATACGCTAGAACGACTATAAATGGTCCTAGCTAACGTTTTTACTTAGTTCCGGTTCAATCGGAGAAAGTCGAGGAAATCGTCGAAAAAAAGTTGAAGGCTATAGTATGGAAAAATCGTCGATTTTCGCGATGAATTAAAAAATTCCGAAAATACGCTAGAACGACTATAAATGGTCCTAGCTAACGTTTTTACTTAGTTCCGCTTCAATCGGAGAAAGTCGAGGAAATCGTCGAAAAAAAGTTGAAGGCTATACTATGGAAAAATCGTCGATTTTCGCGATGAATTAAAAAATTCTGAAAATAGGCTAGAACGACTATAAATGGTCCTAGCTAACGTTTTTACTTAGTTCCGCTTCAATCGGAGAAAGTCGAGGAAATCGTCGAAAAAAAGTTGAAGGCTATACTATGGAAAAATCGTCGATTTTCGCGATGAATTAAAAAATTCCGAAAATACGCTAGAACGACTATAAATGGTCCTAGCTAACGTTTTTACTTAGTTCCGCTTCAATCGGAGAAAGTCGAGGAAATCGTCGAAAAAAAGTTGAAGGCTATACTATGGAAAAATCGTCGATTTTCGCGATGAATTAAAAAATTCTGAAAATAGGCTAGAACGACTATAAATGGTCCTAGCTAACGTTTTTACTTAGTTCCGCTTCAATCGGAGAAAGTCGAGGAAATCGTCGAAAAAAAGTTGAAGGCTATAGTATGGAAAAATCGTCGATTTTCGCGATGAGTTAAAAAATTCCGAAAATAGGCTAGAACGACTATAAATGGTCCTAGCTAACGTTTTTACTTAGTTCCGCTTCAATCGGAGAAAGTCGAGGAAATCGTCGAAAAAAAGTTGAAGGCTATAGTATGGAAAAATCGTCGATTTTCGCGATGAATTAAAAAATTCCGAAAATAGGCTAGAACGACTATAAATGGTCCTAGCTAACGTTTTTACTTAGTTCCGCTTCAATCGGAGAAAGTCGAGGAAATCGTCGAAAAAAAGTTGAAGGCTATAGTATGGAAAAATCGTCGATTTTCGCGATGAATTAAAAAATTCCGAAAATAGGCTAGAACGACTATAAATGGTCCTAGCTAACGTTTTTACTTAGTTCCGGTTCAATCGGAGAAAGTCGAGGAAATCGTCGAAAAAAAGTTGAAGGCTATAGTATGGAAAAATCGTCGATTTTCGCGATGAATTAAAAAATTCCGAAAATACGCTAGAACGACTATAAATGGTCCTAGCTAACGTTTTTACTTAGTTCCGGTTCAATCGGAGAAAGTCGAGGAAATAGTCGAAAAAAAGTTGAAGGCTATAGTATGGAAAAATCGTTGATTTTCGCGATGAATTAAAAAATTCCGAAAATACGCTAGAACGACTATAAATGGTCCTAGCTAACGTTTTTACTTAGTTCCGGTTCAATCGGAGAAAGTCGAGGAAATAGTCGAAAAAAAGTTGAAGGCTATAGTATGGAAAAATCGTCGATTTTCGCGATGAATTAAAAAATTCCGAAAATAGGCTAGAACGACTATAAATGGTCCTAGCTAACGTTTTTACTTAGTTCCGGTTCAATCGGAGAAAGTCGAGGAAATCGTCGAAAAAAAGTTGAAGGCTATACTATGGAAAAATCGTCGATTTTCGCGATGAATTAAAAAATTCCGAAAATAGGCTAGAACGACTATAAATGGTCCTAGCTAACGTTTTTACTTAGTTCCGGTTCAATCGGAGAAAGTCGAGGAAATCGTCGAAAAAAAGTTGAAGGCTATAAGTATGGAAAAATCGTCGATTTTCGCGATGAATTAAAAAAATCCGAAAATAGGCTAGAACGACTATAAATGGTCCTAGCTAACGTTTTTACTTAGTTCCGCTTCAATCGGAGAAAGTCGAGGAAATCGTCGAAAAAAAGTTGAAGGCTATAGTATGGAAAAATCGTCGATTTTCGCGATGAGTTAAAAAATTCCGAAAATAGGCTAGAACGACTATAAATGGTCCTAGCTAACGTTTTTACTTAGTTCCGCTTCAATCGGAGAAAGTCGAGGAAATCGTCGAAAAAAAGTTGAAGGCTATAGTATGGAAAAATCGTCGATTTTCGCGATGAATTAAAAAATTCCGAAAATAGGCTAGAACGACTATAAATGGTCCTAGCTAACGTTTTTACTTAGTTCCGCTTCAATCGGAGAAAGTCGAGGAAATCGTCGAAAAAAAGTTGAAGGCTATAGTATGGAAAAATCGTCGATTTTCGCGATGAATTAAAAAATTCCGAAAATAGGCTAGAACGACTATAAATGGTCCTAGCTAACGTTTTTACTTAGTTCCGGTTCAATCGGAGAAAGTCGAGGAAATCGTCGAAAAAAAGTTGAAGGCTATAGTATGGAAAAATCGTCGATTTTCGCGATGAATTAAAAAATTCCGAAAATACGCTAGAACGACTATAAATGGTCCTAGCTAACGTTTTTACTTAGTTCCGGTTCAATCGGAGAAAGTCGAGGAAATAGTCGAAAAAAAGTTGAAGGCTATAGTATGGAAAAATCGTTGATTTTCGCGATGAATTAAAAAATTCCGAAAATACGCTAGAACGACTATAAATGGTCCTAGCTAACGTTTTTACTTAGTTCCGGTTCAATCGGAGAAAGTCGAGGAAATAGTCGAAAAAAAGTTGAAGGCTATAGTATGGAAAAATCGTCGATTTTCGCGATGAATTAAAAAATTCCGAAAATAGGCTAGAACGACTATAAATGGTCCTAGCTAACGTTTTTACTTAGTTCCGGTTCAATCGGAGAAAGTCGAGGAAATCGTCGAAAAAAAGTTGAAGGCTATACTATGGAAAAATCGTCGATTTTCGCGATGAATTAAAAAATTCCGAAAATAGGCTAGAACGACTATAAATGGTCCTAGCTAACGTTTTTACTTAGTTCCGGTTCAATCGGAGAAAGTCGAGGAAATCGTCGAAAAAAAGTTGAAGGCTATAAGTATGGAAAAATCGTCGATTTTCGCGATGAATTAAAAAAATCCGAAAATAGGCTAGAACGACTATAAATGGTCCTAGCTAACGTTTTTACTTAGTTCCGCTTCAATCGGAGAAAGTCGAGGAAATCGTCGAAAAAAAGTTGAAGGCTATAGTATGGAAAAATCGTCGATTTTCGCGATGAATTAAAAAATTCCGAAAATAGGCTAGAACGACTATAAATGGTCCTAGCTAACGTTTTTACTTAGTTCCGGTTCAATCGGAGAAAGTCGAGGAAATCGTCGAAAAAAAGTTGAAGGCTATAGTATGGAAAAATCGTCGATTTTCGCGATGAATTAAAAAATTCCGAAAATAGGCTAGAACGACTATAAATGGTCCTAGCTAACGTTTTTACTTAGTTCCGGTTCAATCGGAGAAAGTCGAGGAAATCGTCGAAAAAAAGTTGAAGGCTATAATAGTATGGAAAAATCGTCGATTTTCGCGATGAATTAAAAAATTCCGAAAATAGGCTAGAACGACTATAAATGGTCCTAGCTAACGTTTTTACTTAGTTCCGGTTCAATCGGAGAAAGTCGAGGAAATCGTCGAAAAAAAGTTGAAGGCTATAATAGTATGGAAAAATCGTCGATTTTCGCGATGAATTAAAAAATTCCGAAAATACGCTAGAACGACTATAAATGGTCCTAGCTAACGTTTTTACTTAGTTCCGCTTCAATCGGAGAAAGTCGAGGAAATCGTCGAAAAAAAGTTGAAGGCTATAGTATGGAAAAATCGTCGATTTTCGCGATGAATTAAAAAATTCCGAAAATACGCTAGAACGACTATAAATGGTCCTAGCTAACGTTTTTACTTAGTTCCGGTTCAATCGGAGAAAGTCGAGGAAATCGTCGAAAAAAAGTTGAAGGCTTATAGTATGGAAAAATCGTCGATTTTCGCGATGAATTAAAAAATTCCGAAAATAGGCTAGAACGACTATAAATGGTCCTAGCTAACGTTTTTACTTAGTTCCGGTTCAATCGGAGAAAGTCGAGGAAATCGTCGGAAAAAAGTTGAAGGCTATAGTATGGAAAAATCGTCGATTTTCGCGATGAATTAAAAAATTCCGAAAATAGGCTAGAACGACTATAAATGGTCCTAGCTAACGTTTTTACTTAGTTCCGGTTCAATCGGAGAAAGTCGAGGAAATCGTCGAAAAAAAGTTGAAGGCTATAGTATGGAAAAATCGTCGATTTTCGCGATGAATTAAAAAATTCCGAAAATAGGCTAGAACGACTATAAATGGTCCTAGCTAACGTTTTTACTTAGTTCTGCTTCAATCGGAGAAAGTCGAGGAAATCGCCGAAAAAAAGTTGAAGGCTATAGTATGGAAAAATCGTCGATTTTCGCGATGAATTAAAAAATTCCGAAAATAGGCTAGAACGACTATAAATGGTCCTAGCTAACGTTTTTACTTAGTTCCGCTTCAATCGGAGAAAGTCGAGGAAATCGTCGAAAAAAAGTTGAAGGCTATAGTATGGAAAAATCGTCGATTTTCGCGATGAATTAAAAAATTCCGAAAATAGGCTAGAACGACTATAAATGGTCCTAGCTAACGTTTTTACTTAGTTCCGCTTCAATAGGAGAAAGTCGAGGAAATCGTCGAAAAAAAGTTGAAGGCTATATATAGTATGGAAAAATCGTCGATTTTCGCGATGAATTAAAAAATTCCGAAAATAGGCTAGAACGACTATAAATGGTCCTAGCTAACGTTTTTACTTAGTTCCGCTTCAATCGGAGAAAGTCGAGGAAATCGTCGAAAAAAAGTTGAAGGCTATAGTTTGGAAAAATCGTCGATTTTCGCGATGAATTAAAAAATTCCGAAAATAGGCTAGAACGACTATAAATGGTCCTAGCTAACGTTTTTACTTAGTTCCGGTTCAATCGGAGAAAGTCGAGGAAATCGTCGAAAAAAAGTTGAAGGCTTATAGTATGGAAAAATCGTCGATTTTCGCGATGAATTAAAAAATTCCGAAAATAGGCTAGAACGACTATAAATGGTCCTAGCTAACGTTTTTACTTAGTTCCGGTTCAATCGGAGAAAGTCGAGGAAATCGTCGAAAAAAAGTTGAAGGCTATAGTATGGAAAAATCGTCGATTTTCGCGATGAATTAAAAAATTCCGAAAATACGCTAGAACGACTATAAATGGTCCTAGCTAACGTTTTTACTTAGTTCCGGTTCAATCGGAGAAAGTCGAGGAAATAGTCGAAAAAAAGTTGAAGGCTATAGTATGGAAAAATCGTTGATTTTCGCGATGAATTAAAAAATTCCGAAAATACGCTAGAACGACTATAAATGGTCCTAGCTAACGTTTTTACTTAGTTCCGGTTCAATCGGAGAAAGTCGAGGAAATCGTCGAAAAAAAGTTGAAGGCTATAGTATGGAAAAATCGTCGATTTTCGCGATGAATTAAAAAATTCCGAAAATACGCTAGAACGACTATAAATGGTCCTAGCTAACGTTTTTACTTAGTTCCGCTTCAATCGGAGAAAGTCGAGGAAATCGTCGAAAAAAAGTTGAAGGCTATACTATGGAAAAATCGTCGATTTTCGCGATGAATTAAAAAATTCTGAAAATAGGCTAGAACGACTATAAATGGTCCTAGCTAACGTTTTTACTTAGTTCCGCTTCAATCGGAGAAAGTCGAGGAAATCGTCGAAAAAAAGTTGAAGGCTATACTATGGAAAAATCGTCGATTTTCGCGATGAATT
This sequence comes from Leptodirus hochenwartii, assembly GCA_947310635.1. Taxonomy (NCBI): domain Eukaryota; kingdom Metazoa; phylum Arthropoda; class Insecta; order Coleoptera; family Leiodidae; genus Leptodirus; species Leptodirus hochenwartii. The sequence goes on from OX371186.1 coordinate 26,179,328, forward strand.
AAAAAATTCCGAAAATACGCTAGAACGACTATAAATGGTCCTAGCTAACGTTTTTACTTAGTTCCGCTTCAATCGGAGAAAGTCGAGGAAATCGTCGAAAAAAAGTTGAAGGCTATACTATGGAAAAATCGTCGATTTTCGCGATGAATTAAAAAATTCTGAAAATAGGCTAGAACGACTATAAATGGTCCTAGCTAACGTTTTTACTTAGTTCCGCTTCAATCGGAGAAAGTCGAGGAAATCGTCGAAAAAAAGTTGAAGGCTATAGTATGGAAAAATCGTCGATTTTCGCGATGAGTTAAAAAATTCCGAAAATAGGCTAGAACGACTATAAATGGTCCTAGCTAACGTTTTTACTTAGTTCCGCTTCAATCGGAGAAAGTCGAGGAAATCGTCGAAAAAAAGTTGAAGGCTATAGTATGGAAAAATCGTCGATTTTCGCGATGAATTAAAAAATTCCGAAAATAGGCTAGAACGACTATAAATGGTCCTAGCTAACGTTTTTACTTAGTTCCGCTTCAATCGGAGAAAGTCGAGGAAATCGTCGAAAAAAAGTTGAAGGCTATAGTATGGAAAAATCGTCGATTTTCGCGATGAATTAAAAAATTCCGAAAATAGGCTAGAACGACTATAAATGGTCCTAGCTAACGTTTTTACTTAGTTCCGGTTCAATCGGAGAAAGTCGAGGAAATCGTCGAAAAAAAGTTGAAGGCTATAGTATGGAAAAATCGTCGATTTTCGCGATGAATTAAAAAATTCCGAAAATACGCTAGAACGACTATAAATGGTCCTAGCTAACGTTTTTACTTAGTTCCGGTTCAATCGGAGAAAGTCGAGGAAATAGTCGAAAAAAAGTTGAAGGCTATAGTATGGAAAAATCGTTGATTTTCGCGATGAATTAAAAAATTCCGAAAATACGCTAGAACGACTATAAATGGTCCTAGCTAACGTTTTTACTTAGTTCCGGTTCAATCGGAGAAAGTCGAGGAAATAGTCGAAAAAAAGTTGAAGGCTATAGTATGGAAAAATCGTCGATTTTCGCGATGAATTAAAAAATTCCGAAAATAGGCTAGAACGACTATAAATGGTCCTAGCTAACGTTTTTACTTAGTTCCGGTTCAATCGGAGAAAGTCGAGGAAATCGTCGAAAAAAAGTTGAAGGCTATACTATGGAAAAATCGTCGATTTTCGCGATGAATTAAAAAATTCCGAAAATAGGCTAGAACGACTATAAATGGTCCTAGCTAACGTTTTTACTTAGTTCCGGTTCAATCGGAGAAAGTCGAGGAAATCGTCGAAAAAAAGTTGAAGGCTATAAGTATGGAAAAATCGTCGATTTTCGCGATGAATTAAAAAAATCCGAAAATAGGCTAGAACGACTATAAATGGTCCTAGCTAACGTTTTTACTTAGTTCCGCTTCAATCGGAGAAAGTCGAGGAAATCGTCGAAAAAAAGTTGAAGGCTATAGTATGGAAAAATCGTCGATTTTCGCGATGAGTTAAAAAATTCCGAAAATAGGCTAGAACGACTATAAATGGTCCTAGCTAACGTTTTTACTTAGTTCCGCTTCAATCGGAGAAAGTCGAGGAAATCGTCGAAAAAAAGTTGAAGGCTATAGTATGGAAAAATCGTCGATTTTCGCGATGAATTAAAAAATTCCGAAAATAGGCTAGAACGACTATAAATGGTCCTAGCTAACGTTTTTACTTAGTTCCGCTTCAATCGGAGAAAGTCGAGGAAATCGTCGAAAAAAAGTTGAAGGCTATAGTATGGAAAAATCGTCGATTTTCGCGATGAATTAAAAAATTCCGAAAATAGGCTAGAACGACTATAAATGGTCCTAGCTAACGTTTTTACTTAGTTCCGGTTCAATCGGAGAAAGTCGAGGAAATCGTCGAAAAAAAGTTGAAGGCTATAGTATGGAAAAATCGTCGATTTTCGCGATGAATTAAAAAATTCCGAAAATACGCTAGAACGACTATAAATGGTCCTAGCTAACGTTTTTACTTAGTTCCGGTTCAATCGGAGAAAGTCGAGGAAATAGTCGAAAAAAAGTTGAAGGCTATAGTATGGAAAAATCGTTGATTTTCGCGATGAATTAAAAAATTCCGAAAATACGCTAGAACGACTATAAATGGTCCTAGCTAACGTTTTTACTTAGTTCCGGTTCAATCGGAGAAAGTCGAGGAAATAGTCGAAAAAAAGTTGAAGGCTATAGTATGGAAAAATCGTCGATTTTCGCGATGAATTAAAAAATTCCGAAAATAGGCTAGAACGACTATAAATGGTCCTAGCTAACGTTTTTACTTAGTTCCGGTTCAATCGGAGAAAGTCGAGGAAATCGTCGAAAAAAAGTTGAAGGCTATACTATGGAAAAATCGTCGATTTTCGCGATGAATTAAAAAATTCCGAAAATAGGCTAGAACGACTATAAATGGTCCTAGCTAACGTTTTTACTTAGTTCCGGTTCAATCGGAGAAAGTCGAGGAAATCGTCGAAAAAAAGTTGAAGGCTATAAGTATGGAAAAATCGTCGATTTTCGCGATGAATTAAAAAAATCCGAAAATAGGCTAGAACGACTATAAATGGTCCTAGCTAACGTTTTTACTTAGTTCCGCTTCAATCGGAGAAAGTCGAGGAAATCGTCGAAAAAAAGTTGAAGGCTATAGTATGGAAAAATCGTCGATTTTCGCGATGAATTAAAAAATTCCGAAAATAGGCTAGAACGACTATAAATGGTCCTAGCTAACGTTTTTACTTAGTTCCGGTTCAATCGGAGAAAGTCGAGGAAATCGTCGAAAAAAAGTTGAAGGCTATAGTATGGAAAAATCGTCGATTTTCGCGATGAATTAAAAAATTCCGAAAATAGGCTAGAACGACTATAAATGGTCCTAGCTAACGTTTTTACTTAGTTCCGGTTCAATCGGAGAAAGTCGAGGAAATCGTCGAAAAAAAGTTGAAGGCTATAATAGTATGGAAAAATCGTCGATTTTCGCGATGAATTAAAAAATTCCGAAAATAGGCTAGAACGACTATAAATGGTCCTAGCTAACGTTTTTACTTAGTTCCGGTTCAATCGGAGAAAGTCGAGGAAATCGTCGAAAAAAAGTTGAAGGCTATAATAGTATGGAAAAATCGTCGATTTTCGCGATGAATTAAAAAATTCCGAAAATACGCTAGAACGACTATAAATGGTCCTAGCTAACGTTTTTACTTAGTTCCGCTTCAATCGGAGAAAGTCGAGGAAATCGTCGAAAAAAAGTTGAAGGCTATAGTATGGAAAAATCGTCGATTTTCGCGATGAATTAAAAAATTCCGAAAATACGCTAGAACGACTATAAATGGTCCTAGCTAACGTTTTTACTTAGTTCCGGTTCAATCGGAGAAAGTCGAGGAAATCGTCGAAAAAAAGTTGAAGGCTTATAGTATGGAAAAATCGTCGATTTTCGCGATGAATTAAAAAATTCCGAAAATAGGCTAGAACGACTATAAATGGTCCTAGCTAACGTTTTTACTTAGTTCCGGTTCAATCGGAGAAAGTCGAGGAAATCGTCGGAAAAAAGTTGAAGGCTATAGTATGGAAAAATCGTCGATTTTCGCGATGAATTAAAAAATTCCGAAAATAGGCTAGAACGACTATAAATGGTCCTAGCTAACGTTTTTACTTAGTTCCGGTTCAATCGGAGAAAGTCGAGGAAATCGTCGAAAAAAAGTTGAAGGCTATAGTATGGAAAAATCGTCGATTTTCGCGATGAATTAAAAAATTCCGAAAATAGGCTAGAACGACTATAAATGGTCCTAGCTAACGTTTTTACTTAGTTCTGCTTCAATCGGAGAAAGTCGAGGAAATCGCCGAAAAAAAGTTGAAGGCTATAGTATGGAAAAATCGTCGATTTTCGCGATGAATTAAAAAATTCCGAAAATAGGCTAGAACGACTATAAATGGTCCTAGCTAACGTTTTTACTTAGTTCCGCTTCAATCGGAGAAAGTCGAGGAAATCGTCGAAAAAAAGTTGAAGGCTATAGTATGGAAAAATCGTCGATTTTCGCGATGAATTAAAAAATTCCGAAAATAGGCTAGAACGACTATAAATGGTCCTAGCTAACGTTTTTACTTAGTTCCGCTTCAATAGGAGAAAGTCGAGGAAATCGTCGAAAAAAAGTTGAAGGCTATATATAGTATGGAAAAATCGTCGATTTTCGCGATGAATTAAAAAATTCCGAAAATAGGCTAGAACGACTATAAATGGTCCTAGCTAACGTTTTTACTTAGTTCCGCTTCAATCGGAGAAAGTCGAGGAAATCGTCGAAAAAAAGTTGAAGGCTATAGTTTGGAAAAATCGTCGATTTTCGCGATGAATTAAAAAATTCCGAAAATAGGCTAGAACGACTATAAATGGTCCTAGCTAACGTTTTTACTTAGTTCCGGTTCAATCGGAGAAAGTCGAGGAAATCGTCGAAAAAAAGTTGAAGGCTTATAGTATGGAAAAATCGTCGATTTTCGCGATGAATTAAAAAATTCCGAAAATAGGCTAGAACGACTATAAATGGTCCTAGCTAACGTTTTTACTTAGTTCCGGTTCAATCGGAGAAAGTCGAGGAAATCGTCGAAAAAAAGTTGAAGGCTATAGTATGGAAAAATCGTCGATTTTCGCGATGAATTAAAAAATTCCGAAAATACGCTAGAACGACTATAAATGGTCCTAGCTAACGTTTTTACTTAGTTCCGGTTCAATCGGAGAAAGTCGAGGAAATCGTCGAAAAAAAGTTGAAGGCTTATAGTATGGAAAAATCGTCGATTTTCGCGATGAATTAAAAAATTCCGAAAATAGGCTAGAACGACTATAAATGGTCCTAGCTAACGTTTTTACTTAGTTCCGCTTCAATCGGAGAAAGTCGAGGAAATCGTCGAAAAAAAGTTGAAGGCTATAGTATGGAAAAATCGTCGATTTTCGCGATGAATTAAAAAATTCCGAAAATAGGCTAGAACGACTATAAATGGTCCTAGCTAACGTTTTTACTTAGTTCCGGTTCAATCGGAGAAAGTTGAGGAAATCGTCGAAAAAAAGTTGAAGGCTTATAGTATGGAAAAATCGTCGATTTTCGCGATGAATTAAAAAATTCCGAAAATAGGCTAGAACGACTATAAATGGTCCTAGCTAACGTTTTTACTTAGTTCCGGTTCAATCGGAGAAAGTCGAGGAAATCGTCGAAAAAAAGTTGAAGGCTATAGTATGGAAAAATCGTCGATTTTCGCGATGAATTAAAAAATTCCGAAAATAGGCTAGAACGACTATAAATGGTCCTAGCTAACGTTTTTACTTAGTTCCGGTTCAATCGGAGAAAGTCGAGGAAATCGTCGAAAAAAAGTTGAAGGCTATAGTATGGAAAAATCGTGGATTTTCGCGATGAATTAAAAAATTCCGAAAATAGGCTAGAACGACTATAAATGGTCCTAGCTAACGTTTTTACTTAGTTCCGGTTCAATCGGAGAAAGTCGAGGAAATAGTCGAAAAAAAGTTGAAGGCTATAGTATGGAAAAATCGTTGATTTTCGCGATGAATTAAAAAATTCCGAAAATACGCTAGAACGACTATAAATGGTCCTAGCTAACGTTTTTACTTAGTTCCGGTTCAATCGGAGAAAGTCGAGGAAATCGTCGAAAAAAAGTTGAAGGCTATAGTGTGGAAAAATCGTCGATTTTCGCGATGAATTAAAAAATTCCGAAAATAGGCTAGAACGACTATAAATGGTCCTAGCTAACGTTTTTACTTAGTTCCGGTTCAATCGGAGAAAGTCGAGGAAATCGTCGAAAAAAAGTTGAAGGCTATAGTATGGAAAAATCGTCGATTTTCGCGATGAATTAAAAAATTCCGAAAATACGCTAGAACGACTATAAATGGTCCTAGCTAACGTTTTTACTTAGTTCCGGTTCAATCGGAGAAAGTCGAGGAAATCGTCGAAAAAAAGTTGAAGGCTATAGTATGGAAAAATCGTCGATTTTCGCGATGAATTAATAAATTCCGAAAATAGGCTAGAACGACTATAAATGGTCCTAGCTAACGTTTTTACTTAGTTCCGGTTCAATCGGAGAAAGTCGAGGAAATCGTCGAAAAAAAGTTGAAGGCTATACTATGGAAAAATCGTCGATTTTCGCGATGAATTAAAAAATTCCGAAAATAGGCTAGAACGACTATAAATGGTCCTAGCTAACGTTTTTACTTAGTTCCGGTTCAATCGGAGAAAGTCGAGGAAATAGTCGAAAAAAAGTTGAAGGCTATAGTATGGAAAAATCGTTGATTTTCGCGATGAATTAAAAAATTCCGAAAATACGCTAGAACGACTATAAATGGTCCTAGCTAACGTTTTTACTTAGTTCCGGTTCAATCGGAGAAAGTCGAGGAAATCGTCGAAAAAAAGTTGAAGGCTATAGTATGGAAAAATCGTCGATTTTCGCGATGAATTAAAAAATTCCGAAAATAGGCTAGAACGACTATAAATGGTCCTAGCTAACGTTTTTACTTAGTTCCGGTTCAATCGGAGAAAGTCGAGGAAATCGTCGAAAAAAAGTTGAAGGCTATAGTATGGAAAAATCGTCGATTTTCGCGATGAATTAAAAAATTCCGAAAATACGCTAGAACGACTATAAATGGTCCTAGCTAACGTTTTTACTTAGTTCCGCTTCAATCGGAGAAAGTCGAAGAAATCGTCGAAAAAAAGTTGAAGGCTATAGTATGGAAAAATCGTCGATTTTCGCGATGAATTAAAAAATTCCGAAAATAGGCTAGAACGACTATAAATGGTCCTAGCTAACGTTTTTACTTAGTTCCGCTTCAATCGGAGAAAGTCGAGGAAATCGTCGAAAAAAAGTTGAAGGCTATAGTATGGAAAAATCGTCGATTTTCGCGATGAATTAAAAAATTCCGAAAATACGCTAGAACGACTATAAATGGTCCTAGCTAACGTTTTTACTTAGTTCCGGTTCAATCGGAGAAAGTCGAGGAAATCGTCGAAAAAAAGTTGAAGGCTATAGTATGGAAAAATCGTCGATTTTCGCGATGAATTAAAAAATTCCGAAAATAGGCTAGAACGACTATAAATGGTCCTAGCTAACGTTTTTACTTAGTTCCGCTTCAATCGGAGAAAGTCGAGGAAATCGTCGAAAAAAAGTTGAAGGCTATAGTATGGAAAAATCGTCCATTTTCGCGATGAATTAAAAAATTCTGAAAATAGGCTAGAACGACTATAAATGGTCCTAGCTAACGTTTTTACTTAGTTCCGCTTCAATCGGAGAAAGTCGAGGAAATCGTCGAAAAAAAGTTGAAGGCTATACTATGGAAAAATCGTCGATTTTCGCGATGAATTAAAAAATTCCGAAAATAGGCTAGAACGACTATAAATGGTCCTAGCTAACGTTTTTACTTAGTTCCGCTTCAATCGGAGAAAGTCGAGGAAATCGTCGAAAAAAAGTTGAAGGCTATACTATGGAAAAATCGTCGATTTTCGCGATGAATTAAAAAATTCTGAAAATAGGCTAGAACGACTATAAATGGTCCTAGCTAACGTTTTTACTTAGTTCCGCTTCAATCGGAGAAAGTCGAGGAAATCGTCGAAAAAAAGTTGAAGGCTATAGTATGGAAAAATCGTCGATTTTCGCGATGAATTAAAAAATTCCGAAAATAGGCTAGAACGACTATAAATGGTCCTAGCTAACGTTTTTACTTAGTTCCGGTTCAATCGGAGAAAGTCGAGGAAATCGTCGAAAAAAAGTTGAAGGCTATAGTATGGAAAAATCGTCGATTTTCGCGATGAATTAAAAAATTCCGAAAATACGCTAGAACGACTATAAATGGTCCTAGCTAACGTTTTTACTTAGTTCCGGTTCAATCGGAGAAAGTCGAGGAAATAGTCGAAAAAAAGTTGAAGGCTATAGTATGGAAAAATCGTTGATTTTCGCGATGAATTAAAAAATTCCGAAAATACGCTAGAACGACTATAAATGGTCCTAGCTAACGTTTTTACTTAGTTCCGGTTCAATCGGAGAAAGTCGAGGAAATAGTCGAAAAAAAGTTGAAGGCTATAGTATGGAAAAATCGTCGATTTTCGCGATGAATTAAAAAATTCCGAAAATAGGCTAGAACGACTATAAATGGTCCTAGCTAACGTTTTTACTTAGTTCCGGTTCAATCGGAGAAAGTCGAGGAAATCGTCGAAAAAAAGTTGAAGGCTATACTATGGAAAAATCGTCGATTTTCGCGATGAATTAAAAAATTCCGAAAATAGGCTAGAACGACTATAAATGGTCCTAGCTAACGTTTTTACTTAGTTCCGGTTCAATCGGAGAAAGTCGAGGAAATAGTCGAAAAAAAGTTGAAGGCTATAGTATGGAAAAATCGTCGATTTTCGCGATGAATTAAAAAATTCCGAAAATAGGCTAAAACGACTATAAATGGTCCTAGCTAACGTTTTTACTTAGTTCCGGTTCAATCGGAGAAAGTCGAGGAAATCGTCGAAAAAAAGATGAAGGCTATAGTATGGAAAAATCGTCGATTTTCGCGATGAATTAAAAAATTCCGAAAATAGGCTAGAACGACTATAAATGGTCCTAGCTAACGTTTTTACTTAGTTCCGGTTCAATCGGAGAAAGTCGAGGAAATCGTCGAAAAAAAGTTGAAGGCTATAGTATGGAAAAATCGTCGATTTGCGCGATGAATTAAAAAATTCCGAAAATAGGCTAGAACGACTATAAATGGTCCTAGCTAACGTTTTTACTTAGTTCCGGTTCAATCGGAGAAAGTCGAGGAAATAGTCGAAAAAAAGTTGAAGGCTATAGTATGGAAAAATCGTTGATTTTCGCGATGAATTAAAAAATTCCGAAAATAGGCTAGAACGACTATAAATGGTCCTAGCTAACGTTTTTACTTAGTTCCGGTTCAATCGGAGAAAGTCGAGGAAATCGTCGAAAAAAAGTTGAAGGCTATACTATGGAAAAATCGTCGATTTTCGCGATGAATTAAAAAATTCTGAAAATAGGCTAGAACGACTATAAATGGTCCTAGCTAACGTTTTTACTAAGTTCCGCTTCAATCGGAGAAAGTCGAGGAAATCGTCGAAAAAAAGTTGAAGGCTATAGTATGGAAAAATCGTCGATTTTCGCGATGAATTAAAAAATTCCGAAAATAGGCTAGAACGACTATAAATGGTCCTAGCTAACGTTTTTACTAAGTTCCGCTTCAATCGGAGAAAGTCGAGGAAATCGTCGAAAAAAAGTTGAAGGCTATACTATGGAAAAATCGTCGATTTTCGCGATGAATTAAAAAATTCCGAAAATAGGCTAGAACGACTATAAATGGTCCTAGCTAACGTTTTTACTTAGTTCCGCTTCAATCGGAGAAAGTCGAGGAAATCGTCGAAAAAAAGTTGAAGGCTATAGTATGGAAAAATCGTCGATTTTCGCGATGAATTAAAAAATTCCGAAAATAGGCTAGAACGACTATAAATGGTCCTAGCTAACGTTTTTACTTAGTTCCGGTTCAATCGGAGAAAGTCGAAGAAATCGTCGAAAAAAAGTTGAAGGCTTATAGTATGGAAAAATCGTCGATTTTCGCGATGAATTAAAAAATTCCGAAAATAGGCTAGAACGACTATAAATGGTCCTAGCTAACGTTTTTACTAAGTTCCGCTTCAATCGGAGAAAGTCGAAGAAATCGTCGAAAAAAAGTTGAAGGCTATAGTATGGAAAAATCGTCGATTTTCGCGATGAATTAAAAAATTCCGAAAATAGGCTAGAACGACTATAAATGGTCCTAGCTAACGTTTTTACTTAGTTCCGGTTCAATCGGAGAAAGTCGAGGAAATCGTCGAAAAAAAGTTGAAGGCTATAGTATGGAAAAATCGTCGATTTTCGCGATGAATTAAAAAATTCCGAAAATACGCTAGAACGACTATAAATGGTCCTAGCTAACGTTTTTACTAAGTTCCGCTTCAATCGGAGAAAGTCGAAGAAATCGTCGAAAAAAAGTTGAAGGCTATAGTATGGAAAAATCGTTGATTTTCGCGATGAATTAAAAAATTCCGAAAATACGCTAGAACGACTATAAATGGTCCTAGCTAACGTTTTTACTTAGTTCCGGTTCAATCGGAGAAAGTCGAGGAAATAGTCGAAAAAAAGTTGAAGGCTATAAGTATGGAAAAATCGTCGATTTTCGCGATGAATTAAAAAATTCCGAAAATAGGCTAGAACGACTATAAATGGTCCTAGCTAACGTTTTTACTTAGTTCCGGTTCAATCGGAGAAAGTCGAGGAAATCGTCGAAAAAAAGTTGAAGGCTATACTATGGAAAAATCGTCGATTTTCGCGATGAATTAAAAAATTCCGAAAATAGGCTAGAACGACTATAAATGGTCCTAGCTAACGTTTTTACTTAGTTCCGATTCAATCGGAGAAAGTCGAGGAAATCGTCGAAAAAAAGTTGAAGGCTATAGTATGGAAAAATCGTCGATTTTCGCGATGAATTAAAAAATTCCGAAAATAGGCTAGAACGACTATAAATGGTCCTAGCTAACGTTTTTACTTAGTTCCGGTTCAATCGGAGAAAGTCGAGGAAATAGTCGAAAAAAAGTTGAAGGCTATAGTATGGAAAAATCGTCGATTTTCGCGATGAATTAAAAAATTCCGAAAATACGCTAGAACGACTATAAATGGTCCTAGCTAACGTTTTTACTTAGTTCCGGTTCAATCGGAGAAAGTCGAGGAAATAGTCGAAAAAAAGTTGAAGGCTATAGTATGGAAAAATCGTTGATTTTCGCGATGAATTAAAAAATTCCGAAAATAGGCTAGAACGACTATAAATGGTCCTAGCTAACGTTTTTACTTAGTTCCGGTTCAATCGGAGAAAGTCGAGGAAATCGTCGAAAAAAAGTTGAAGGCTATAGTATGGAAAAATCGTCGATTTTCGCGATGAATTAAAAAATTCCGAAAATACGCTAGAACGACTATAAATGGTCCTAGCTAACGTTTTTACTTAGTTCCGGTTCAATCGGAGAAAGTCGAGGAAATCGTCGAAAAAAAGTTGAAGGCTATAGTATGGAAAAATCGTCGATTTTCGCGATGAATTAAAAAATTCCGAAAATACGCTAGAACGACTATAAATGGTCCTAGCTAACGTTTTTACTTAGTTCCGGTTCAATCGGAGAAAGTCGAGGAAATCGTCGAAAAAAAGTTGAAGGCTATAGTATGGAAAAATCGTCGATTTTCGCGATGAATTAAAAAATTCCGAAAATACGCTAGAACGACTATAAATGGTCCTAGCTAACGTTTTTACTTAGTTCCGGTTCAATCGGAGAAAGTCGAGGAAATCGTCGAAAAAAAGTTGAAGGCTATAGTATGGAAAAATCGTCGATTTTCGCGATGAATTAAAAAATTCCGAAAATACGCTAGAACGACTATAAATGGTCCTAGCTAACGTTTTTACTTAGTTCCGGTTCAATCGGAGAAAGTCGAGGAAATCGTCGAAAAAAAGTTGAAGGCTATAGTATGGAAAAATCGTCGATTTTCGCGATGAATTAAAAAATTCCGAAAATACGCTAGAACGACTATAAATGGTCCTAGCTAACGTTTTTACTTAGTTCCGGTTCAATCGGAGAAAGTCGAGGAAATAGTCGAAAAAAAGTTGAAGGCTATAGTATGGAAAAATCGTTGATTTTCGCGATGAATTAAAAAATTCCGAAAATACGCTAGAACGACTATAAATGGTCCTAGCTAACGTTTTTACTTAGTTCCGGTTCAATCGGAGAAAGTCGAGGAAATAGTCGAAAAAAAGTTGAAGGCTATAGTATGGAAAAATCGTCGATTTTCGCGATGAATTAAAAAATTCCGAAAATAGGCTAGAACGACTATAAATGGTCCTAGCTAACGTTTTTACTTAGTTCCGGTTCAATCGGAGAAAGTCGAGGAAATCGTCGAAAAAAAGTTGAAGGCTATACTATGGAAAAATCGTCGATTTTCGCGATGAATTAAAAAATTCCGAAAATAGGCTAGAACGACTATAAATGGTCCTAGCTAACGTTTTTACTTAGTTCCGATTCAATCGGAGAAAGTCGAGGAAATCGTCGAAAAAAAGTTGAAGGCTATACTATGGAAAAATCGTCGATTTTCGCGATGAATTAAAAAATTCCGAAAATAGGCTAGAACGACTATAAATGGTCCTAGCTAACGTTTTTACTTAGTTCCGGTTCAATCGGAGAAAGTCGAGGAAATAGTCGAAAAAAAGTTGAAGGCTATAGTATGGAAAAATCGTCGATTTTCGCGATGAATTAAAAAATTCCGAAAATAGGCTAGAACGACTATAAATGGTCCTAGCTAACGTTTTTACTTAGTTCCGGTTCAATCGGAGAAAGTCGAGGAAATCGTCGAAAAAAAGTTGAAGGCTATACTATGGAAAAATCGTCGATTTTCGCGATGAATTAAAAAATTCCGAAAATAGGCTAGAACGACTATAAATGGTCCTAGCTAACGTTTTTACTTAGTTCCGCTTCAATCGGAGAAAGTCGAGGAAATCGTCGAAAAAAAGTTGAAGGCTATAGTATGGAAAAATCGTCGATTTTCGCGATGAATTAAAAAATTCCGAAAATACGCTAGAACGACTATAAATGGTCCTAGCTAACGTTTTTACTTAGTTCCGGTTCAATCGGAGAAAGTCGAGGAAATCGTCGAAAAAAAGTTGAAGGCTATAGTATGGAAAAACCGTCGATTTTCGCGATGAATTAAAAAATTCCGAAAATAGGCAAGAACGACTATAAATGGTCCTAGCTAACGTTTTTACTTAGTTCCGCTTCAATCGGAGAAAGTCGAGGAAATCGTCGAAAAAAAGTTGAAGGCTATAGTATGGAAAAATCGTCGATTTTCGCGATGAATTAAAAAATTCCGAAAATACGCTAGAACGACTATAAATGGTCCTAGCTAACGTTTTTACTTAGTTCCGGTTCAATCGGAGAAAGTCGAGGAAATCGTCGAAAAAAAGTTGAAGGCTATAGTATGGAAAAATCGTCGATTTTCGCGATGAATTAAAAAATTCCGAAAATAGGCTAGAACGACTATAAATGGTCCTAGCTAACGTTTTTACTTAGTTCCGCTTCAATCGGAGAAAGTCGAGGAAATCGTCGAAAAAAAGTTGAAGGCTATAGTATGGAAAAATCGTCGATTTTCGCGATGAATTAAAAAATTCTGAAAATAGGCTAGAACGACTATAAATGGTCCTAGCTAACGTTTTTACTTAGTTCCGCTTCAATCGGAGAAAGTCGAGGAAATCGTCGAAAAAAAGTTGAAGGCTATACTATGGAAAAATCGTCGATTTTCGCGATGAATTAAAAAATTCCGAAAATAGGCTAGAACGACTATAAATGGTCCTAGCTAACGTTTTTACTTAGTTCCGCTTCAATCGGAGAAAGTCGAGGAAATCGTCGAAAAAAAGTTGAAGGCTATACTATGGAAAAATCGTCGATTTTCGCGATGAATTAAAAAATTCTGAAAATAGGCTAGAACGACTATAAATGGTCCTAGCTAACGTTTTTACTTAGTTCCGCTTCAATCGGAGAAAGTCGAGGAAATCGTCGAAAAAAAGTTGAAGGCTATAGTATGGAAAAATCGTCGATTTTCGCGATGAATTAAAAAATTCCGAAAATAGGCTAGAACGACTATAAATGGTCCTAGCTAACGTTTTTACTTAGTTCCGGTTCAATCGGAGAAAGTCGAGGAAATCGTCGAAAAAAAGTTGAAGGCTATACTATGGAAAAATCGTTGATTTTCGCGATGAATTAAAAAATTCCGAAAATACGCTAGAACGACTATAAATGGTCCTAGCTAACGTTTTTACTTAGTTCCGGTTCAATCGGAGAAAGTCGAGGAAATAGTCGAAAAAAAGTTGAAGGCTATAGTATGGAAAAATCGTCGATTTTCGCGATGAATTAAAAAATTCCGAAAATACGCTAGAACGACTATAAATGGTCCTAGCTAACGTTTTTACTAAGTTCCGCTTCAATCGGAGAAAGTCGAAGAAATCGTCGAAAAAAAGTTGAAGGCTATAGTATGGAAAAATCGTTGATTTTCGCGATGAATTAAAAAATTCCGAAAATACGCTAGAACGACTATAAATGGTCCTAGCTAACGTTTTTACTTAGTTCCGGTTCAATCGGAGAAAGTCGAGGAAATAGTCGAAAAAAAGTTGAAGGCTATAAGTATGGAAAAATCGTCGATTTTCGCGATGAATTAAAAAATTCCGAAAATAGGCTAGAACGACTATAAATGGTCCTAGCTAACGTTTTTACTTAGTTCCGGTTCAATCGGAGAAAGTCGAGGAAATCGTCGAAAAAAAGTTGAAGGCTATACTATGGAAAAATCGTCGATTTTCGCGATGAATTAAAAAATTCCGAAAATAGGCTAGAACGACTATAAATGGTCCTAGCTAACGTTTTTACTTAGTTCCGATTCAATCGGAGAAAGTCGAGGAAATCGTCGAAAAAAAGTTGAAGGCTATAGTATGGAAAAATCGTCGATTTTCGCGATGAATTAAAAAATTCCGAAAATAGGCTAGAACGACTATAAATGGTCCTAGCTAACGTTTTTACTTAGTTCCGGTTCAATCGGAGAAAGTCGAGGAAATAGTCGAAAAAAAGTTGAAGGCTATAGTATGGAAAAATCGTCGATTTTCGCGATGAATTAAAAAATTCCGAAAATACGCTAGAACGACTATAAATGGTCCTAGCTAACGTTTTTACTTAGTTCCGGTTCAATCGGAGAAAGTCGAGGAAATAGTCGAAAAAAAGTTGAAGGCTATAGTATGGAAAAATCGTTGATTTTCGCGATGAATTAAAAAATTCCGAAAATAGGCTAGAACGACTATAAATGGTCCTAGCTAACGTTTTTACTTAGTTCCGGTTCAATCGGAGAAAGTCGAGGAAATCGTCGAAAAAAAGTTGAAGGCTATAGTATGGAAAAATCGTCGATTTTCGCGATGAATTAAAAAATTCCGAAAATACGCTAGAACGACTATAAATGGTCCTAGCTAACGTTTTTACTTAGTTCCGGTTCAATCGGAGAAAGTCGAGGAAATCGTCGAAAAAAAGTTGAAGGCTATAGTATGGAAAAATCGTCGATTTTCGCGATGAATTAAAAAATTCCGAAAATACGCTAGAACGACTATAAATGGTCCTAGCTAACGTTTTTACTTAGTTCCGGTTCAATCGGAGAAAGTCGAGGAAATCGTCGAAAAAAAGTTGAAGGCTATAGTATGGAAAAATCGTCGATTTTCGCGATGAATTAAAAAATTCCGAAAATACGCTAGAACGACTATAAATGGTCCTAGCTAACGTTTTTACTTAGTTCCGGTTCAATCGGAGAAAGTCGAGGAAATCGTCGAAAAAAAGTTGAAGGCTATAGTATGGAAAAATCGTCGATTTTCGCGATGAATTAAAAAATTCCGAAAATACGCTAGAACGACTATAAATGGTCCTAGCTAACGTTTTTACTTAGTTCCGGTTCAATCGGAGAAAGTCGAGGAAATCGTCGAAAAAAAGTTGAAGGCTATAGTATGGAAAAATCGTCGATTTTCGCGATGAATTAAAAAATTCCGAAAATACGCTAGAACGACTATAAATGGTCCTAGCTAACGTTTTTACTTAGTTCCGGTTCAATCGGAGAAAGTCGAGGAAATAGTCGAAAAAAAGTTGAAGGCTATAGTATGGAAAAATCGTTGATTTTCGCGATGAATTAAAAAATTCCGAAAATACGCTAGAACGACTATAAATGGTCCTAGCTAACGTTTTTACTTAGTTCCGGTTCAATCGGAGAAAGTCGAGGAAATAGTCGAAAAAAAGTTGAAGGCTATAGTATGGAAAAATCGTCGATTTTCGCGATGAATTAAAAAATTCCGAAAATAGGCTAGAACGACTATAAATGGTCCTAGCTAACGTTTTTACTTAGTTCCGGTTCAATCGGAGAAAGTCGAGGAAATCGTCGAAAAAAAGTTGAAGGCTATACTATGGAAAAATCGTCGATTTTCGCGATGAATTAAAAAATTCCGAAAATAGGCTAGAACGACTATAAATGGTCCTAGCTAACGTTTTTACTTAGTTCCGGTTCAATCGGAGAAAGTCGAGGAAATAGTCGAAAAAAAGTTGAAGGCTATAGTATGGAAAAATCGTCGATTTTCGCGATGAATTAAAAAATTCCGAAAATAGGCTAGAACGACTATAAATGGTCCTAGCTAACGTTTTTACTTAGTTCCGGTTCAATCGGAGAAAGTCGAGGAAATCGTCGAAAAAAAGTTGAAGGCTATACTATGGAAAAATCGTCGATTTTCGCGATGAATTAAAAAATTCCGAAAATAGGCTAGAACGACTATAAATGGTCCTAGCTAACGTTTTTACTTAGTTCCGCTTCAATCGGAGAAAGTCGAGGAAATCGTCGAAAAAAAGTTGAAGGCTATAGTATGGAAAAATCGTCGATTTTCGCGATGAATTAAAAAATTCCGAAAATACGCTAGAACGACTATAAATGGTCCTAGCTAACGTTTTTACTTAGTTCCGGTTCAATCGGAGAAAGTCGAGGAAATCGTCGAAAAAAAGTTGAAGGCTATAGTATGGAAAAATCGTCGATTTTCGCGATGAATTAAAAAATTCCGAAAATAGGCTAGAACGACTATAAATGGTCCTAGCTAACGTTTTTACTTAGTTCCGCTTCAATCGGAGAAAGTCGAGGAAATCGTCGAAAAAAAGTTGAAGGCTATAGTATGGAAAAATCGTCGATTTTCGCGATGAATTAAAAAATTCCGAAAATAGGCTAGAACGACTATAAATGGTCCTAGCTAACGTTTTTACTTAGTTCCGCTTCAATCGGAGAAAGTCGAGGAAATCGTCGAAAAAAAGTTGAAGGCTATAGTATGGAAAAATCGTCGATTTTCGCGATGAATTAAAAAATTCCGAAAATACGCTAGAACGACTATAAATGGTCCTAGCTAACGTTTTTACTAAGTTCCGCTTCTATCGGAGAAAGTCGAAGAAATCGTCGAAAAAAAGTTGAAGGCTATAGTATGGAAAAACCGTCGATTTTCGCGATGAATTAAAAAATTCCGAAAATAGGCAAGAACGACTATAAATGGTCCTAGCTAACGTTTTTACTTAGTTCCGCTTCAATCGGAGAAAGTCGAGGAAATCGTCGAAAAAAAGTTGAAGGCTATAGTATGGAAAAATCGTCGATTTTCGCGATGAATTAAAAAATTCCGAAAATAGGCTAGAACGACTATAAATGGTCCTAGCTAACGTTTTTACTTAGTTCCGGTTCAATCGGAGAAAGTCGAGGAAATCGTCGAAAAAAAGTTGAAGGCTATAGTATGGAAAAATCGTCGATTTTCGCGATGAATTAAAAAATTCCGAAAATACGCTAGAACGACTATAAATGGTCCTAGCTAACGTTTTTACTAAGTTCCGCTTCAATCGGAGAAAGTCGAAGAAATCGTCGAAAAAAAGTTGAAGGCTATAGTATGGAAAAATCGTCGATTTTCGCGATGAATTAAAAAATTCCGAAAATAGGCTAGAACGACTATAAATGGTCCTAGCTAACGTTTTTACTTAGTTCCGGTTCAATCGGAGAAAGTCGAGGAAATCGGCGAAAAAAAGTTGAAGGCTATAGTATGGAAAAATCGTCGATTTTCGCGATGAATTAAAAAATTCCGAAAATAGGCAAGAACGACTATAAATGGTCCTAGCTAACGTTTTTACTAAGTTCCGCTTCAATCGGAGAAAGTCGAGGAAATCGTCGAAAAAAAGTTGAAGGCTATAGTATGGAAAAATCGTCGATTTTCGCGATGAATTAAAAAATTCCGAAAATAGGCTAGAACGACTATAAATGGTCCTAGCTAACGTTTTTACTTAGTTCCGCTTCAATCGGAGAAAGTCGAGGAAATCGTCGAAAAAAAGTTGAAGGCTATAGTATGGAAAAATCGTCGATTTTCGCGATGAATTAAAAAATTCCGAAAATAGGCTAGAACGACTATAAATGGTCCTAGCTAACGTTTTTACTTAGTTCCGCTTCAATCGGAGAAAGTCGAGGAAATCGTCGAAAAAAAGATGAAGGCTATAGTATGGAAAAATCGTCGATTTTCGCGATGAATTAAAAAATTCCGAAAATAGGCTAGAACGACTATAAATGGTCCTAGCTAACGTTTTTACTTAGTTCCGGTTCAATCGGAGAAAGTCGAGGAAATCGTCGAAAAAAAGTTGAAGGCTATAGTATGGAAAAATCGTCGATTTGCGCGATGAATTAAAAAATTCCGAAAATAGGCTAGAACGACTATAAATGGTCCTAGCTAACGTTTTTACTTAGTTCCGGTTCAATCGGAGAAAGTCGAGGAAATAGTCGAAAAAAAGTTGAAGGCTATAGTATGGAAAAATCGTTGATTTTCGCGATGAATTAAAAAATTCCGAAAATAGGCTAGAACGACTATAAATGGTCCTAGCTAACGTTTTTACTTAGTTCCGCTTCAATCGGAGAAAGTCGAGGAAATCGTCGAAAAAAAGTTGAAGGCTATAGTATGGAAAAATCGTCGATTTTCGCGATGAATTAAAAAATTCCGAAAATAGGCTAGAACGACTATAAATGGTCCTAGCTAACGTTTTTACTTAGTTCCGGTTCAATCGGAGAAAGTCGAGGAAATCGTCGAAAAAAAGTTGAAGGCTATAGTATGGAAAAATCGTCGATTTTCGCGATGAATTAAAAAATTCCGAAAATAGGCTAGAACGACTATAAATGGTCCTAGCTAACGTTTTTACTTAGTTCCGGTTCAATCGGAGAAAGTCGAGGAAATAGTCGAAAAAAAGTTGAAGGCTATAGTATGGAAAAATCGTCGATTTTCGCGATGAATTAAAAAATTCCGAAAATACGCTAGAACGACTATAAATGGTCCTAGCTAACGTTTTTACTTAGTTCCGGTTCAATCGGAGAAAGTCGAGGAAATCGTCGAAAAAAAGTTGAAGGCTATAGTATGGAAAAATCGTCGATTTTCGCGATGAATTAAAAAATTCCGAAAATACGCTAGAACGACTATAAATGGTCCTAGCTAACGTTTTTACTTAGTTCCGCTTCAATCGGAGAAAGTCGAAGAAATCGTCGAAAAAAAGTTGAAGGCTATAGTATGGAAAAATCGTCGATTTTCGCGATGAATTAAAAAATTCCGAAAATAGGCTAGAACGACTATAAATGGTCCTAGCTAACGTTTTTACTTAGTTCCGCTTCAATCGGAGAAAGTCGAGGAAATCGTCGAAAAAAAGTTGAAGGCTATAGTATGGAAAAATCGTCGATTTTCGCGATGAATTAAAAAATTCCGAAAATACGCTAGAACGACTATAAATGGTCCTAGCTAACGTTTTTACTTAGTTCCGGTTCAATCGGAGAAAGTCGAGGAAATCGTCGAAAAAAAGTTGAAGGCTATAGTATGGAAAAATCGTCGATTTTCGCGATGAATTAAAAAATTCCGAAAATAGGCTAGAACGACTATAAATGGTCCTAGCTAACGTTTTTACTTAGTTCCGGTTCAATCGGAGAAAGTCGAGGAAATCGTCGAAAAAAAGTTGAAGGCTATACTATGGAAAAATCGTCGATTTTCGCGATGAATTAAAAAATTCCGAAAATAGGCTAGAACGACTATAAATGGTCCTAGCTAACGTTTTTACTTAGTTCCGCTTCAATCGGAGAAAGTCGAGGAAATCGTCGAAAAAAAGTTGAAGGCTATACTATGGAAAAATCGTCGATTTTCGCGATGAATTAAAAAATTCCGAAAATAGGCTAGAACGACTATAAATGGTCCTAGCTAACGTTTTTACTTAGTTCCGGTTCAATCGGAAAAAGTCGAGGAAATCGTCGAAAAAAAGTTGAAGGCTATAATAGTATGGAAAAATCGTCGATTTTCGCGATGAATTAAAAAATTCCGAAAATAGGCTAGAACGACTATAAATGGTCCTAGCTAACGTTTTTACTTAGTTCCGGTTCAATCGGAGAAAGTCGAGGAAATCGTCGAAAAAAAGTTGAAGGCTATAATAGTATGGAAAAATCGTCGATTTTCGCGATGAATTAAAAAATTCCGAAAATACGCTAGAACGACTATAAATGGTCCTAGCTAACGTTTTTACTTAGTTCCGCTTCAATCGGAGAAAGTCGAGGAAATCGTCGAAAAAAAGTTGAAGGCTATAGTATGGAAAAATCGTCGATTTTCGCGATGAATTAAAAAATTCCGAAAATACGCTAGAACGACTATAAATGGTCCTAGCTAACGTTTTTACTTAGTTCCGGTTCAATCGGAGAAAGTCGAGGAAATCGTCGAAAAAAAGTTGAAGGCTTATAGTATGGAAAAATCGTCGATTTTCGCGATGAATTAAAAAATTCCGAAAATAGGCTAGAACGACTATAAATGGTCCTAGCTAACGTTTTTACTTAGTTCCGGTTCAATCGGAGAAAGTCGAGGAAATCGTCGAAAAAAAGTTGAAGGCTATAGTATGGAAAAATCGTCGATTTTCGCGATGAATTAAAAAATTCCGAAAATAGGCTAGAACGACTATAAATGGTCCTAGCTAACGTTTTTACTTAGTTCCGCTTCAATCGGAGAAAGTCGAGGAAATCGTCGAAAAAAAGTTGAAGGCTATAGTATGGAAAAATCGTCGATTTTCGCGATGAATTAAAAAATTCCGAAAATAGGCTAGAACGACTATAAATGGTCCTAGCTAACGTTTTTACTTAGTTCCGGTTCAATCGGAGAAAGTTGAGGAAATCGTCGAAAAAAAGTTGAAGGCTTATAGTATGGAAAAATCGTCGATTTTCGCGATGAATTAAAAAATTCCGAAAATAGGCTAGAACGACTATAAATGGTCCTAGCTAACGTTTTTACTTAGTTCCGGTTCAATCGGAGAAAGTCGAGGAAATCGTCGAAAAAAAGTTGAAGGCTATAGTATGGAAAAATCGTCGATTTTCGCGATGAATTAAAAAATTCCGAAAATAGGCTAGAACGACTATAAATGGTCCTAGCTAACGTTTTTACTTAGTTCCGGTTCAATCGGAGAAAGTCGAGGAAATCGTCGAAAAAAAGTTGAAGGCTATAGTATGGAAAAATCGTGGATTTTCGCGATGAATTAAAAAATTCCGAAAATAGGCTAGAACGACTATAAATGGTCCTAGCTAACGTTTTTACTTAGTTCCGGTTCAATCGGAGAAAGTCGAGGAAATAGTCGAAAAAAAGTTGAAGGCTATAGTATGGAAAAATCGTTGATTTTCGCGATGAATTAAAAAATTCCGAAAATACGCTAGAACGACTATAAATGGTCCTAGCTAACGTTTTTACTTAGTTCCGGTTCAATCGGAGAAAGTCGAGGAAATCGTCGAAAAAAAGTTGAAGGCTATAGTATGGAAAAATCGTCGATTTTCGCGATGAATTAAAAAATTCCGAAAATAGGCTAGAACGACTATAAATGGTCCTAGCTAACGTTTTTACTTAGTTCCGGTTCAATCGGAGAAAGTCGAGGAAATCGTCGAAAAAAAGTTGAAGGCTATACTATGGAAAAATCGTCGATTTTCGCGATGAATTAAAAAATTCCGAAAATAGGCTAGAACGACTATAAATGGTCCTAGCTAACGTTTTTACTTAGTTCCGGTTCAATCGGAGAAAGTCGAGGAAATAGTCGAAAAAAAGTTGAAGGCTATAGTATGGAAAAATCGTCGATTTTCGCGATGAATTAAAAAATTCCGAAAATAGGCTAGAACGACTATAAATGGTCCTAGCTAACGTTTTTACTTAGTTCCGGTTCAATCGGAGAAAGTCGAGGAAATAGTCGAAAAAAAGTTGAAGGCTATATAGTATGGAAAAATCGTTGATTTTCGCGATGAATTAAAAAATTCCGAAAATAGGCTAGAACGACTATAAATGGTCCTAGCTAACGTTTTTACTTAGTTCCGGTTCAATCGGAGAAAGTCGAGGAAATCGTCGAAAAAAAGTTGAAGGCTATAGTATGGAAAAATCGTCGATTTTCGCGATGAATTGAAAAATTCCGAAAATAGGCTAGAACGACTATAAATGGTCCTAGCTAACGTTTTTACTTAGTTCCGGTTCAATCGGAGAAAGTCGAGGAAATAGTCGAAAAAAAGTTGAAGGCTATAGTATGGAAAAATCGTCGATTTTCGCGATGAATTAAAAAATTCCGAAAATAGGCTAGAACGACTATAAATGGTCCTAGCTAACGTTTTTACTTAGTTCCGGTTCAATCGGAGAAAGTCGAGGAAATCGTCGAAAAAAAGTTGAAGGCTATAGTATGGAAAAATCGTCGATTTTCGCGATGAATTAAAAAATTCCGAAAATAGGCTAGAACGACTATAAATGGTCCTAGCTAACGTTTTTACTTAGTTCCGGTTCAATCGGAGAAAGTCGAGGAAATCGTCGAAAAAAAGTTGAAGGTATGGAAAAATCGTCGATTTTCGCGATGAATTAAAAAATTCCGAAAATACGCTAGAACGACTATAAATGGTCCTAGCTAACGTTTTTACTTAGTTCCGGTTCAATCGGAGAAAGTCGAGGAAATCGTCGAAAAAAAGTTGAAGGCTATACTATGGAAAAATCGTCGATTTTCGCGATGAATTAAAAAATTCCGAAAATAGGCTAGAACGACTATAAATGGTCCTAGCTAACGTTTTTACTTAGTTCCGGTTCAATCGGAGAAAGTCGAGGAAATCGTCGAAAAAAAGTTGAAGGCTATACTATGGAAAAATCGTCGATTTTCGCGATGAATTAAAAAATTCCGAAAATACGCTAGAACGACTATAAATGGTCCTAGCTAACGTTTTTACTTAGTTCCGGTTCAATCGGAGAAAGTCGAGGAAATCGTCGAAAAAAAGTTGAAGGCTATACTATGGAAAAATCGTCGATTTTCGCGATGAATTAAAAAATTCCGAAAATACGCTAGAACGGCTATAAATGGTCCTAGCTAACGTTTTTACTTAGTTCCGCTTCAATCGGAGAAAGTCGAGGAAATCGTCGAAAAAAAGTTGAAGGCTATAGTATGGAAAAATCGTCGATTTTCGCGATGAATTAAAAAATTCCGAAAATAGGCTAGAACGACTATAAATGGTCCTAGCTAACGTTTTTACTTAGTTCCGGTTCAATCGGAGAAAGTCGAGGAAATCGTCGAAAAAAAGTTGAAGGCTATAGTATGGAAAAATCGTCGATTTTCGCGATGAATTAAAAAATTCCGAAAATACGCTAGAACGACTATAAATGGTCCTAGCTAACGTTTTTACTTAGTTCCGCTTCAATCGGAGAAAGTCGAGGAAATCGTCGAAAAAAAGTTGAAGGCTATAGTATGGAAAAATCGTCGATTTTCGCGATGAATTAAAAAATTCCGAAAATAGGCTAGAACGACTATAAATGGTCCTAGCTAACGTTTTTACTTAGTTCCGGTTCAATCGGAGAAAGTCGAGGAAATCGTCGAAAAAAAGTTGAAGGCTATAGTATGGAAAAATCGTCGATTTTCGCGATGAATTAAAAAATTCCGAAAATAGGCTAGAACGACTATAAATGGTCCTAGCTAACGTTTTTACTTAGTTCCGGTTCAATCGGAGAAAGTCGAGGAAATCGTCGAAAAAAAGTTGAAGGCTATACTATGGAAAAATCGTCGATTTTCGCGATGAATTAAAAAATTCCGAAAATAGGCTAGAACGACTATAAATGGTCCTAGCTAACGTTTTTACTTAGTTCCGCTTCAATCGGAGAAAGTCGAGGAAATCGTCGAAAAAAAGTTGAAGGCTATACTGTGGAAAAATCGTCGATTTTCGCGATGAATTAAAAAATTCCGAAAATAGGCTAGAACGACTATAAATGGTCCTAGCTAACGTTTTTACTTAGTTCCGGTTCAATCGGAGAAAGTCGAGGAAATCGTCGAAAAAAAGTTGAAGGCTATACTATGGAAAAATCGTCGATTTTCGCGATGAATTAAAAAATTCCGAAAATACGCTAGAACGACTATAAATGGTCCTAGCTAACGTTTTTACTTAGTTCCGCTTCAATCGGAGAAAGTCGAGGAAATCGTCGAAAAAAAGTTGAAGGCTATAGTATGGAAAAATCATCGATTTTCGCGATGAATTAAAAAATTCCGAAAATAGGCTAGAACGACTATAAATGGTCCTAGCTAACGTTTTTACTTAGTTCCGGTTCAATCGGAGAAAGTCGAGGAAATAGTCGAAAAAAAGTTGAAGGCTATAGTATGGAAAAATCGTCGATTTTCGCGATGAATTAAAAAATTCCGAAAATAGGCTAGAACGACTATAAATGGTCCTAGCTAACGTTTTTACTTAGTTCCGGTTCAATCGGAGAAAGTCGAGGAAATCGTCGAAAAAAAGTTGAAGGCTATACTATGGAAAAATCGTCGATTTTCGCGATGAATTAAAAAATTCCGAAAATACGCTAGAACGACTATAAATGGTCCTAGCTAACGTTTTTACTTAGTTCCGCTTCAATCGGAGAAAGTCGAGGAAATCGTCGAAAAAAAGTTGAAGGCTATAGTATGGAAAAATCGTCGATTTTCGCGATGAATTAAAAAATTCCGAAAATAGGCTAGAACGACTATAAATGGTCCTAGCTAACGTTTTTACTTAGTTCCGGTTCAATCGGAGAAAGTCGAGGAAATAGTCGAAAAAAAGTTGAAGGCTATAGTATGGAAAAATCGTCGATTTTCGCGATGAATTAAAAAATTCCGAAAATAGGCTAGAACGACTATAAATGGTCCTAGCTAACGTTTTTACTTAGTTCCGGTTCAATCGGAGAAAGTCGAGGAAATCGTCGAAAAAAAGTTGAAGGCTATAGTATGGAAAAATCGTCGATTTTCGCGATGAATTAAAAAATTCCGAAAATAGGCTAGAACGACTATAAATGGTCCTAGCTAACGTTTTTACTTAGTTCCGGTTCAATCGGAGAAAGTCGAGGAAATCGTCGAAAAAAAGTTGAAGGCTATAGTATGGAAAAATCGTCGATTTTCGCGATGAATTAAAAAATTCCGAAAATAGGCTAGAACGACTATAAATGGTCCTAGCTAACGTTTTTACTTAGTTCCGGTTCAATCGGAGAAAGTCGAGGAAATCGTCGAAAAAAAGTTGAAGGCTATAGTATGGAAAAATCGTCGATTTTCGCGATGAATTAAAAAATTCCGAAAATACGCTAGAACGACTATAAATGGTCCTAGCTAACGTTTTTACTTAGTTCCGGTTCAATCGGAGAAAGTCGAGGAAATCGTCGAAAAAAAGTTGAAGGCTATAGTATGGAAAAATCGTCGATTTTCGCGATGAATTAAAAAATTCCGAAAATACGCTAGAACGACTATAAATGGTCCTAGCTAACGTTTTTACTTAGTTCCGGTTCAATCGGAGAAAGTCGAGGAAATCGTCGAAAAAAAGTTGAAGGCTATAGTATGGAAAAATCGTCGATTTTCGCGATGAATTAAAAAATTCCGAAAATACGCTAGAACGACTATAAATGGTCCTAGCTAACGTTTTTACTTAGTTCCGGTTCAATCGGAGAAAGTGGAGGAAATCGTCGAAAAAAGTTGAAGGCTATAGTATGGAAAAATCGTCGATTTTCGCGATAAATTAAAAAATTCCGAAAATACGCTAAAACGACTATAAATGGTCCTAGCTAACGTTTTTACTTAGTTCCGGTTCAATCGGAGAAAGTCGAGGAAATCGTCGAAAAAAAGTTGAAGGCTATAGTATGGAAAAATCGTCGATTTTCGCGATAAATTAAAAAATTCCGAAAATACGCTAAAACGACTATAAATGGTCCTAGCTAACGTTTTTACTTAGTTCCGGTTCAATCGGAGAAAGTCGAGGAAATCGTCGAAAAAAAGTTGAAGGCTATACTATAGAAAAATCGTCGATTTTCGCGATGAATTAAAAAATTCCGAAAATAGGCTAGAACGACTATAAATGGTCCTAGCTAACGTTTTTACTTAGTTCCGGTTCAATCGGAGAAAGTCGAGGAAATCGTCGAAAAAAAGTTGAAGGCTATACTATGGAAAAATCGTCGATTTTCGCGATGAATTAAAAAATTCCGAAAATACGCTAGAACGACTATAAATGGTCCTAGCTAACGTTTTTACTTAGTTCCGGTTCAATCGGAGAAAGTCGAGGAAATCGTCGAAAAAAAGTTGAAGGCTATACTATGGAAAAATCGTCGATTTTCGCGATGAATTAAAAAATTCCGAAAATACGCTAGAACGGCTATAAATGGTCCTAGCTAACGTTTTTACTTAGTTCCGCTTCAATCGGAGAAAGTCGAGGAAATCGTCGAAAAAAAGTTGAAGGCTATAGTATGGAAAAATCGTCGATTTTCGCGATGAATTAAAAAATTCCGAAAATAGGCTAGAACGACTATAAATGGTCCTAGCTAACGTTTTTACTTAGTTCCGGTTCAATCGGAGAAAGTCGAGGAAATCGTCGAAAAAAAGTTGAAGGCTATACTATGGAAAAATCGTCGATTTTCGCGATGAATTAAAAAATTCCGAAAATACGCTAGAACGACTATAAATGGTCCTAGCTAACGTTTTTACTTAGTTCCGCTTCAATCGGAGAAAGTCGAGGAAATCGTCGAAAAAAAGTTGAAGGCTATACTATGGAAAAATCGTCGATTTTCGCGATGAATTAAAAAATTCCGAAAATAGGCTAGAACGACTATAAATGGTCCTAGCTAACGTTTTTACTTAGTTCCGGTTCAATCGGAGAAAGTCGAGGAAATCGTCGAAAAAAAGTTGAAGGCTATACTATGGAAAAATCGTCGATTTTCGCGATGAATTAAAAAATTCCGAAAATACGCTAGAA
This sequence comes from Leptodirus hochenwartii, assembly GCA_947310635.1. Taxonomy (NCBI): domain Eukaryota; kingdom Metazoa; phylum Arthropoda; class Insecta; order Coleoptera; family Leiodidae; genus Leptodirus; species Leptodirus hochenwartii. The sequence goes on from OX371186.1 coordinate 26,206,225, forward strand.
CGACTATAAATGGTCCTAGCTAACGTTTTTACTTAGTTCCGCTTCAATCGGAGAAAGTCGAGGAAATCGTCGAAAAAAAGTTGAAGGCTATACTATGGAAAAATCGTCGATTTTCGCGATGAATTAAAAAATTCCGAAAATAGGCTAGAACGACTATAAATGGTCCTAGCTAACGTTTTTACTTAGTTCCGGTTCAATCGGAGAAAGTCGAGGAAATCGTCGAAAAAAAGTTGAAGGCTATACTATGGAAAAATCGTCGATTTTCGCGATGAATTAAAAAATTCCGAAAATACGCTAGAACGACTATAAATGGTCCTAGCTAACGTTTTTACTTAGTTCCGCTTCAATCGGAGAAAGTCGAGGAAATCGTCGAAAAAAAGTTGAAGGCTATACTATGGAAAAATCGTCGATTTTCGCGATGAATTAAAAAATTCCGAAAATAGGCTAGAACGACTATAAATGGTCCTAGCTAACGTTTTTACTTAGTTCCGCTTCAATCGGAGAAAGTCGAGGAAATCGTCGAAAAAAAGTTGAAGGCTATACTATGGAAAAATCGTCGATTTTCGCGATGAATTAAAAAATTCCGAAAATAGGCTAGAACGACTATAAATGGTCCTAGCTAACGTTTTTACTTAGTTCCGCTTCAATCGGAGAAAGTCGAGGAAATCGTCGAAAAAAAGTTGAAGGCTATACTATGGAAAAATCGTCGATTTTCGCGATGAATTAAAAAATTCCGAAAATAGGCTAGAACGACTATAAATGGTCCTAGCTAACGTTTTTACTTAGTTCCGGTTCAATCGGAGAAAGTCGAGGAAATCGTCGAAAAAAAGTTGAAGGCTATACTATGGAAAAATCGTCGATTTTCGCGATGAATTAAAAAATTCCGAAAATAGGCTAGAACGACTATAAATGGTCCTAGCTAACGTTTTTACTTAGTTCCGCTTCAATCGGAGAAAGTCGAGGAAATCGTCGAAAAAAAGTTGAAGGCTATACTATGGAAAAATCATCGATTTTCGCGATGAATTAAAAAATTCCGAAAATAGGCTAGAACGACTATAAATCGTCCTAGCTAACGTTTTTACTTAGTTCCGGTTCAATCGGAGAAAGTCGAGGAAATCGTCGAAAAAAAGTTGAAGGCTATAGTATGGAAAAATCGTCGATTTTCGCGATGAATTAAAAAATTCCGAAAATAGGCTAGAACGACTATAAATGGTCCTAGCTAACGTTTTTACTTAGTTCCGGTTCAATCGGAGAGAGTCGAGGAAATCGTCGAAAAAAAGTTGAAGGCTATACTATGGAAAAATCGTCGATTTTCGCGATGAATTAAAAAATTCCGAAAATAGGCTAGAACGACTATAAATGGTCCTAGCTAACGTTTTTACTTAGTTCCGCTTCAATCGGAGAAAGTCGAGGAAATCTTCGAAAAAAAGTTGAAGGCTATAGTATGGAAAAATCGTCGATTTTCGCGATGAATTAAAAAATTCCGAAAATAGGCTAGAACGACTATAAATGGTCCTAGCTAACGTTTTTACTTAGTTCCGGTTCAATCGGAGAAAGTCGAGGAAATCGTCGAAAAAAAGTTGAAGGCTATACTATGGAAAAATCGTCGATTTTCGGGATGAATTAAAAAATTCCGAAAATAGGCTAGAACGACTATAAATGGTCCTAGCTAACGTTTTTACTTAGTTCCGCTTCAATCGGAGAAAGTCGAGGAAATCGTCGAAAAAAAGTTGAAGGCTATAGTATGGAAAAATCGTCGATTTTCGCGATGAATTAAAAAATTCCGAAAATACGCTAGAACGACTATAAATGGTCCTAGCTAACGTTTTTACTTAGTTCCGGTTCAATCGGAGAAAGTCGAGGAAATCGTCGAAAAAAAGTTGAAGGCTATAGTATGGAAAAATCGTCGATTTTCGCGATGAATTAAAAAATTCCGAAAATACGCTAGAACGACTATAAATGGTCCTAGCTAACGTTTTTACTTAGTTCCGGTTCAATCGGAGAAAGTCGAGGAAATCGTCGAAAAAAAGTTGAAGGCTATAGTATGGAAAAATCGTCGATTTTCGCGATGAATTAAAAAATTCCGAAAATAGGCTAGAACGACTATAAATGGTCCTAGCTAACGTTTTTACTTAGTTCCGCTTCAATCGGAGAAAGTCGAGGAAATCGTCGAAAAAAAGTTGAAGGCTATAGTATGGAAAAATCGTCGATTTTCGCGATGAATTAAAAAATTCCGAAAATAGGCTAGAACGACTATAAATGGTCCTAGCTAACGTTTTTACTTAGTTCCGGTTCAATCGGAGAAAGTCGAGGAAATCGTCGAAAAAAAGTTGAAGGCTATAGTATGGAAAAATCGTCGATTTTCGCGATGAATTAAAAAATTCCGAAAATAGGCTAGAACGACTATAAATGGTCCTAGCTAACGTTTTTACTTAGTTCCGCTTCAATCGGAGAAAGTCGAGGAAATCGTCGAAAAAAAGTTGAAGGCTATATATAGTATGGAAAAATCGTCGATTTTCGCGATGAATTAAAAAATTCCGAAAATAGGCTAGAACGACTATAAATGGTCCTAGCTAACGTTTTTACTTAGTTCCGCTTCAATCGGAGAAAGTCGAGGAAATCGTCGAAAAAAAGTTGAAGGCTATAGTATGGAAAAATCGTCGATTTTCGCGATGAATTAAAAAATTCCGAAAATAGGCTAGAACGACTATAAATGGTCCTAGCTAACGTTTTTACTTAGTTCCGGTTCAATCGGAGAAAGTCGAGGAAATCGTCGAAAAAAAGTTGAAGGCTATAGTATGGAAAAATCGTCGATTTTCGCGATGAATTAAAAAATTCCGAAAATAGGCTAGAACGACTATAAATGGTCCTAGCTAACGTTTTTACTTAGTTCCGGTTCAATCGGAGAAAGTCGAGGAAATCGTCGAAAAAAGTTGAAGGCTATAGTATGGAAAAATCGTCGATTTTCGCGATGAATTAAAAAATTCCGAAAATAGGCTAGAACGACTATAAATGGTCCTAGCTAACGTTTTTACTTAGTTCCGGTTCAATCGGAGAAAGTCGAGGAAATCGTCGAAAAAAAGTTGAAGGCTATACTATGGAAAAATCGTCGATTTTCGCGATGAATTAAAAAATTCCGAAAATAGGCTAGAACGACTATAAATGGTCCTAGCTAACGTTTTTACTTAGTTCCGCTTCAATCGGAGAAAGTCGAGGAAATCGTCGAAAAAAAGTTGAAGGCTATAGTATGGAAAAATCGTCGATTTTCGCGATGAATTAAAAAATTCCGAAAATAGGCTAGAACGACTATAAATGGTCCTAGCTAACGTTTTTACTTAGTTCCGCTTCAATCGGAGAAAGTCGAGGAAATCGTCGAAAAAAAGTTGAAGGCTATAGTATGGAAAAATCGTCGATTTTCGCGATGAATTAAAAAATTCCGAAAATAGGCTAGAACGACTATAAATGGTCCTAGCTAACGTTTTTACTTAGTTCCGGTTCAATCGGAGAAAGTCGAGGAAATCGTCGAAAAAAAGTTGAAGGCTATACTATGGAAAAATCGTCGATTTTCGCGATGAATTAAAAAATTCCGAAAATAGGCTAGAACGACTATAAATGGTCCTAGCTAACGTTTTTACTTAGTTCCGGTTCAATCGGAGAAAGTCGAGGAAATCGTCGAAAAAAAGTTGAAGGCTATACTATGGAAAAATCGTCGATTTTCGCGATGAATTAAAAAATTCCGAAAATACGCTAGAACGACTATAAATGGTCCTAGCTAACGTTTTTACTTAGTTCCGCTTCAATCGGAGAAAGTCGAGGAAATCGTCGAAAAAAAGTTGAAGGCTATACTATGGAAAAATCGTCGATTTTCGCGATGAATTAAAAAATTCCGAAAATAGGCTAGAATGACTATAAATGGTCCTAGCTAACGTTTTTACTTAGTTCCGCTTCAATCGGAGAAAGTCGAGGAAATCGTCGAAAAAAAGTTGAAGGCTATAGTATGGAAAAATCGTCGATTTTCGCGATGAATTAAAAAATTCCGAAAATAGGCTAGAACGACTATAAATGGTCCTAGCTAACGTTTTTACTTAGTTCCGGTTCAATCGGAGAAAGTCGAGGAAATCGTCGAAAAAAAGTTGAAGGCTACACTATGGAAAAATCGTCGATTTTCGCGATGAATTAAAAAATTCCGAAAATAGGCTAGAACGACTATAAATGGTCCTAGCTAACGTTTTTACTTAGTTCCGCTTCAATCGGAGAAAGTCGAGGAAATCGTCGAAAAAAAGTTGAAGGCTATACTATGGAAAAATCGTCGATTTTCGCGATGAATTAAAAAATTCCGAAAATACGCTAGAACGACTATAAATGGTCCTAGCTAACGTTTTTACTTAGTTCCGCTTCAATCGGAGAAAGTCGAGGAAATCGTCGAAAAAAAGTTGAAGGCTATAGTATGGAAAAATCATCGATTTTCGCGATGAATTAAAAAATTCCGAAAATAGGCTAGAACGACTATAAATGGTCCTAGCTAACGTTTTTACTTAGTTCCGGTTCAATCGGAGAAAGTCGAGGAAATCGTCGAAAAAAAGTTGAAGGCTATAGTATGGAAAAATCGTCGATTTTCGCGATGAATTAAAAAATTCCGAAAATAGGCTAGAACGACTATAAATGGTCCTAGCTAACGTTTTTACTTAGTTCCGGTTCAATCGGAGAAAGTCGAGGAAATCGTCGAAAAAAAGTTGAAGGCTATACTATGGAAAAATCGTCGATTTTCGCGATGAATTAAAAAATTCCGAAAATACGCTAGAACGACTATAAATGGTCCTAGCTAACGTTTTTACTTAGTTCCGCTTCAATCGGAGAAAGTCGAGGAAATCGTCGAAAAAAAGTTGAAGGCTATAGTATGGAAAAATCATCGATTTTCGCGATGAATTAAAAAATTCCGAAAATAGGCTAGAACGACTATAAATGGTCCTAGCTAACGTTTTTACTTAGTTCCGGTTCAATCGGAGAAAGTCGAGGAAATCGTCGAAAAAAAGTTGAAGGCTATAGTATGGAAAAATCGTCGATTTTCGCGATGAATTAAAAAATTCCGAAAATAGGCTAGAACGACTATAAATGGTCCTAGCTAACTTTTTACTTAGTTCCGGTTCAATCGGAGAAAGTCGAGGAAATCGTCGAAAAAAAGTTGAAGGCTATAGTATGGAAAAATCGTCGATTTTCGCGATGAATTAAAAAATTCCGAAAATAGGCTAGAACGACTATAAATGGTCCTAGCTAACGTTTTTACTTAGTTCCGGTTCAATCGGAGAGAGTCGAGGAAATCGTCGAAAAAAAGTTGAAGGCTATACTATGGAAAAATCGTCGATTTTCGCGATGAATTAAAAAATTCCGAAAATAGGCTAGAACGACTATAAATGGTCCTAGCTAACGTTTTTACTTAGTTCCGCTTCAATCGGAGAAAGTCGAGGAAATCGTCGAAAAAAAGTTGAAGGCTATAGTATGGAAAAATCGTCGATTTTCGCGATGAATTAAAAAATTCCGAAAATAGGCTAGAACGACTATAAATGGTCCTAGCTAACGTTTTTACTTAGTTCCGGTTCAATCGGAGAAAGTCGAGGAAATCGTCGAAAAAAAGTTGAAGGCTATAGTATGGAAAAATCGTCGATTTTCGCGATGAATTAAAAAATTCCGAAAATAGGCTAGAACGACTATAAATGGTCCTAGCTAACGTTTTTACTTAGTTCCGGTTCAATCGGAGAAAGTCGAGGAAATCGTCGAAAAAAAGTTGAAGGCTATAATAGTATGGAAAAATCGTCGATTTTCGCGATGAATTAAAAAATTCCGAAAATACGCTAGAACGACTATAAATGGTCCTAGCTAACGTTTTTACTTAGTTCCGGTTCAATCGGAGAAAGTCGAGGAAATCGTCGAAAAAAAGTTGAAGGCTATAGTATGGAAAAATCGTCGATTTTCGCGATGAATTAAAAAATTCCGAAAATACGCTAGAACGACTATAAATGGTCCTAGCTAACGTTTTTACTTAGTTCCGGTTCAATCGGAGAAAGTCGAGGAAATCGTCGAAAAAAAGTTGAAGGCTATAGTATGGAAAAATCGTCGATTTTCGCGATGAATTAAAAAATTCCGAAAATACGCTAGAACGACTATAAATGGTCCTAGCTAACGTTTTTACTTAGTTCCGGTTCAATCGGAGAAAGTCGAGGAAATCGTCGAAAAAAAGTTGAAGGCTATAGTATGGAAAAATCGTCGATTTTCGCGATGAATTAAAAAATTCCGAAAATACGCTAGAACGACTATAAATGGTCCTAGCTAACGTTTTTACTTAGTTCCGGTTCAATCGGAGAAAGTCGAGGAAATCGTCGAAAAAAAGTTGAAGGCTATAGTATGGAAAAATCGTCGATTTTCGCGATGAATTAAAAAATTCCGAAAATACGCTAGAACGACTATAAATGGTCCTAGCTAACGTTTTTACTTAGTTCCGGTTCAATCGGAGAAAGTCGAGGAAATCGTCGAAAAAAAGTTGAAGGTATGGAAAAATCGTCGATTTTCGCGATGAATTAAAAAATTCCGAAAATACGCTAGAACGACTATAAATGGTCCTAGCTAACGTTTTTACTTAGTTCCGGTTCAATCGGAGAAAGTCGAGGAAATCGTCGAAAAAAGTTGAAGGCTATAGTATGGAAAAATCGTCGATTTTCGCGATGAATTAAAAAATTCCGAAAATAGGCTAGAACGACTATAAATGGTCCTAGCTAACGTTTTTACTTAGTTCCGGTTCAATCGGAGAAAGTCGAGGAAATCGTCGAAAAAAAGTTGAAGGCTATAGTATGGAAAAATCGTCGATTTTCGCGATAAATTAAAAAATTCCGAAAATACGCTAAAACGACTATAAATGGTCCTAGCTAACGTTTTTACTTAGTTCCGGTTCAATCGGAGAAAGTCGAGGAAATCGTCGAAAAAAAGTTGAAGGCTATAGTATGGAAAAATCGTCGATTTTCGCGATAAATTAAAAAATTCCGAAAATACGCTAGAACGACTATAAATGGTCCTAGCTAACGTTTTTACTTAGTTCCGGTTCAATCGGAGAAAGTCGAGGAAATCGTCGAAAAAAAGTTGAAGGCTATACTATGGAAAAATCGTCGATTTTCGCGATGAATTAAAAAATTCCGAAAATAGGCTAGAACGACTATAAATGGTCCTAGCTAACGTTTTTACTTAGTTCCGGTTCAATCGGAGAAAGTCGAGGAAATCGTCGAAAAAAAGTTGAAGGCTATACTATGGAAAAATCGTCGATTTTCGCGATGAATTAAAAAATTCCGAAAATACGCTAGAACGACTATAAATGGTCCTAGCTAACGTTTTTACTTAGTTCCGGTTCAATCGGAGAAAGTCGAGGAAATCGTCGAAAAAAAGTTGAAGGCTATACTATGGAAAAATCGTCGATTTTCGCGATGAATTAAAAAATTCCGAAAATACGCTAGAACGGCTATAAATGGTCCTAGCTAACGTTTTTACTTAGTTCCGCTTCAATCGGAGAAAGTCGAGGAAATCGTCGAAAAAAAGTTGAAGGCTATAGTATGGAAAAATCGTCGATTTTCGCGATGAATTAAAAAATTCCGAAAATAGGCTAGAACGACTATAAATGGTCCTAGCTAACGTTTTTACTTAGTTCCGGTTCAATCGGAGAAAGTCGAGGAAATCGTCGAAAAAAAGTTGAAGGCTATAGTATGGAAAAATCGTCGATTTTCGCGATGAATTAAAAAATTCCGAAAATACGCTAGAACGACTATAAATGGTCCTAGCTAACGTTTTTACTTAGTTCCGCTTCAATCGGAGAAAGTCGAGGAAATCGTCGAAAAAAAGTTGAAGGCTATAGTATGGAAAAATCGTCGATTTTCGCGATGAATTAAAAAATTCCGAAAATAGGCTAGAACGACTATAAATGGTCCTAGCTAACGTTTTTACTTAGTTCCGGTTCAATCGGAGAAAGTCGAGGAAATCGTCGAAAAAAAGTTGAAGGCTATAGTATGGAAAAATCGTCGATTTTCGCGATGAATTAAAAAATTCCGAAAATAGGCTAGAACGACTATAAATGGTCCTAGCTAACGTTTTTACTTAGTTCCGGTTCAATCGGAGAAAGTCGAGGAAATCGTCGAAAAAAAGTTGAAGGCTATACTATGGAAAAATCGTCGATTTTCGCGATGAATTAAAAAATTCCGAAAATAGGCTAGAACGACTATAAATGGTCCTAGCTAACGTTTTTACTTAGTTCCGCTTCAATCGGAGAAAGTCGAGGAAATCGTCGAAAAAAAGTTGAAGGCTATACTGTGGAAAAATCGTCGATTTTCGCGATGAATTAAAAAATTCCGAAAATAGGCTAGAACGACTATAAATGGTCCTAGCTAACGTTTTTACTTAGTTCCGGTTCAATCGGAGAAAGTCGAGGAAATCGTCGAAAAAAAGTTGAAGGCTATACTATGGAAAAATCGTCGATTTTCGCGATGAATTAAAAAATTCCGAAAATACGCTAGAACGACTATAAATGGTCCTAGCTAACGTTTTTACTTAGTTCCGCTTCAATCGGAGAAAGTCGAGGAAATCGTCGAAAAAAAGTTGAAGGCTATAGTATGGAAAAATCATCGATTTTCGCGATGAATTAAAAAATTCCGAAAATAGGCTAGAACGACTATAAATGGTCCTAGCTAACGTTTTTACTTAGTTCCGGTTCAATCGGAGAAAGTCGAGGAAATAGTCGAAAAAAAGTTGAAGGCTATAGTATGGAAAAATCGTCGATTTTCGCGATGAATTAAAAAATTCCGAAAATAGGCTAGAACGACTATAAATGGTCCTAGCTAACGTTTTTACTTAGTTCCGGTTCAATCGGAGAAAGTCGAGGAAATCGTCGAAAAAAAGTTGAAGGCTATACTATGGAAAAATCGTCGATTTTCGCGATGAATTAAAAAATTCCGAAAATACGCTAGAACGACTATAAATGGTCCTAGCTAACGTTTTTACTTAGTTCCGCTTCAATCGGAGAAAGTCGAGGAAATCGTCGAAAAAAAGTTGAAGGCTATAGTATGGAAAAATCGTCGATTTTCGCGATGAATTAAAAAATTCCGAAAATAGGCTAGAACGACTATAAATGGTCCTAGCTAACGTTTTTACTTAGTTCCGGTTCAATCGGAGAAAGTCGAGGAAATAGTCGAAAAAAAGTTGAAGGCTATAGTATGGAAAAATCGTCGATTTTCGCGATGAATTAAAAAATTCCGAAAATAGGCTAGAACGACTATAAATGGTCCTAGCTAACGTTTTTACTTAGTTCCGGTTCAATCGGAGAAAGTCGAGGAAATCGTCGAAAAAAAGTTGAAGGCTATAGTATGGAAAAATCGTCGATTTTCGCGATGAATTAAAAAATTCCGAAAATAGGCTAGAACGACTATAAATGGTCCTAGCTAACGTTTTTACTTAGTTCCGGTTCAATCGGAGAAAGTCGAGGAAATCGTCGAAAAAAAGTTGAAGGCTATAGTATGGAAAAATCGTCGATTTTCGCGATGAATTAAAAAATTCCGAAAATAGGCTAGAACGACTATAAATGGTCCTAGCTAACGTTTTTACTTAGTTCCGGTTCAATCGGAGAAAGTCGAGGAAATCGTCGAAAAAAAGTTGAAGGCTATAGTATGGAAAAATCGTCGATTTTCGCGATGAATTAAAAAATTCCGAAAATACGCTAGAACGACTATAAATGGTCCTAGCTAACGTTTTTACTTAGTTCCGGTTCAATCGGAGAAAGTCGAGGAAATCGTCGAAAAAAAGTTGAAGGCTATAGTATGGAAAAATCGTCGATTTTCGCGATGAATTAAAAAATTCCGAAAATACGCTAGAACGACTATAAATGGTCCTAGCTAACGTTTTTACTTAGTTCCGGTTCAATCGGAGAAAGTCGAGGAAATCGTCGAAAAAAAGTTGAAGGCTATAGTATGGAAAAATCGTCGATTTTCGCGATGAATTAAAAAATTCCGAAAATACGCTAGAACGACTATAAATGGTCCTAGCTAACGTTTTTACTTAGTTCCGGTTCAATCGGAGAAAGTGGAGGAAATCGTCGAAAAAAGTTGAAGGCTATAGTATGGAAAAATCGTCGATTTTCGCGATAAATTAAAAAATTCCGAAAATACGCTAAAACGACTATAAATGGTCCTAGCTAACGTTTTTACTTAGTTCCGGTTCAATCGGAGAAAGTCGAGGAAATCGTCGAAAAAAAGTTGAAGGCTATAGTATGGAAAAATCGTCGATTTTCGCGATAAATTAAAAAATTCCGAAAATACGCTAAAACGACTATAAATGGTCCTAGCTAACGTTTTTACTTAGTTCCGGTTCAATCGGAGAAAGTCGAGGAAATCGTCGAAAAAAAGTTGAAGGCTATACTATAGAAAAATCGTCGATTTTCGCGATGAATTAAAAAATTCCGAAAATAGGCTAGAACGACTATAAATGGTCCTAGCTAACGTTTTTACTTAGTTCCGGTTCAATCGGAGAAAGTCGAGGAAATCGTCGAAAAAAAGTTGAAGGCTATACTATGGAAAAATCGTCGATTTTCGCGATGAATTAAAAAATTCCGAAAATACGCTAGAACGACTATAAATGGTCCTAGCTAACGTTTTTACTTAGTTCCGGTTCAATCGGAGAAAGTCGAGGAAATCGTCGAAAAAAAGTTGAAGGCTATACTATGGAAAAATCGTCGATTTTCGCGATGAATTAAAAAATTCCGAAAATACGCTAGAACGGCTATAAATGGTCCTAGCTAACGTTTTTACTTAGTTCCGCTTCAATCGGAGAAAGTCGAGGAAATCGTCGAAAAAAAGTTGAAGGCTATAGTATGGAAAAATCGTCGATTTTCGCGATGAATTAAAAAATTCCGAAAATAGGCTAGAACGACTATAAATGGTCCTAGCTAACGTTTTTACTTAGTTCCGGTTCAATCGGAGAAAGTCGAGGAAATCGTCGAAAAAAAGTTGAAGGCTATACTATGGAAAAATCGTCGATTTTCGCGATGAATTAAAAAATTCCGAAAATACGCTAGAACGACTATAAATGGTCCTAGCTAACGTTTTTACTTAGTTCCGCTTCAATCGGAGAAAGTCGAGGAAATCGTCGAAAAAAAGTTGAAGGCTATACTATGGAAAAATCGTCGATTTTCGCGATGAATTAAAAAATTCCGAAAATAGGCTAGAACGACTATAAATGGTCCTAGCTAACGTTTTTACTTAGTTCCGGTTCAATCGGAGAAAGTCGAGGAAATCGTCGAAAAAAAGTTGAAGGCTATACTATGGAAAAATCGTCGATTTTCGCGATGAATTAAAAAATTCCGAAAATACGCTAGAACGACTATAAATGGTCCTAGCTAACGTTTTTACTTAGTTCCGCTTCAATCGGAGAAAGTCGAGGAAATCGTCGAAAAAAAGTTGAAGGCTATACTATGGAAAAATCGTCGATTTTCGCGATGAATTAAAAAATTCCGAAAATAGGCTAGAACGACTATAAATGGTCCTAGCTAACGTTTTTACTTAGTTCCGGTTCAATCGGAGAAAGTCGAGGAAATCGTCGAAAAAAAGTTGAAGGCTATACTATGGAAAAATCGTCGATTTTCGCGATGAATTAAAAAATTCCGAAAATACGCTAGAACGACTATAAATGGTCCTAGCTAACGTTTTTACTTAGTTCCGCTTCAATCGGAGAAAGTCGAGGAAATCGTCGAAAAAAAGTTGAAGGCTATACTATGGAAAAATCGTCGATTTTCGCGATGAATTAAAAAATTCCGAAAATAGGCTAGAACGACTATAAATGGTCCTAGCTAACGTTTTTACTTAGTTCCGCTTCAATCGGAGAAAGTCGAGGAAATCGTCGAAAAAAAGTTGAAGGCTATACTATGGAAAAATCGTCGATTTTCGCGATGAATTAAAAAATTCCGAAAATAGGCTAGAACGACTATAAATGGTCCTAGCTAACGTTTTTACTTAGTTCCGCTTCAATCGGAGAAAGTCGAGGAAATCGTCGAAAAAAAGTTGAAGGCTATACTATGGAAAAATCGTCGATTTTCGCGATGAATTAAAAAATTCCGAAAATAGGCTAGAACGACTATAAATGGTCCTAGCTAACGTTTTTACTTAGTTCCGGTTCAATCGGAGAAAGTCGAGGAAATCGTCGAAAAAAAGTTGAAGGCTATACTATGGAAAAATCGTCGATTTTCGCGATGAATTAAAAAATTCCGAAAATAGGCTAGAACGACTATAAATGGTCCTAGCTAACGTTTTTACTTAGTTCCGCTTCAATCGGAGAAAGTCGAGGAAATCGTCGAAAAAAAGTTGAAGGCTATACTATGGAAAAATCATCGATTTTCGCGATGAATTAAAAAATTCCGAAAATAGGCTAGAACGACTATAAATCGTCCTAGCTAACGTTTTTACTTAGTTCCGGTTCAATCGGAGAAAGTCGAGGAAATCGTCGAAAAAAAGTTGAAGGCTATAGTATGGAAAAATCGTCGATTTTCGCGATGAATTAAAAAATTCCGAAAATAGGCTAGAACGACTATAAATGGTCCTAGCTAACGTTTTTACTTAGTTCCGGTTCAATCGGAGAGAGTCGAGGAAATCGTCGAAAAAAAGTTGAAGGCTATACTATGGAAAAATCGTCGATTTTCGCGATGAATTAAAAAATTCCGAAAATAGGCTAGAACGACTATAAATGGTCCTAGCTAACGTTTTTACTTAGTTCCGCTTCAATCGGAGAAAGTCGAGGAAATCTTCGAAAAAAAGTTGAAGGCTATAGTATGGAAAAATCGTCGATTTTCGCGATGAATTAAAAAATTCCGAAAATAGGCTAGAACGACTATAAATGGTCCTAGCTAACGTTTTTACTTAGTTCCGGTTCAATCGGAGAAAGTCGAGGAAATCGTCGAAAAAAAGTTGAAGGCTATACTATGGAAAAATCGTCGATTTTCGGGATGAATTAAAAAATTCCGAAAATAGGCTAGAACGACTATAAATGGTCCTAGCTAACGTTTTTACTTAGTTCCGCTTCAATCGGAGAAAGTCGAGGAAATCGTCGAAAAAAAGTTGAAGGCTATAGTATGGAAAAATCGTCGATTTTCGCGATGAATTAAAAAATTCCGAAAATACGCTAGAACGACTATAAATGGTCCTAGCTAACGTTTTTACTTAGTTCCGGTTCAATCGGAGAAAGTCGAGGAAATCGTCGAAAAAAAGTTGAAGGCTATAGTATGGAAAAATCGTCGATTTTCGCGATGAATTAAAAAATTCCGAAAATACGCTAGAACGACTATAAATGGTCCTAGCTAACGTTTTTACTTAGTTCCGGTTCAATCGGAGAAAGTCGAGGAAATCGTCGAAAAAAAGTTGAAGGCTATAGTATGGAAAAATCGTCGATTTTCGCGATGAATTAAAAAATTCCGAAAATAGGCTAGAACGACTATAAATGGTCCTAGCTAACGTTTTTACTTAGTTCCGCTTCAATCGGAGAAAGTCGAGGAAATCGTCGAAAAAAAGTTGAAGGCTATAGTATGGAAAAATCGTCGATTTTCGCGATGAATTAAAAAATTCCGAAAATAGGCTAGAACGACTATAAATGGTCCTAGCTAACGTTTTTACTTAGTTCCGGTTCAATCGGAGAAAGTCGAGGAAATCGTCGAAAAAAAGTTGAAGGCTATAGTATGGAAAAATCGTCGATTTTCGCGATGAATTAAAAAATTCCGAAAATAGGCTAGAACGACTATAAATGGTCCTAGCTAACGTTTTTACTTAGTTCCGCTTCAATCGGAGAAAGTCGAGGAAATCGTCGAAAAAAAGTTGAAGGCTATATATAGTATGGAAAAATCGTCGATTTTCGCGATGAATTAAAAAATTCCGAAAATAGGCTAGAACGACTATAAATGGTCCTAGCTAACGTTTTTACTTAGTTCCGCTTCAATCGGAGAAAGTCGAGGAAATCGTCGAAAAAAAGTTGAAGGCTATAGTATGGAAAAATCGTCGATTTTCGCGATGAATTAAAAAATTCCGAAAATAGGCTAGAACGACTATAAATGGTCCTAGCTAACGTTTTTACTTAGTTCCGGTTCAATCGGAGAAAGTCGAGGAAATCGTCGAAAAAAAGTTGAAGGCTATAGTATGGAAAAATCGTCGATTTTCGCGATGAATTAAAAAATTCCGAAAATAGGCTAGAACGACTATAAATGGTCCTAGCTAACGTTTTTACTTAGTTCCGGTTCAATCGGAGAAAGTCGAGGAAATCGTCGAAAAAAGTTGAAGGCTATAGTATGGAAAAATCGTCGATTTTCGCGATGAATTAAAAAATTCCGAAAATAGGCTAGAACGACTATAAATGGTCCTAGCTAACGTTTTTACTTAGTTCCGGTTCAATCGGAGAAAGTCGAGGAAATCGTCGAAAAAAAGTTGAAGGCTATACTATGGAAAAATCGTCGATTTTCGCGATGAATTAAAAAATTCCGAAAATAGGCTAGAACGACTATAAATGGTCCTAGCTAACGTTTTTACTTAGTTCCGCTTCAATCGGAGAAAGTCGAGGAAATCGTCGAAAAAAAGTTGAAGGCTATAGTATGGAAAAATCGTCGATTTTCGCGATGAATTAAAAAATTCCGAAAATAGGCTAGAACGACTATAAATGGTCCTAGCTAACGTTTTTACTTAGTTCCGCTTCAATCGGAGAAAGTCGAGGAAATCGTCGAAAAAAAGTTGAAGGCTATAGTATGGAAAAATCGTCGATTTTCGCGATGAATTAAAAAATTCCGAAAATAGGCTAGAACGACTATAAATGGTCCTAGCTAACGTTTTTACTTAGTTCCGGTTCAATCGGAGAAAGTCGAGGAAATCGTCGAAAAAAAGTTGAAGGCTATACTATGGAAAAATCGTCGATTTTCGCGATGAATTAAAAAATTCCGAAAATAGGCTAGAACGACTATAAATGGTCCTAGCTAACGTTTTTACTTAGTTCCGGTTCAATCGGAGAAAGTCGAGGAAATCGTCGAAAAAAAGTTGAAGGCTATACTATGGAAAAATCGTCGATTTTCGCGATGAATTAAAAAATTCCGAAAATACGCTAGAACGACTATAAATGGTCCTAGCTAACGTTTTTACTTAGTTCCGCTTCAATCGGAGAAAGTCGAGGAAATCGTCGAAAAAAAGTTGAAGGCTATACTATGGAAAAATCGTCGATTTTCGCGATGAATTAAAAAATTCCGAAAATAGGCTAGAATGACTATAAATGGTCCTAGCTAACGTTTTTACTTAGTTCCGCTTCAATCGGAGAAAGTCGAGGAAATCGTCGAAAAAAAGTTGAAGGCTATAGTATGGAAAAATCGTCGATTTTCGCGATGAATTAAAAAATTCCGAAAATAGGCTAGAACGACTATAAATGGTCCTAGCTAACGTTTTTACTTAGTTCCGGTTCAATCGGAGAAAGTCGAGGAAATCGTCGAAAAAAAGTTGAAGGCTACACTATGGAAAAATCGTCGATTTTCGCGATGAATTAAAAAATTCCGAAAATAGGCTAGAACGACTATAAATGGTCCTAGCTAACGTTTTTACTTAGTTCCGCTTCAATCGGAGAAAGTCGAGGAAATCGTCGAAAAAAAGTTGAAGGCTATACTATGGAAAAATCGTCGATTTTCGCGATGAATTAAAAAATTCCGAAAATACGCTAGAACGACTATAAATGGTCCTAGCTAACGTTTTTACTTAGTTCCGCTTCAATCGGAGAAAGTCGAGGAAATCGTCGAAAAAAAGTTGAAGGCTATAGTATGGAAAAATCATCGATTTTCGCGATGAATTAAAAAATTCCGAAAATAGGCTAGAACGACTATAAATGGTCCTAGCTAACGTTTTTACTTAGTTCCGGTTCAATCGGAGAAAGTCGAGGAAATCGTCGAAAAAAAGTTGAAGGCTATAGTATGGAAAAATCGTCGATTTTCGCGATGAATTAAAAAATTCCGAAAATAGGCTAGAACGACTATAAATGGTCCTAGCTAACGTTTTTACTTAGTTCCGGTTCAATCGGAGAAAGTCGAGGAAATCGTCGAAAAAAAGTTGAAGGCTATACTATGGAAAAATCGTCGATTTTCGCGATGAATTAAAAAATTCCGAAAATACGCTAGAACGACTATAAATGGTCCTAGCTAACGTTTTTACTTAGTTCCGCTTCAATCGGAGAAAGTCGAGGAAATCGTCGAAAAAAAGTTGAAGGCTATAGTATGGAAAAATCATCGATTTTCGCGATGAATTAAAAAATTCCGAAAATAGGCTAGAACGACTATAAATGGTCCTAGCTAACGTTTTTACTTAGTTCCGGTTCAATCGGAGAAAGTCGAGGAAATCGTCGAAAAAAAGTTGAAGGCTATAGTATGGAAAAATCGTCGATTTTCGCGATGAATTAAAAAATTCCGAAAATAGGCTAGAACGACTATAAATGGTCCTAGCTAACTTTTTACTTAGTTCCGGTTCAATCGGAGAAAGTCGAGGAAATCGTCGAAAAAAAGTTGAAGGCTATAGTATGGAAAAATCGTCGATTTTCGCGATGAATTAAAAAATTCCGAAAATAGGCTAGAACGACTATAAATGGTCCTAGCTAACGTTTTTACTTAGTTCCGGTTCAATCGGAGAGAGTCGAGGAAATCGTCGAAAAAAAGTTGAAGGCTATACTATGGAAAAATCGTCGATTTTCGCGATGAATTAAAAAATTCCGAAAATAGGCTAGAACGACTATAAATGGTCCTAGCTAACGTTTTTACTTAGTTCCGCTTCAATCGGAGAAAGTCGAGGAAATCGTCGAAAAAAAGTTGAAGGCTATAGTATGGAAAAATCGTCGATTTTCGCGATGAATTAAAAAATTCCGAAAATAGGCTAGAACGACTATAAATGGTCCTAGCTAACGTTTTTACTTAGTTCCGGTTCAATCGGAGAAAGTCGAGGAAATCGTCGAAAAAAAGTTGAAGGCTATAGTATGGAAAAATCGTCGATTTTCGCGATGAATTAAAAAATTCCGAAAATAGGCTAGAACGACTATAAATGGTCCTAGCTAACGTTTTTACTTAGTTCCGGTTCAATCGGAGAAAGTCGAGGAAATCGTCGAAAAAAAGTTGAAGGCTATAATAGTATGGAAAAATCGTCGATTTTCGCGATGAATTAAAAAATTCCGAAAATACGCTAGAACGACTATAAATGGTCCTAGCTAACGTTTTTACTTAGTTCCGGTTCAATCGGAGAAAGTCGAGGAAATCGTCGAAAAAAAGTTGAAGGCTATAGTATGGAAAAATCGTCGATTTTCGCGATGAATTAAAAAATTCCGAAAATACGCTAGAACGACTATAAATGGTCCTAGCTAACGTTTTTACTTAGTTCCGGTTCAATCGGAGAAAGTCGAGGAAATCGTCGAAAAAAAGTTGAAGGCTATAGTATGGAAAAATCGTCGATTTTCGCGATGAATTAAAAAATTCCGAAAATAGGCTAGAACGACTATAAATGGTCCTAGCTAACGTTTTTACTTAGTTCCGGTTCAATCGGAGAAAGTCGAGGAAATCGTCGAAAAAAAGTTGAAGGCTATAGTATGGAAAAATCGTCGATTTTCGCGATGAATTAAAAAATTCCGAAAATACGCTAGAACGACTATAAATGGTCCTAGCTAACGTTTTTACTTAGTTCCGGTTCAATCGGAGAAAGACGAGGAAATCGTCGAAAAAAAGTTGAAGGCTATAGTATGGAAAAATCGTCGATTTTCGCGATGAATTAAAAAATACCGAAAATACGCTAGAACGACTATAAATGGTCCTAGCTAACGTTTTTACTTAGTTCCGCTTCAATCGGAGAAAGTCGAGGAAATCGTCGAAAAAAAGTTGAAGGCTATAGTATGGAAAAATCGTCGATTTTCGCGATGAATTAAAAAATTCCGAAAATAGGCTAGAACGACTATAAATGGTCCTAGCTAACGTTTTTACTTAGTTCCGCTTCAATCGGAGAAAGTCGAGGAAATCGTCGAAAAAAAGTTGAAGGCTATAGTATGGAAAAATCGTCGATTTTCGCGATGAATTAAAAAATTCCGAAAATAGGCTAGAACGACTATAAATGGTCCTAGCTAACGTTTTTACTTAGTTCCGCTTCAATCGGAGAAAGTCGAGGAAATCGTCGAAAAAAAGTTGAAGGCTATAGTATGGAAAAATCGTCGATTTTCGCGATGAATTAAAAAATTCCGAAAATAGGCTAGAACGACTATAAATGGTCCTAGCTAACGTTTTTACTTAGTTCCGGTTCAATCGGAGAAAGTCGAGGAAATCGTCGAAAAAAAGTTGAAGGCTATAATAGTATGGAAAAATCGTCGATTTTCGCGATGAATTAAAAAATTCCGAAAATAGGCTAGAACGACTATAAATGGTCCTAGCTAACGTTTTTACTTAGTTCCGCTTCAATCGGAGAAAGTCGAGGAAATCGTCGAAAAAAAGTTGAAGGCTATAGTATGGAAAAATCGTCGATTTTCGCGATGAATTAAAAAATTCCGAAAATAGGCTAGAACGACTATAAATGGTCCTAGCTAACGTTTTTACTTAGTTCCGGTTCAATCGGAGAAAGTCGAGGAAATCGTCGAAAAAAAGTTGAAGGCTATAGTATGGAAAAATCGTCGATTTTCGCGATGAATTAAAAAATTCCGAAAATAGGCTAGAACGACTATAAATGGTCCTAGCTAACGTTTTTACTTAGTTCCGGTTCAATCGGAGAGAGTCGAGGAAATCGTCGAAAAAAAGTTGAAGGCTATACTATGGAAAAATCGTCGATTTTCGCGATGAATTAAAAAATTCCGAAAATAGGCTAGAACGACTATAAATGGTCCTAGCTAACGTTTTTACTTAGTTCCGCTTCAATCGGAGAAAGTCGAGGAAATCGTCGAAAAAAAGTTGAAGGCTATAGTATGGAAAAATCGTCGATTTTCGCGATGAATTAAAAAATTCCGAAAATAGGCTAGAACGACTATAAATGGTCCTAGCTAACGTTTTTACTTAGTTCCGGTTCAATCGGAGAAAGTCGAGGAAATCGTCGAAAAAAAGTTGAAGGCTATAGTATGGAAAAATCGTCGATTTTCGCGATGAATTAAAAAATTCCGAAAATAGGCTAGAACGACTATAAATGGTCCTAGCTAACGTTTTTACTTAGTTCCGGTTCAATCGGAGAAAGTCGAGGAAATCGTCGAAAAAAAGTTGAAGGCTATAATAGTATGGAAAAATCGTCGATTTTCGCGATGAATTAAAAAATTCCGAAAATACGCTAGAACGACTATAAATGGTCCTAGCTAACGTTTTTACTTAGTTCCGCTTCAATCGGAGAAAGTCGAGGAAATCGTCGAAAAAAAGTTGAAGGCTATAGTATGGAAAAATCGTCGATTTTCGCGATGAATTAAAAAATTCCGAAAATAGGCTAGAACGACTATAAATGGTCCTAGCTAACGTTTTTACTTAGTTCCGGTTCAATCGGAGAAAGTCGAGGAAATCGTCGAAAAAAAGTTGAAGGCTATAGTATGGAAAAATCGTCGATTTTCGCGATGAATTAAAAAATTCCGAAAATAGGCTAGAACGACTATAAATGGTCCTAGCTAACGTTTTTACTTAGTTCCGGTTCAATCGGAGAAAGTCGAGGAAATCGTCGAAAAAAAGTTGAAGGCTATAATAGTATGGAAAAATCGTCGATTTTCGCGATGAATTAAAAAATTCCGAAAATACGCTAGAACGACTATAAATGGTCCTAGCTAACGTTTTTACTTAGTTCCGCTTCAATCGGAGAAAGTCGAGGAAATCGTCGAAAAAAAGTTGAAGGGTATAGTATGGAAAAATCATCGATTTTCGCGATGAATTAAAAAATTCCGAAAATAGGCTAGAACGACTATAAATGGTCCTAGCTAACGTTTTTACTTAGTTCCGGTTCAATCGGAGAAAGTCGAGGAAATCGTCGAAAAAAAGTTGAAGGCTATACTATGGAAAAATCGTCGATTTTCGCGATGAATTAAAAAATTCCGAAAATACGCTAGAACGACTATAAATGGTCCTAGCTAACGTTTTTACTTAGTTCCGCTTCAATCGGAGAAAGTCGAGGAAATCGTCGAAAAAAAGTTGAAGGCTATAGTATGGAAAAATCGTCGATTTTCGCGATGAATTAAAAAATTCCGAAAATAGGCTAGAACGACTATAAATGGTCCTAGCTAACGTTTTTACTTAGTTCCGGTTCAATCGGAGAAAGTCGAGGAAATCGTCGAAAAAAAGTTGAAGGCTATACTATGGAAAAATCGTCGATTTTCGCGATGAATTAAAAAATTCCGAAAATAGGCTAGAACGACTATAAATGGTCCTAGCTAACGTTTTTACTTAGTTCCGGTTCAATCGGAGAAAGTCGAGGAAATCGTCGAAAAAAAGTTGAAGGCTATACTATGGAAAAATCGTCGATTTTCGCGATGAATTAAAAAATTCCGAAAATACGCTAGAACGACTATAAATGGTCCTAGCTAACGTTTTTACTTAGTTCCGCTTCAATCGGAGAAAGTCGAGGAAATCGTCGAAAAAAAGTTGAAGGCTATACTATGGAAAAATCGTCGATTTTCGCGATGAATTAAAAAATTCCGAAAATAGGCTAGAATGACTATAAATGGTCCTAGCTAACGTTTTTACTTAGTTCCGCTTCAATCGGAGAAAGTCGAGGAAATCGTCGAAAAAAAGTTGAAGGCTATAGTATGGAAAAATCGTCGATTTTCGCGATGAATTAAAAAATTCCGAAAATAGGCTAGAACGACTATAAATGGTCCTAGCTAACGTTTTTACTTAGTTCCGGTTCAATCGGAGAAAGTCGAGGAAATCGTCGAAAAAAAGTTGAAGGCTACACTATGGAAAAATCGTCGATTTTCGCGATGAATTAAAAAATTCCGAAAATAGGCTAGAACGACTATAAATGGTCCTAGCTAACGTTTTTACTTAGTTCCGCTTCAATCGGAGAAAGTCGAGGAAATCGTCGAAAAAAAGTTGAAGGCTATAGTATGGAAAAATCGTCGATTTTCGCGATGAATTAAAAAATTCCGAAAATAGGCTAGAACGACTATAAATGGTCCTAGCTAACGTTTTTACTTAGTTCCGGTTCAATCGGAGAAAGTCGAGGAAATCGTCGAAAAAAAGTTGAAGGCTATAGTATGGAAAAATCGTCGATTTTCGCGATGAATTAAAAAATTCCGAAAATAGGCTAGAACGACTATAAATGGTCCTAGCTAACGTTTTTACTTAGTTCCGGTTCAATCGGAGAAAGTCGAGGAAATCGTCGAAAAAAAGTTGAAGGCTATAGTATGGAAAAATCGTCGATTTTCGCGATGAATTAAAAAATTCCGAAAATAGGCTAGAATGACTATAAATGGTCCTAGCTAACGTTTTTACTTAGTTCCGGTTCAATCGGAGAAAGTCGAGGAAATCGTCGAAAAAAAGTTGAAGGCTATACTATGGAAAAATCGTCGATTTTCGCGATGAATTAAAAAATTCCGAAAATAGGCTAGAATGACTATAAATGGTCCTAGCTAACGTTTTTACTTAGTTCCGCTTCAATCGGAGAAAGTCGAGGAAATCGTCGAAAAAAAGTTGAAGGCTATAATATGGAAAAATCGTCGATTTTCGCGATGAATTAAAAAATTCCGAAAATAGGCTAGAACGACTATAAATGGTCCTAGCTAACGTTTTTACTTAGTTCCGGTTCAATCGGAGAAAGTCGAGGAAATCGTCGAAAAAAAGTTGAAGGCTATACTATGGAAAAATCGTCGATTTTCGCGATGAATTAAAAAATTCCGAAAATAGGCTAGAACGACTATAAATGGTCCTAGCTAACGTTTTTACTTAGTTCCGCTTCAATCGGAGAAAGTCGAGGAAATCGTCGAAAAAAAGTTGAAGGCTATAGTATGGAAAAATCGTCGATTTTCGCGATGAATTAAAAAATTCCGAAAATAGGCTAGAACGACTATAAATGGTCCTAGCTAACGTTTTTACTTAGTTCCGGTTCAATCGGAGAAAGTCGAGGAAATCGTCGAAAAAAAGTTGAAGGCTATACTATGGAAAAATCGTCGATTTTCGGGATGAATTAAAAAATTCCGAAAATAGGCTAGAACGACTATAAATGGTCCTAGCTAACGTTTTTACTTAGTTCCGCTTCAATCGGAGAAAGTCGAGGAAATCGTCGAAAAAAAGTTGAAGGCTATATATAGTATGGAAAAATCGTCGATTTTCGCGATGAATTAAAAAATTCCGAAAATAGGCTAGAACGACTATAAATGGTCCTAGCTAACGTTTTTACTTAGTTCCGCTTCAATCGGAGAAAGTCGAGGAAATCGTCGAAAAAAAGTTGAAGGCTATAGTATGGAAAAATCGTCGATTTTCGCGATGAATTAAAAAATTCCGAAAATAGGCTAGAACGACTATAAATGGTCCTAGCTAACGTTTTTACTTAGTTCCGGTTCAATCGGAGAAAGTCGAGGAAATCGTCGAAAAAAAGTTGAAGGCTATAGTATGGAAAAATCGTCGATTTTCGCGATGAATTAAAAAATTCCGAAAATAGGCTAGAACGACTATAAATGGTCCTAGCTAACGTTTTTACTTAGTTCCGGTTCAATCGGAGAAAGTCGAGGAAATCGTCGAAAAAAAGTTGAAGGCTATAGTATGGAAAAATCGTTGATTTTCGCGATGAATTAAAAAATTCCGAAAATACGCTAGAACGACTATAAATGGTCCTAGCTAACGTTTTTACTTAGTTCCGGTTCAATCGGAGAAAGTCGAGGAAATCGTCGAAAAAAAGTTGAAGGCTATAGTATGGAAAAATCGTCGATTTTCGCGATGAATTAAAAAATTCCGAAAATACGCTAGAACGACTATAAATGGTCCTAGCTAACGTTTTTACTTAGTTCCGGTTCAATCGGAGAAAGTCGAGGAAATCGTCGAAAAAAAGTTGAAGGCTATAGTATGGAAAAATCGTTGATTTTCGCGATGAATTAAAAAATTCCGAAAATACGCTAGAACGACTATAAATGGTCCTAGCTAACGTTTTTACTTAGTTCCGGTTCAATCGGAGAAAGTCGAGGAAATCGTCGAAAAAAAGTTGAAGGCTATAGTATGGAAAAATCGTCGATTTTCGCGATGAATTAAAAAATTCCGAAAATAGGCTAGAACGACTATAAATGGTCCTAGCTAACGTTTTTACTTAGTTCCGGTTCAATCGGAGAAAGTCGAGGAAATCGTCGAAAAAAAGTTGAAGGCTATAGTATGGAAAAATCGTCGATTTTCGCGATGAATTAAAAAATTCCGAAAATACGCTAGAACGACTATAAATGGTCCTAGCTAACGTTTTTACTTAGTTCCGCTTCAATCGGAGAAAGTCGAGGAAATCGTCGAAAAAAAGTTGAAGGCTATAGTATGGAAAAATCGTCGATTTTCGCGATGAATTAAAAAATTCCGAAAATAGGCTAGAACGACTATAAATGGTCCTAGCTAACGTTTTTACTTAGTTCCGCTTCAATCGGAGAAAGTCGAGGAAATCGTCGAAAAAAAGTTGAAGGCTATACTATGGAAAAATCGTCGATTTTCGCGATGAATTAAAAAATTCCGAAAATAGGCTAGAATGACTATAAATGGTCCTAGCTAACGTTTTTACTTAGTTCCGCTTCAATCGGAGAAAGTCGAGGAAATCGTCGAAAAAAAGTTGAAGGCTATAGTATGGAAAAATCGTCGATTTTCGCGATGAATTAAAAAATTCCGAAAATAGGCTAGAACGACTATAAATGGTCCTAGCTAACGTTTTTACTTAGTTCCGGTTCAATCGGAGAAAGTCGAGGAAATCGTCGAAAAAAAGTTGAAGGCTACACTATGGAAAAATCGTCGATTTTCGCGATGAATTAAAAAATTCCGAAAATAGGCTAGAACGACTATAAATGGTCCTAGCTAACGTTTTTACTTAGTTCCGCTTCAATCGGAGAAAGTCGAGGAAATCGTCGAAAAAAAGTTGAAGGCTATAGTATGGAAAAATCGTCGATTTTCGCGATGAATTAAAAAATTCCGAAAATAGGCTAGAACGACTATAAATGGTCCTAGCTAACGTTTTTACTTAGTTCCGGTTCAATCGGAGAAAGTCGAGGAAATCGTCGAAAAAAAGTTGAAGGCTATAGTATGGAAAAATCGTCGATTTTCGCGATGAATTAAAAAATTCCGAAAATAGGCTAGAACGACTATAAATGGTCCTAGCTAACGTTTTTACTTAGTTCCGGTTCAATCGGAGAAAGTCGAGGAAATCGTCGAAAAAAAGTTGAAGGCTATAGTATGGAAAAATCGTCGATTTTCGCGATGAATTAAAAAATTCCGAAAATAGGCTAGAATGACTATAAATGGTCCTAGCTAACGTTTTTACTTAGTTCCGGTTCAATCGGAGAAAGTCGAGGAAATCGTCGAAAAAAAGTTGAAGGCTATACTATGGAAAAATCGTCGATTTTCGCGATGAATTAAAAAATTCCGAAAATAGGCTAGAATGACTATAAATGGTCCTAGCTAACGTTTTTACTTAGTTCCGCTTCAATCGGAGAAAGTCGAGGAAATCGTCGAAAAAAAGTTGAAGGCTATAGTATGGAAAAATCGTCGATTTTCGCGATGAATTAAAAAATTCCGAAAATAGGCTAGAACGACTATAAATGGTCCTAGCTAACGTTTTTACTTAGTTCCGGTTCAATCGGAGAAAGTCGAGGAAATCGTCGAAAAAAAGTTGAAGGCTATACTATGGAAAAATCGTCGATTTTCGCGATGAATTAAAAAATTCCGAAAATAGGCTAGAACGACTATAAATGGTCCTAGCTAACGTTTTTACTTAGTTCCGCTTCAATCGGAGAAAGTCGAGGAAATCGTCGAAAAAAAGTTGAAGGCTATAAGTATGGAAAAATCGTCGATTTTCGCGATGAATTAAAAAATTCCGAAAATAGGCTAGAACGACTATAAATGGTCCTAGCTAACGTTTTTACTTAGTTCCGGTTCAATCGGAGAAAGTCGAGGAAATCGTCGAAAAAAAGTTGAAGGCTATACTATGGAAAAATCGTCGATTTTCGGGATGAATTAAAAAATTCCGAAAATAGGCTAGAACGACTATAAATGGTCCTAGCTAACGTTTTTACTTAGTTCCGCTTCAATCGGAGAAAGTCGAGGAAATCGTCGAAAAAAAGTTGAAGGCTATATATAGTATGGAAAAATCGTCGATTTTCGCGATGAATTAAAAAATTCCGAAAATAGGCTAGAACGACTATAAATGGTCCTAGCTAACGTTTTTACTTAGTTCCGCTTCAATCGGAGAAAGTCGAGGAAATCGTCGAAAAAAAGTTGAAGGCTATAGTATGGAAAAATCGTCGATTTTCGCGATGAATTAAAAAATTCCGAAAATAGGCTAGAACGACTATAAATGGTCCTAGCTAACGTTTTTACTTAGTTCCGCTTCAATCGGAGAAAGTCGAGGAAATCGTCGAAAAAAAGTTGAAGGCTATAGTATGGAAAAATCGTCGATTTTCGCGATGAATTAAAAAATTCCGAAAATAGGCTAGAACGACTATAAATGGTCCTAGCTAACGTTTTTACTTAGTTCCGGTTCAATCGGAGAAAGTCGAGGAAATCGTCGAAAAAAAGTTGAAGGCTATAGTATGGAAAAATCGTCGATTTTCGCGATGAATTAAAAAATTCCGAAAATAGGCTAGAACGACTATAAATGGTCCTAGCTAACGTTTTTACTTAGTTCCGGTTCAATCGGAGAAAGTCGAGGAAATCGTCGAAAAAAAGTTGAAGGCTATAGTATGGAAAAATCGTTGATTTTCGCGATGAATTAAAAAATTCCGAAAATACGCTAGAACGACTATAAATGGTCCTAGCTAACGTTTTTACTTAGTTCCGGTTCAATCGGAGAAAGTCGAGGAAATCGTCGAAAAAAAGTTGAAGGCTATAGTATGGAAAAATCGTCGATTTTCGCGATGAATTAAAAAATTCCGAAAATACGCTAGAACGACTATAAATGGTCCTAGCTAACGTTTTTACTTAGTTCCGGTTCAATCGGAGAAAGTCGAGGAAATCGTCGAAAAAAAGTTGAAGGCTATAGTATGGAAAAATCGTTGATTTTCGCGATGAATTAAAAAATTCCGAAAATACGCTAGAACGACTATAAATGGTCCTAGCTAACGTTTTTACTTAGTTCCGGTTCAATCGGAGAAAGTCGAGGAAATCGTCGAAAAAAAGTTGAAGGCTATAGTATGGAAAAATCGTCGATTTTCGCGATGAATTAAAAAATTCCGAAAATAGGCTAGAACGACTATAAATGGTCCTAGCTAACGTTTTTACTTAGTTCCGGTTCAATCGGAGAAAGTCGAGGAAATCGTCGAAAAAAAGTTGAAGGCTATAGTATGGAAAAATCGTCGATTTTCGCGATGAATTAAAAAATTCCGAAAATACGCTAGAACGACTATAAATGGTCCTAGCTAACGTTTTTACTTAGTTCCGGTTCAATCGGAGAAAGTCGAGGAAATCGTCGAAAAAAAGTTGAAGGCTATAGTATGGAAAAATCGTCGATTTTCGCGATGAATTAAAAAATTCCGAAAATAGGCTAGAACGACTATAAATGGTCCTAGCTAACGTTTTTACTTAGTTCCGGTTCAATCGGAGAAAGTCGAGGAAATCGTCGAAAAAAAGTTGAAGGCTATAGTATGGAAAAATCGTCGATTTTCGCGATGAATTAAAAAATTCCGAAAATACGCTAGAACGACTATAAATGGTCCTAGCTAACGTTTTTACTTAGTTCCGGTTCAATCGGAGAAAGACGAGGAAATCGTCGAAAAAAAGTTGAAGGCTATAGTATGGAAAAATCGTCGATTTTCGCGATGAATTAAAAAATACCGAAAATACGCTAGAACGACTATAAATGGTCCTAGCTAACGTTTTTACTTAGTTCCGCTTCAATCGGAGAAAGTCGAGGAAATCGTCGAAAAAAAGTTGAAGGCTATAGTATGGAAAAATCGTCGATTTTCGCGATGAATTAAAAAATTCCGAAAATAGGCTAGAACGACTATAAATGGTCCTAGCTAACGTTTTTACTTAGTTCCGCTTCAATCGGAGAAAGTCGAGGAAATCGTCGAAAAAAAGTTGAAGGCTATAGTATGGAAAAATCGTCGATTTTCGCGATGAATTAAAAAATTCCGAAAATAGGCTAGAACGACTATAAATGGTCCTAGCTAACGTTTTTACTTAGTTCCGCTTCAATCGGAGAAAGTCGAGGAAATCGTCGAAAAAAAGTTGAAGGCTATAGTATGGAAAAATCGTCGATTTTCGCGATGAATTAAAAAATTCCGAAAATAGGCTAGAACGACTATAAATGGTCCTAGCTAACGTTTTTACTTAGTTCCGGTTCAATCGGAGAAAGTCGAGGAAATCGTCGAAAAAAAGTTGAAGGCTATAATAGTATGGAAAAATCGTCGATTTTCGCGATGAATTAAAAAATTCCGAAAATAGGCTAGAACGACTATAAATGGTCCTAGCTAACGTTTTTACTTAGTTCCGCTTCAATCGGAGAAAGTCGAGGAAATCGTCGAAAAAAAGTTGAAGGCTATAGTATGGAAAAATCGTCGATTTTCGCGATGAATTAAAAAATTCCGAAAATAGGCTAGAACGACTATAAATGGTCCTAGCTAACGTTTTTACTTAGTTCCGGTTCAATCGGAGAAAGTCGAGGAAATCGTCGAAAAAAAGTTGAAGGCTATACTATGGAAAAATCGTCGATTTTCGCGATGAATTAAAAAATTCCGAAAATAGGCTAGAACGACTATAAATGGTCCTAGCTAACGTTTTTACTTAGTTCCGCTTCAATCGGAGAAAGTCGAGGAAATCGTCGAAAAAAAGTTGAAGGCTATACTATGGAAAAATCGTCGATTTTCGCGATGAATTAAAAAATTCCGAAAATACGCTAGAACGACTATAAATGGTCCTAGCTAACGTTTTTACTTAGTTCCGGTTCAATCGGAGAAAGTCGAGGAAATCGTCGAAAAAAAGTTGAAGGCTATACTATGGAAAAATCGTCGATTTTCGCGATGAATTAAAAAATTCCGAAAATAGGCTAGAACGACTATAAATGGTCCCAGCTAACGTTTTTACTTAGTTCCGGTTCAATCGGAAAAAGTCGAGGAAATCGTCGAAAAAAAGTTGAAGGCTATACTATGGAAAAATCGTCGATTTTCGCGATGAATTAAAAAATTCCGAAAATAGGCTAGAACGACTATAAATGGTCCTAGCTAACGTTTTTACTTAGTTCCGCTTCAATCGGAGAAAGTCGAGGAAATCGTCGAAAAAAAGTTGAAGGCTATAGTATGGAAAAATCGTCGATTTTCGCGATGAATTAAAAAATTCCGAAAATAGGCTAGAACGACTATAAATGGTCCTAGCTAACGTTTTTACTTAGTTCCGGTTCAATCGGAGAAAGTCGAGGAAATCGTCGAAAAAAAGTTGAAGGCTATACTATGGAAAAATCGTCGATTTTCGCGATGAATTAAAAAATTCCGAAAATAGGCTAGAACGACTATAAATGGTCCTAGCTAACGTTTTTACTTAGTTCCGGTTCAATCGGAGAAAGTCGAGGAAATCGTCGAAAAAAAGTTGAAGGCTATACTATGGAAAAATCGTCGATTTTCGCGATGAATTAAAAAATTCCGAAAATAGGCTAGAACGACTATAAATGGTCCTAGCTAACGTTTTTACTTAGTTCCGCTTCAATCGGAGAAAGTCGAGGAAATCGTCGAAAAAAAGTTGAAGGCTATAGTATGGAAAAATCGTCGATTTTCGCGATGAATTAAAAAATTCCGAAAATAGGCTAGAAAGACTATAAATGGTCCTAGCTAACGTTTTTACTTAGTTCCGGTTCAATCGGAGAAAGTCGAGGAAATCGTCGAAAAAAAGTTGAAGGCTATACTATGGAAAAATCGTCGATTTTCGCGATGAATTAAAAAATTCCGAAAATAGGCTAGAACGACTATAAATGGTCCTAGCTAACGTTTTTACTTAGTTCCGGTTCAATCGGAGAAAGTCGAGGAAATCGTCGAAAAAAAGTTGAAGGCTATACTATGGAAAAATCGTCGATTTTCGCGATGAATTAAAAAATTCCGAAAATACGCTAGAACGACTATAAATGGTCCTAGCTAACGTTTTTACTTAGTTCCGCTTCAATCGGAGAAAGTCGAGGAAATCGTCGAAAAAAAGTTGAAGGCTATAGTATGGAAAAATAAAAAATTCCGAAAATAGGCTAGAACGACTATAAATGGTCCTAGGTAACGTTTTTACTTAGTTCCGCTTCAATCGGAGAAAGTCGAGGAAATCGTCGAAAAAAAGTTGAAGGCTATAGTATGGAAAAATCGTCGATTTTCGCGATGAATTAAAAAATTCCGAAAATAGGCTAGAACGACTATAAATGGTCCTAGCTAACGTCTTTACTTAGTTCCGGTTCAATCGGAGAAAGTCGAGGAAATCGTCGAAAAAAAGTTGAAGGCTATAGTATGGAAAAATCGTCGATTTTCGCGATGAATTAAAAAATTCCGAAAATAGGCTAGAACGACTATAAATGGTCCTAGCTAACGTTTTTACTTAGTTCCGGTTCAATCGGAGAAAGTCGAGGAAATCGTCGAAAAAAAGTTGAAGGCTATAGTATGGAAAAATCGTCGATTTTCGCGATGAATTAAAAAATTCCGAAAATAGGCTAGAACGACTATAAATGGTCCTAGCTAACGTTTTTACTTAGTTCCGCTTCAATCGGAGAAAGTCGAGGAAATCGTCGAAAAAAAGTTGAAGGCTATAGTATGGAAAAATCGTCGATTTTCGCGATGAATTAAAAAATTCCGAAAATAGGCTAGAACGACTATAAATGGTCCTAGCTAACGTTTTTACTTAGTTCCGGTTCAATCGGAGAAAGTAGAGGAAATAGTCGAAAAAAAGTTGAAGGCTATAGTATGGAAAAATCGTCGATTTTCGCGATGAATTAAAAAATTCCGAAAATAGGCTAGAACGACTATAAATGGTCCTAGCTAACGTTTTTACTTAGTTCCGCTTCAATCGGAGAAAGTCGAGGAAATCGTCGAAAAAAAGTTGAAGGCTATATATAGTATGGAAAAATCGTCGATTTTCGCGATGAATTAAAAAATTCCGAAAATAGGCTAGAACGACTATAAATGGTCCTAGCTAACGTTTTTACTTAGTTCCGCTTCAATCGGAGAAAGTCGAGGAAATCGTCGAAAAAAAGTTGAAGGCTATAGTATGGAAAAATCGTCGATTTTCGCGATGAATTAAAAAATTCCGAAAATAGGCTAGAACGACTATAAATGGTCCTAGCTAACGTTTTTACTTAGTTCCGGTTCAATCGGAGAAAGTAGAGGAAATAGTCGAAAAAAAGTTGAAGGCTATAGTATGGAAAAATCGTCGATTTTCGCGATGAATTAAAAAATTCCGAAAATAGGCTAGAACGACTATAAATGGTCCTAGCTAACGTTTTTACTTAGTTCCGCTTCAATCGGAGAAAGTCGAGGAAATCGTCGAAAAAAAGTTGAAGGCTATATATAGTATGGAAAAATCGTCGATTTTCGCGATGAATTAAAAAATTCCGAAAATAGGCTAGAACGACTATAAATGGTCCTAGCTAACGTTTTTACTTAGTTCCGCTTCAATCGGAGAAAGTCGAGGAAATCGTCGAAAAAAAGTTGAAGGCTATAGTATGGAAAAATCGTCGATTTTCGCGATGAATTAAAAAATTCCGAAAATAGGCTAGAACGACTATAAATGGTCCTAGCTAACGTTTTTACTTAGTTCCGGTTCAATCGGAGAAAGTCGAGGAAATAGTCGAAAAAAAGTTGAAGGCTATAGTATGGAAAAATCGTTGATTTTCGCGATGAATTAAAAAATTCCGAAAATACGCTAGAACGACTATAAATGGTCCTAGCTAACGTTTTTACTTAGTTCCGGTTCAATCGGAGAAAGTCTAGGAAATCGTCGAAAAAAAGTTGAAGGCTATAGTATGGAAAAATCGTCGATTTTCGCGATGAATTAAAAAATTCCGAAAATAGGCTAGAACGACTATAAATGGTCCTAGCTAACGTTTTTACTTAGTTCCGGTTCAATCGGAGAAAGTCGAGGAAATCGTCGAAAAAAAGTTGAAGGCTATAGTATGGAAAAATCGTCGATTTTCGCGATGAATTAAAAAATTCCGAAAATAGGCTAGAACGACTATAAATGGTCCTAGCTAACGTTTTTACTTAGTTCCGGTTCAATCGGAGAAAGTCGAGGAAATCGTCGAAAAAAAGTTGAAGGCTATAGTATGGAAAAATCGTCGATTTTCGCGATGAATTAAAAAATTCCGAAAATACGCTAGAACGACTATAAATGGTCCTAGCTAACGTTTTTACTTAGTTCCGGTTCAATCGGAGGAAGTCGAGGAAATCGTCGAAAAAAAGTTGAAGGCTATAGTATGGAAAAATCGTCGATTTTCGCGATGAATTAAAAAAATCTGAAAATACGCTAGAACGACTATAAATGGTCCTAGCTAACGTTTTTACTTAGTTCCGCTTCAATCGGAGAAAGTCGAGGAAATCGTCGAAAAAAAGTTGAAGGCTATAGTATGGAAAAATCGTCGATTTTCGCGATGAATTAAAAAATACCGAAAATACGCTAGAACGACTATAAATGGTCCTAGCTAACGTT
The DNA here is from genome assembly GCA_947310635.1 of Leptodirus hochenwartii. Taxonomy (NCBI): domain Eukaryota; kingdom Metazoa; phylum Arthropoda; class Insecta; order Coleoptera; family Leiodidae; genus Leptodirus; species Leptodirus hochenwartii. The sequence goes on from OX371186.1 coordinate 26,238,062, forward strand.
TTTACTTAGTTCCGCTTCAATCGGAGAAAGTCGAGGAAATCGTCGAAAAAAAGTTGAAGGCTATAGTATGGAAAAATCGTCGATTTTCGCGATGAATTAAAAAATTCCGAAAATAGGCTAGAACGACTATAAATGGTCCTAGCTAACGTTTTTACTTAGTTCCGCTTCAATCGGAGAAAGTCGAGGAAATCGTCGAAAAAAAGTTGAAGGCTATAGTATGGAAAAATCGTCGATTTTCGCGATGAATTAAAAAATTCCGAAAATAGGCTAGAACGACTATAAATGGTCCTAGCTAACGTTTTTACTTAGTTCCGGTTCAATCGGAGAAAGTAGAGGAAATAGTCGAAAAAAGTTGAAGGCTATAGTCTGGAAAAATCGTCGATTTTCGCGATGAATTAAAAAATTCCGAAAATACGCTAGAACGACTATAAATGGTCCTAGCTAACGTTTTTACTTAGTTCCGGTTCAATCGGAGAAAGTCGAGGAAATCGTCGAAAAAAAGTTGAAGGCTATAGTATGGAAAAATCGTCGATTTTCGCGATGAATTAAAAAATTCCGAAAATAGGCTAGAACGACTATAAATGGTCCTAGCTAACGTTTTTACTTAGTTCCGCTTCAATCGGAGAAAGTCGAGGAAATCGTCGAAACAAAGTTGAAGGCTATATATAGTATGGAAAAATCGTCGATTTTCGCGATGAATTAAAAAATTCCGAAAATAGGCTAGAACGACTATAAATGGTCCTAGCTAACGTTTTTACTTAGTTCCGGTTCAATCGGAGAAAGTCGAGGAAATCGTCGAAAAAAAGTTGAAGGCTATAGTATGGAAAAATCGTCGATTTTCGCGATGAATTAAAAAATTCCGAAAATAGGCTAGAACGACTATAAATGGTCCTAGCTAACGTTTTTACTTAGTTCCGGTTCAATCGGAGAAAGTCGAGGAAATCGTCGAAAAAAAGTTGAAGGCTATAGTATGGAAAAATCGTCGATTTTCGCGATGAATTAAAAAATTCCGAAAATAGGCTAGAACGACTATAAATGGTCCTAGCTAACGTTTTTACTTAGTTCCGGTTCAATCGGAGAAAGTCGAGGAAATCGTCGAAAAAAAGTTGAAGGCTATAGTATGGAAAATCGTTGATTTTCGCGATGAATTAAAAAATTCGGAAAATAGGCTAGAACGACTATAAATGGTCCTAGCTAACGTTTTTACTTAGTTCCGGTTCAATCGGAGAAAGTCGAGGAAATCGTCGAAAAAAAGTTGAAGGCTATAGTATGGAAAAATCGTCGATTTTCGCGATGAATTAAAAAATTCCGAAAATACGCTAGAACGACTATAAATGGTCCTAGCTAACGTTTTTACTTAGTTCCGCTTCAATCGGAGAAAGTCGAGGAAATCGTCGAAAAAAAGTTGAAGGCTATAATAGTATGGAAAAATCGTCGATTTTCGCGATGAATTAAAAAATTCCGAAAATACGCTAGAACGACTATAAATGGTCCTAGCTAACGTTTTTACTTAGTTCCGCTTCAATCGGAGAAAGTCGAGGAAATCGTCGAAAAAAAGTTGAAGGCTATAATAGTATGGAAAAATCGTCGATTTTCGCGATGAATTAAAAAATTCCGAAAATACGCTAGAACGACTATAAATGGTCCTAGCTAACGTTTTTACTTAGTTCCGCTTCAATCGGAGAAAGTCGAGGAAATCGTCGAAAAAAAGTGGAAGGCTATAGTATGGAAAAATCGTCGATTTTCGCGATGAATTAAAAAATTCCGAAAATACGCTAGAACGACTATAAATGGTCCTAGCTAACGTTTTTACTTAGTTCCGCTTCAATCGGAGAAAGTCGAGAAAATCGTCGAAAAAAAGTTGAAGGCTATAGTATGGAAAAATCGTCGATTTTCGCGATGAATTAAAAAATTCCGAAAATAGGCTAGAACGACTATAAATGGTCCTAGCTAACGTTTTTACTTAGTTCCGGTTCAATCGGAGAAAGTCGAGGAAATCGTCGAAAAAAAGTTGAAGGCTATACTATGGAAAAATCGTCGATTTTCGGGATGAATTAAAAAATTCCGAAAATAGGCTAGAACGACTATAAATGGTCCTAGCTAACGTTTTTACTTAGTTCCGCTTCAATCGGAGAAAGTCGAGGAAATCGTCGAAAAAAAGTTGAAGGCTTATAGTATGGAAAAATCGTCGATTTTCGCGATGAATTAAAAAATTCCGAAAATAGGCTAGAACGACTATAAATGGTCCTAGCTAACGTTTTTACTTAGTTCCGGTTCAATCGGAGAAAGTCGAGGAAATCGTCGAAAAAAAGTTGAAGGCTATAGTATGGAAAAATCGTCGATTTTCGCGATGAATTAAAAAATTCCGAAAATAGGCTAGAACGACTATAAATGGTCCTAGCTAACGTTTTTACTTAGTTCCGCTTCAATCGGAGAAAGTCGAGGAAATCGTCGAAAAAAAGTTGAAGGCTATAGTATGGAAAAATCGTCGATTTTCGCGATGAATTAAAAAATTCCGAAAATAGGCTAGAACGACTATAAATGGTCCTAGCTAACGTTTTTACTTAGTTCCGGTTCAATCGGAGAAAGTAGAGGAAATAGTCGAAAAAAAGTTGAAGGCTATAGTATGGAAAAATCGTCGATTTTCGCGATGAATTAAAAAATTCCGAAAATAGGCTAGAACGACTATAAATGGTCCTAGCTAACGTTTTTACTTAGTTCCGCTTCAATCGGAGAAAGTCGAGGAAATCGTCGAAAAAAAGTTGAAGGCTATATATAGTATGGAAAAATCGTCGATTTTCGCGATGAATTAAAAAATTCCGAAAATAGGCTAGAACGACTATAAATGGTCCTAGCTAACGTTTTTACTTAGTTCCGCTTCAATCGGAGAAAGTCGAGGAAATCGTCGAAAAAAAGTTGAAGGCTATAGTATGGAAAAATCGTCGATTTTCGCGATGAATTAAAAAATTCCGAAAATAGGCTAGAACGACTATAAATGGTCCTAGCTAACGTTTTTACTTAGTTCCGGTTCAATCGGAGAAAGTAGAGGAAATAGTCGAAAAAAAGTTGAAGGCTATAGTATGGAAAAATCGTCGATTTTCGCGATGAATTAAAAAATTCCGAAAATAGGCTAGAACGACTATAAATGGTCCTAGCTAACGTTTTTACTTAGTTCCGCTTCAATCGGAGAAAGTCGAGGAAATCGTCGAAAAAAAGTTGAAGGCTATATATAGTATGGAAAAATCGTCGATTTTCGCGATGAATTAAAAAATTCCGAAAATAGGCTAGAACGACTATAAATGGTCCTAGCTAACGTTTTTACTTAGTTCCGCTTCAATCGGAGAAAGTCGAGGAAATCGTCGAAAAAAAGTTGAAGGCTATAGTATGGAAAAATCGTCGATTTTCGCGATGAATTAAAAAATTCCGAAAATAGGCTAGAACGACTATAAATGGTCCTAGCTAACGTTTTTACTTAGTTCCGGTTCAATCGGAGAAAGTCGAGGAAATAGTCGAAAAAAAGTTGAAGGCTATAGTATGGAAAAATCGTTGATTTTCGCGATGAATTAAAAAATTCCGAAAATACGCTAGAACGACTATAAATGGTCCTAGCTAACGTTTTTACTTAGTTCCGGTTCAATCGGAGAAAGTCTAGGAAATCGTCGAAAAAAAGTTGAAGGCTATAGTATGGAAAAATCGTCGATTTTCGCGATGAATTAAAAAATTCCGAAAATAGGCTAGAACGACTATAAATGGTCCTAGCTAACGTTTTTACTTAGTTCCGGTTCAATCGGAGAAAGTCGAGGAAATCGTCGAAAAAAAGTTGAAGGCTATAGTATGGAAAAATCGTCGATTTTCGCGATGAATTAAAAAATTCCGAAAATAGGCTAGAACGACTATAAATGGTCCTAGCTAACGTTTTTACTTAGTTCCGGTTCAATCGGAGAAAGTCGAGGAAATCGTCGAAAAAAAGTTGAAGGCTATAGTATGGAAAAATCGTCGATTTTCGCGATGAATTAAAAAATTCCGAAAATACGCTAGAACGACTATAAATGGTCCTAGCTAACGTTTTTACTTAGTTCCGGTTCAATCGGAGGAAGTCGAGGAAATCGTCGAAAAAAAGTTGAAGGCTATAGTATGGAAAAATCGTCGATTTTCGCGATGAATTAAAAAAATCTGAAAATACGCTAGAACGACTATAAATGGTCCTAGCTAACGTTTTTACTTAGTTCCGGTTCAATCGGAGAAAGTAGAGGAAATAGTCGAAAAAAGTTGAAGGCTATAGTCTGGAAAAATCGTCGATTTTCGCGATGAATTAAAAAATTCCGAAAATACGCTAGAACGACTATAAATGGTCCTAGCTAACGTTTTTACTTAGTTCCGGTTCAATCGGAGAAAGTCGAGGAAATCGTCGAAAAAAAGTTGAAGGCTATAGTATGGAAAAATCGTCGATTTTCGCGATGAATTAAAAAATTCCGAAAATAGGCTAGAACGACTATAAATGGTCCTAGCTAACGTTTTTACTTAGTTCCGCTTCAATCGGAGAAAGTCGAGGAAATCGTCGAAACAAAGTTGAAGGCTATATATAGTATGGAAAAATCGTCGATTTTCGCGATGAATTAAAAAATTCCGAAAATAGGCTAGAACGACTATAAATGGTCCTAGCTAACGTTTTTACTTAGTTCCGGTTCAATCGGAGAAAGTCGAGGAAATCGTCGAAAAAAAGTTGAAGGCTATAGTATGGAAAAATCGTCGATTTTCGCGATGAATTAAAAAATTCCGAAAATAGGCTAGAACGACTATAAATGGTCCTAGCTAACGTTTTTACTTAGTTCCGGTTCAATCGGAGAAAGTCGAGGAAATCGTCGAAAAAAAGTTGAAGGCTATAGTATGGAAAAATCGTCGATTTTCGCGATGAATTAAAAAATTCCGAAAATAGGCTAGAACGACTATAAATGGTCCTAGCTAACGTTTTTACTTAGTTCCGGTTCAATCGGAGAAAGTCGAGGAAATCGTCGAAAAAAAGTTGAAGGCTATAGTATGGAAAATCGTTGATTTTCGCGATGAATTAAAAAATTCGGAAAATAGGCTAGAACGACTATAAATGGTCCTAGCTAACGTTTTTACTTAGTTCCGGTTCAATCGGAGAAAGTCGAGGAAATCGTCGAAAAAAAGTTGAAGGCTATAGTATGGAAAAATCGTCGATTTTCGCGATGAATTAAAAAATTCCGAAAATACGCTAGAACGACTATAAATGGTCCTAGCTAACGTTTTTACTTAGTTCCGCTTCAATCGGAGAAAGTCGAGGAAATCGTCGAAAAAAAGTTGAAGGCTATAATAGTATGGAAAAATCGTCGATTTTCGCGATGAATTAAAAAATTCCGAAAATACGCTAGAACGACTATAAATGGTCCTAGCTAACGTTTTTACTTAGTTCCGCTTCAATCGGAGAAAGTCGAGGAAATCGTCGAAAAAAAGTTGAAGGCTATAATAGTATGGAAAAATCGTCGATTTTCGCGATGAATTAAAAAATTCCGAAAATACGCTAGAACGACTATAAATGGTCCTAGCTAACGTTTTTACTTAGTTCCGCTTCAATCGGAGAAAGTCGAGGAAATCGTCGAAAAAAAGTGGAAGGCTATAGTATGGAAAAATCGTCGATTTTCGCGATGAATTAAAAAATTCCGAAAATACGCTAGAACGACTATAAATGGTCCTAGCTAACGTTTTTACTTAGTTCTGCTTCAATCGGAGAAAGTCGAGAAAATCGTCGAAAAAAAGTTGAAGGCTATAGTATGGAAAAATCGTCGATTTTCGCGATGAATTAAAAAATTCCGAAAATAGGCTAGAACGACTATAAATGGTCCTAGCTAACGTTTTTACTTAGTTCCGGTTCAATCGGAGAAAGTCGAGGAAATCGTCGAAAAAAAGTTGAAGGCTATACTATGGAAAAATCGTCGATTTTCGGGATGAATTAAAAAATTCCGAAAATAGGCTAGAACGACTATAAATGGTCCTAGCTAACGTTTTTACTTAGTTCCGCTTCAATCGGAGAAAGTCGAGGAAATCGTCGAAAAAAAGTTGAAGGCTATAGTATGGAAAAATCGTCGATTTTCGCGATGAATTAAAAAATTCCGAAAATAGGCTAGAACGACTACAAATGGTCCTAGCTAACGTTTTTACTTAGTTCCGGTTCAATCGGAGAAAGTCGAGGAAATCGTCGAAAAAAAGTTGAAGGCTATGCTATGGAAAAATCGTCGATTTTCGCGATGAATTAAAAATTTCCGAAAATAGGCTAGAACGACTATAAATGGTCCTAGCTAACGTTTTTACTTAGTTCCGGTTCAATCGGAGAAAGTCGAGGAAATCGTCGAAAAAAAGTTGAAGGCTATAGTATGGAAAAATCGTCGATTTTCGCGATGAATTAAAAAATTCCGAAAATAAGCTAGAACGACTATAAATGGTCCTAGCTAACGTTTTTACTTAGTTCCGGTTCAATCGGAGAAAGTCGAGGAAATCGTCGAAAAAAAGTTGAAGGCTATACTATGGAAAAATCGTCGATTTTCGCGATGAATCAAAAAATTCCGAAAATAGGCTAGAACGACTATAAATGGTCCTAGCTAACGTTTTTACTTAGTTCCGGTTCAATCGGAGAAAGTCGAGGAAATCGTCGAAAAAAAGTTGAAGGCTATAGTATGGAAAAATCGTCGATTTTCGCGATGAATTAAAAAATTCCGAAAATAGGCTAGAACGACTATAAATGGTCCTAGCTAACGTTTTTACTTAGTTCCGCTTCAATCGGAGAAAGTCGAGGAAATCGTCGAAAAAAAGTTGAAGGCTATAGTATGGAAAAATCGTCGATTTTCGCGATGAATTAAAAAATTCCGAAAATAGGCTAGAACGACTATAAATGGTCCTAGCTAACGTTTTTACTTAGTTCCGCTTCAATCGGAGAAAGTCGAGGAAATCGTCGAAAAAAAGTTGAAGGCTATAGTATGGAAAAATCGTCGATTTTCGCGATGAATTAAAAAATTCCGAAAATAGGCTAGAACGACTATAAATGGTCCTAGCTAACGTTTTTACTTAGTTCCGGTTCAATCGGTGAAAGTCGAGGAAATCGTCGAAAAAAAGTTGAAGGCTATAGTATGGAAAAATCGTCGATTTTCGCGATGAATTAAAAAATTCCGAAAATAGGCTAGAACGACTATAAATGGTCCTAGCTAACGTTTTTACTTAGTTCCGGTTCAATCGGAGAAAGTCGAGGAAATCGTCAAAAAAAGTTGAAGGCTATAGTATGGAAAAATCGTCGATTTTCGCGATGAATTGAAAAATTCCGAAAATAGGCTAGAACGACTATAAATGGTCCTAGCTAACGTTTTTACTTAGTTCCGCTTCAATCGGAGAAAGTCGAGGAAATCGTCGAAAAAAAGTTGAAGGCTATAGTATGGAAAAATCGTCGATTTTCGCGATGAATTAAAAAATTCCGAAAATAGGCTAGAACGACTATAAATGGTCCTAGCTAACGTTTTTACTTAGTTCCGCTTCAATCGGAGAAAGTCGAGGAAATCGTCGAAAAAAAGATGAAGGCTATAGTATGGAAAAATCGTCGATTTTCGCGATGAATTAAAAAATTCCGAAAATACACTAGAACGACTATAAGTGGTCCTAGCTAACGTTTTTACTTAGTTCCGCTTCAATCGGAGAAAGTCGAGGAAATCGTCGAAAAAAAGTTGAAGGCTATAGTATGGAAAAATCGTCGATTTTCGCGATGAATTAAAAAATTCCGAAAATACGCTAGAACGACTATAAATGGTCCTAGCTAACGTTTTTACTTAGTTCCGCTTCAATCGGAGAAAGTCGAGGAAATCGTCGAAAAAAAGTTGAAGGCTATAGTATGGAAAAATCGTCGATTTTCGCGATGAATTAAAAAATTCCGAAAATACGCTAGAACGACTATAAATGGTCCTAGCTAACGTTTTTACTTAGTTCCGCTTCAATCGGAGAAAGTCGAGGAAATCGTCGAAAAAAAGTTGAAGGCTATAGTATGGAAAAATCGTCGATTTTCGCGATGAATTAAAAATTCCGAAAATAGGCTAGAACGACTATAAATGGTCCTAGCTAACGTTTTTACTTAGTTCCGGTTCAATCGGAGAAAGTCGAGGAAATCGTCGAAAAAAAGTTGAAGGCTATAGTATGGAAAAATCGTCGATTTTCGCGATGAATCAAAAAATTCCGAAAATAGGCTAGAACGACTATAAATGGTCCTAGCTAACGTTTTTACTTAGTTCCGGTTCAATCGGAGAAAGTCGAGGAAATCGTCGAAAAAAAGTTGAAGGCTATAGTATGGAAAAATCGTCGATTTTCGCGATGAATCAAAAAATTCCGAAAATAGGCTAGAACGACTATAAATGGTCCTAGCTAACGTTTTTACTTAGTTCCGGTTCAATCGGAGAAAGTCGAGGAAATCGTCGAAAAAAAGTTGAAGGCTATACTATGGAAAAATCGTCGATTTTCGCGATGAATTAAAAAATTCCGAAAATAGGCTAGAACGACTATAAATGGTCCTAGCTAACGTTTTTACTTAGTTCCGGTTCAATCGGAGAAAGTCGAGGAAATCGTCGAAAAAAAGTTGAAGGCTATAGTATGGAAAAATCGTCGATTTTCGCGATGAATTGAAAAATTCCGAAAATAGGCTAGAACGACTATAAATGGTCCTAGCTAACGTTTTTACTTAGTTCCGGTTCAATCGGTGAAAGTCGAGGAAATCGTCGAAAAAAAGTTGAAGGCTATAGTATGGAAAAATCGTCGATTTTCGCGATGAATTAAAAAATTCCGAAAATAGGCTAGAACGACTATAAATGGTCCTAGCTAACGTTTTTACTTAGTTCCGGTTCAATCGGAGAAAGTCGAGGAAATCGTCAAAAAAAGTTGAAGGCTATAGTATGGAAAAATCGTCGATTTTCGCGATGAATTGAAAAATTCCGAAAATAGGCTAGAACGACTATAAATGGTCCTAGCTAACGTTTTTACTTAGTTCCGCTTCAATCAGAGAAAGTCGAGGAAATCGTCGAAAAAAAGTTGAAGGCTATAGTATGGAAAAATCGTCGATTTTCGCGATGAATTAAAAAATTCCGAAAATAGGCTAGAACGACTATAAATGGTCCTAGCTAACGTTTTTACTTAGTTCCGCTTCAATCGGAGAAAGTCGAGGAAATCGTCGAAAAAAAGATGAAGGCTATAGTATGGAAAAATCGTCGATTTTCGCGATGAATTAAAAAATTCCGAAAATACACTAGAACGACTATAAGTGGTCCTAGCTAACGTTTTTACTTAGTTCCGCTTCAATCGGAGAAAGTCGAGGAAATCGTCGAAAAAAAGTTGAAGGCTATAGTATGGAAAAATCGTCGATTTTCGCGATGAATTAAAAAATTCCGAAAATACGCTAGAACGACTATAAATGGTCCTAGCTAACGTTTTTACTTAGTTCCGCTTCAATCGGAGAAAGTCGAGGAAATCGTCGAAAAAAAGTTGAAGGCTATAGTATGGAAAAATCGTCGATTTTCGCGATGAATTAAAAAATTCCGAAAATACGCTAGAACGACTATAAATGGTCCTAGCTAACGTTTTTACTTAGTTCCGCTTCAATCGGAGAAAGTCGAGGAAATCGTCGAAAAAAAGTTGAAGGCTATAGTATGGAAAAATCGTCGATTTTCGCGATGAATTAAAAATTCCGAAAATAGGCTAGAACGACTATAAATGGTCCTAGCTAACGTTTTTACTTAGTTCCGGTTCAATCGGAGAAAGTCGAGGAAATCGTCGAAAAAAAGTTGAAGGCTATAGTATGGAAAAATCGTCGATTTTCGCGATGAATCAAAAAATTCCGAAAATAGGCTAGAACGACTATAAATGGTCCTAGCTAACGTTTTTACTTAGTTCCGGTTCAATCGGAGAAAGTCGAGGAAATCGTCGAAAAAAAGTTGAAGGCTATAGTATGGAAAAATCGTCGATTTTCGCGATGAATCAAAAAATTCCGAAAATAGGCTAGAACGACTATAAATGGTCCTAGCTAACGTTTTTACTTAGTTCCGGTTCAATCGGAGAAAGTCGAGGAAATCGTCGAAAAAAAGTTGAAGGCTATACTATGGAAAAATCGTCGATTTTCGCGATGAATTAAAAAATTCCGAAAATAGGCTAGAACGACTATAAATGGTCCTAGCTAACGTTTTTACTTAGTTCCGGTTCAATCGGAGAAAGTCGAGGAAATCGTCGAAAAAAAGTTGAAGGCTATAGTATGGAAAAATCGTCGATTTTCGCGATGAATTGAAAAATTCCGAAAATAGGCTAGAACGACTATAAATGGTCCTAGCTAACGTTTTTACTTAGTTCCGGTTCAATCGGTGAAAGTCGAGGAAATCGTCGAAAAAAAGTTGAAGGCTATAGTATGGAAAAATCGTCGATTTTCGCGATGAATTAAAAAATTCCGAAAATAGGCTAGAACGACTATAAATGGTCCTAGCTAACGTTTTTACTTAGTTCCGGTTCAATCGGAGAAAGTCGAGGAAATCGTCAAAAAAAGTTGAAGGCTATAGTATGGAAAAATCGTCGATTTTCGCGATGAATTAAAAAATTCCGAAAATAGGCTAGAACGACTATAAATGGTCCTAGCTAACGTTTTTACTTAGTTCCGGTTCAATCGGAGAAAGTCGAGGAAATCGTCGAAAAAAAGTTGAAGGCTATAGTATGGAAAAATCGTCGATTTTCGCGATGAATTAAAAAAATCCGAAAATAGGCTAGAACGACTATAAATGGTCCTAGCTAACGTTTTTACTTAGTTCCGCTTCAATCGGAGAAAGTCGAGGAAATCGTCGAAAAAAAGTTGAAGGCTATAGTATGGAAAAATCGTCGATTTTCGCGATGAATTAAAAAATTCCGAAAATAGGCTAGAACGACTATAAATGGTCCTAGCTAACGTTTTTACTTAGTTCCGCTTCAATCGGAGAAAGTCGAGGAAATCGTCGAAAAAAAGTTGAAGGCTATAGTATGGAAAAATCGTCGATTTTCGCGATGAATTAAAAAATTCCGAAAATAGGCTAGAACGACTATAAATGGTCCTAGCTAACGTTTTTACTTAGTTCCGCTTCAATCGGAGAAAGTCGAGGAAATCGTCGAAAAAAAGATGAAGGCTATAGTATGGAAAAATCGTCGATTTTCGCGATGAATTAAAAAATTCCGAAAATAGGCTAGAACGACTATAAATGGTCCTAGCTAACGTTTTTACTTAGTTCCGCTTCAATCGGAGAAAGTCGAGGAAATCGTCGAAAAAAAGTTGAAGGCTATAGTATGGAAAAATAGTCGATTTTCGCGATGAATTAAAAAATTCTGAAAATACGCTAGAACGACTATAAATGGTCCTAGCTAACGTTTTTACTTAGTTCCGCTTCAATCGGAGAAAGTCGAGGAAATCGTCGAAAAAAAGTTGAAGGCTATAGTATGGAAAAATCGTCGATTTTCGCGATGAATTAAAAAATTCCGAAAATACACTAGAACGACTATAAGTGGTCCTAGCTAACGTTTTTACTTAGTTCCGCTTCAATCGGAGAAAGTCGAGGAAATCGTCGAAAAAAAGTTGAAGGCTATAGTATGGAAAAATCGTCGATTTTCGCGATGAATTAAAAAATTCCGAAAATACGCTAGACCGACTATAAATGGTCCTAGCTAACGTTTTTACTTAGTTCCGCTTCAATCGGAGAAAGTCGAGGAAATCGTCGAAAAAAAGTTGAAGGCTGTAGTATGGAAAAATCGTCGATTTTCGCGATGAATTAAAAAATTCCGAAAATACGCTAGAACGACTATAAATGGTCCTAGCTAACGTTTTTACTTAGTTCCGCTTCAATCGGAGAAAGTCGAGGAAATCGTCGAAAAAAAGTTGAAGGCTATAGTATGGAAAAATCGTCGATTTTCGCGATGAATTAAAAATTCCGAAAATAGGCTAGAACGACTATAAATGGTCCTAGCTAACGTTTTTACTTAGTTCCGGTTCAATCGGAGAAAGTCGAGGAAATCGTCGAAAAAAAGTTGAAGGCTATAGTATGGAAAAATCGTCGATTTTCGCGATGAATCAAAAAATTCCGAAAATAGGCTAGAACGACTATAAATGGTCCTAGCTAACGTTTTTACTTAGTTCCGGTTCAATCGGAGAAAGTCGAGGAAATCGTCGAAAAAAAGTTGAAGGCTATAGTATGGAAAAATCGTCGATTTTCGCGATGAATCAAAAAATTCCGAAAATAGGCTAGAACGACTATAAATGGTCCTAGCTAACGTTTTTACTTAGTTCCGGTTCAATCGGAGAAAGTCGAGGAAATCGTCGAAAAAAAGTTGAAGGCTATACTATGGAAAAATCGTCGATTTTCGCGATGAATTAAAAAATTCCGAAAATAGGCTAGAACGACTATAAATGGTCCTAGCTAACGTTTTTACTTAGTTCCGGTTCAATCGGAGAAAGTCGAGGAAATCGTCGAAAAAAAGTTGAAGGCTATAGTATGGAAAAATCGTCGATTTTCGCGATGAATTGAAAAATTCCGAAAATAGGCTAGAACGACTATAAATGGTCCTAGCTAACGTTTTTACTTAGTTCCGGTTCAATCGGAGAAAGTCGAGGAAATCGTCGAAAAAAAGTTGAAGGCTATAGTATGGAAAAATCGTCGATTTTCGCGATGAATTAAAAAATTCCGAAAATAGGCTAGAACGACTATAAATGGTCCTAGCTAACGTTTTTACTTAGTTCCGGTTCAATCGGAGAAAGTCGAGGAAATCGTCGAAAAAAAGTTGAAGGCTATAGTATGGAAAAATCGTCGATTTTCGCGATGAATTGAAAAATTCCGAAAATAGGCTAGAACGACTATAAATGGTCCTAGCTAACGTTTTTACTTAGTTCCGGTTCAATCGGAGAAAGTCGAGGAAATCGTCGAAAAAAAGTTGAAGGCTATAGTATGGAAAAATCGTCGATTTTCGCGATGAATTAAAAAATTCCGAAAATAGGCTAGAACGACTATAAATGGTCCTAGCTAACGTTTTTACTTAGTTCCGGTTCAATCGGAGAAAGTCGAGGAAATCGTCGAAAAAAAGTTGAAGGCTATAGTATGGAAAAATCGTCGATTTTCGCGATGAATTAAAAAATTCCGAAAATAGGCTAGAACGACTATAAATGGTCCTAGGTAACGTTTTTACTTAGGTCCGGTTCAATCGGAGAAAGTCGAGGAAATCGTCGAAAAAAAGTTGAAGGCTATAGTATGGAAAAATCGTCGATTTTCGCGATGAATCAAAAAATTCCGAAAATAGGCTAGAACGACTATAAATGGTCCTAGCTAACGTTTTTACTTAGTTCCGGTTCAATCGGAGAAAGTCGAGGAAATCGTCGAAAAAAAGTTGAAGGCTATAGTATGGAAAAATCGTCGATTTTCGCGATGAATCAAAAAATTCCGAAAATAGGCTAGAACGACTATAAATGGTCCTAGCTAACGTTTTTACTTAGTTCCGGTTCAATCGGAGAAAGTCGAGGAAATCGTCGAAAAAAGTTGAAGGCTATAGTATGGAAAAATCGTCGATTTTCGCGATGAATTAAAAAATTCCGAAAATAGGCTAGAACGACTATAAATGGTCCTAGGTAACGTTTTTACTTAGGTCCGGTTCAATCGGATAAAGTCGAGGAAATCGTCGAAAAAAAGTTGAAGGCTATAGTATGGAAAAATCGTCGATTTTCGCGATGAATCAAAAAATTCCGAAAATAGGCTAGAACGACTATAAATGGTCCTAGCTAACGTTTTTACTTAGTTCCGGTTCAATCGGAGAAAGTCGAGGAAATCGTCGAAAAAAAGTTGAAGGCTATAGTATGGAAAAATCGTCGATTTTCGCGATGAATCAAAAAATTCCGAAAATAGGCTAGAACGACTATAAATGGTCCTAGCTAACGTTTTTACTTAGTTCCGGTTCAATCGGAGAAAGTCGAGGAAATCGTCGAAAAAAAGTTGAAGGCTATAGTATGGAAAAATCGTCGATTTTCGCGATGAATTAAAAAATTCCGAAAATAGGCTAGAACGACTATAAATGGTCCTAGCTAACGTTTTTACTTAGTTCCGGTTCAATCGGAGAAAGTCGAGGAAATCGTCGAAAAAAAGTTGAAGGCTATAGTATGGAAAAATCGTCGATTTTCGCGATGAATCAAAAAATTCCGAAAATAGGCTAGAACGACTATAAATGGTCCTAGCTAACGTTTTTACTTAGTTCCGGTTCAATCGGAGAAAGTCGAGGAAATCGTCGAAAAAAAGTTGAAGGCTATACTATGGAAAAATCGTCGATTTTCGCGATGAATTAAAAAATTCCGAAAATAGGCTAGAACGACTATAAATGGTCCTAGCTAACGTTTTTACTTAGTTCCGGTTCAATCGGAGAAAGTCGAGGAAATCGTCGAAAAAAAGTTGAAGGCTATACTATGGAAAAATCGTCGATTTTCGCGATGAATTAAAAAATTCCGAAAATAGGCTAGAACGACTATAAATGGTCCTAGCTAACGTTTTTACTTAGTTCCGGTTCAATCGGAGAAAGTCGAGGAAATCGTCGAAAAAAAGTTGAAGGCTATAGTATGGAAAAATCGTCGATTTTCGCGATGAATTAAAAAATTCCGAAAATAGGCTAGAACGACTATAAATGGTCCTAGCTAACGTTTTTACTTAGTTCCGGTTCAATCGGAGAAAGTCGAGGTAATCGTCGAAAAAAAGTTGAAGGCCATAGTATGGAAAAATCGTCGATTTTCGCGATGAATTAAAAAATTCCGAAAATAGGCTAGAACGACTATAAATGGTCCTAGCTAACGTTTTTACTTAGTTCCGGTTCAATCGGAGAAAGTCGAGGAAATCGTCGAAAAAAAGTTGAAGGCTATACTATGGAAAAATCGTCGATTTTCGCGATGAATTAAAAAATTCCGAAAATAGGCTAGAACGACTATAAATGGTCCTAGCTAACGTTTTTACTTAGTTCCGGTTCAATCGGAGAAAGTCGAGGAAATCGTCGAAAAAAAGTTGAAGGCTATACTATGGAAAAATCGTCGATTTTCGCGATGAATTAAAAAATTCCGAAAATAGGCTAGAACGACTATAAATGGTCCTAGCTAACGTTTTTACTTAGTTCCGGTTCAATCGGAGAAAGTCGAGGAAATCGTCGAAAAAAAGTTGAAGGCTATACTATGGAAAAATCGTCGATTTTCGCGATGAATTAAAAAATTCCGAAAATAGGCTAGAACGACTATAAATGGTCCTAGCTAACGTTTTTACTTAGTTCCGGTTCAATCGGAGAAAGTCGAGGAAATCGTCGAAAAAAAGTTGAAGGCTATACTATGGAAAAATCGTCGATTTTCGCGATGAATTAAAAAATTCCGAAAATAGGCTAGAACGACTATAAATGGTCCTAGCTAACGTTTTTACTTAGTTCCGGTTCAATCGGAGAAAGTCGAGGAAATCGTCGAAAAAAAGTTGAAGGCTATAGTATGGAAAAATCGTCGATTTTCGCGATGAATTAAAAAATTCCGAAAATAGGCTAGAACGACTATAAATGGTCCTAGCTAACGTTTTTACTTAGTTCCGGTTCAATCGGAGAAAGTCGAGGAAATCGTCGAAAAAAAGTTGAAGGCCATAGTATGGAAAAATCGTCGATTTTCGCGATGAATCAAAAAATTCCGAAAATAGGCTAGAACGACTATAAATGGTCCTAGCTAACGTTTTTACTTAGTTCCGCTTCAATCGGAGAAAGTCGAGGAAATCGTCGAAAAAAAGTTGAAGGCTATACTATGGAAAAATCGTCGATTTTCGCGATGAATTAAAAAATTCCGAAAATAGGCTAGAACGACTATAAATGGTCCTAGCTAACGTTTTTACTTAGTTCCGGTTCAATCGGAGAAAGTCGAGGAAATCGTCGAAAAAAAGTTGAAGGCTATACTATGGAAAAATCGTCGATTTTCGCGATGAATTAAAAAATTCCGAAAATAGGCTAGAACGACTATAAATGGTCCTAGCTAACGTTTTTACTTAGTTCCGGTTCAATCGGAGAAAGTCGAGGTAATCGTCGAAAAAAAGTTGAAGGCTATACTATGGAAAAATCGTCGATTTTCGCGATGAATTAAAAAATTCCGAAAATAGGCTAGAACGACTATAAATGGTCCTAGGTAACGTTTTTACTTAGGTCCGGTTCAATCGGATAAAGTCGAGGAAATCGTCGAAAAAAAGTTGAAGGCTATAGTATGGAAAAATCGTCGATTTTCGCGATGAATCAAAAAATTCCGAAAATAGGCTAGAACGACTATAAATGGTCCTAGCTAACGTTTTTACTTAGTTCCGGTTCAATCGGAGAAAGTCGAGGAAATCGTCGAAAAAAAGTTGAAGGCTATAGTATGGAAAAATCGTCGATTTTCGCGATGAATTAAAAAATTCCGAAAATAGGCTAGAACGACTATAAATGGTCCTAGCTAACGTTTTTACTTAGTTCCGGTTCAATCGGAGAAAGTCGAGGAAATCGTCGAAAAAAAGTTGAAGGCTATAGTATGGAAAAATCGTCGATTTTCGCGATGAATCAAAAAATTCCGAAAATAGGCTAGAACGACTATAAATGGTCCTAGCTAACGTTTTTACTTAGTTCCGCTTCAATCGGAGAAAGTCGAGGAAATCGTCGAAAAAAAGATGAAGGCTATAGTATGGAAAAATCGTCGATTTTCGCGATGAATTAAAAAATTCCGAAAATAGGCTAGAACGACTATAAATGGTCCTAGCTAACGTTTTTACTTAGTTCCGCTTCAATCGGAGAAAGTCGAGGAAATCGTCGAAAAAAAGTTGAAGGCTATAGTATGGAAAAATCGTCGATTTTCGCGATGAATTAAAAAATTCCGAAAATAGGCTAGAACGACTATAAATGGTCCTAGCTAACGTTTTTACTTAGTTCCGCTTCAATCGGAGAAAGTCGAGGAAATCGTCGAAAAAAAGATGAAGGCTATAGTATGGAAAAATCGTCGATTTTCGCGATGAATTAAAAAATTCCGAAAATAGGCTAGAACGACTATAAATGGTCCTAGCTAACGTTTTTACTTAGTTCCGCTTCAATCGGAGAAAGTCGAGGAAATCGTCGAAAAAAAGATGAAGGCTATAGTATGGAAAAATCGTCGATTTTCGCGATGAATTAAAAAATTCCGAAAATAGGCTAGAACGACTATAAATGGTCCTAGCTAACGTTTTTACTTAGTTCCGCTTCAATCGGAGAAAGTCGAGGAAATCGTCGAAAAAAAGATGAAGGCTATAGTATGGAAAAATCGTCGATTTTCGCGATGAATTAAAAAATTCCGAAAATAGGCTAGAACGACTATAAATGGTCCTAGCTAACGTTTTTACTTAGTTCCGCTTCAATCGGAGAAAGTCGAGGAAATCGTCGAAAAAAAGTTGAAGGCTATAGTATGGAAAAATCGTCGATTTTCGCGATGAATTAAAAAATTCCGAAAATAGGCTAGAACGACTATAAATGGTCCTAGCTAACGTTTTTACTTAGTTCCGCTTCAATCGGAGAAAGTCGAGGAAATCGTCGAAAAAAAGTTGAAGGCTATAGTATGGAAAAATCGTCGATTTTCGCGATGAATTAAAAAATTCCGAAAATAGGCTAGACCGACTATAAATGGTCCTAGCTAACGTTTTTACTTAGTTCCGCTTCAATCGGAGAAAGTCGAGGAAATCGTCGAAAAAAAGTTGAAGGCTATAGTATGGAAAAATCGTCGATTTTCGCGATGAATTAAAAAATTCCGAAAATACGCTAGAACGACTATAAATGGTCCTAGCTAACGTTTTTACTTAGTTCCGCTTCAATCGGAGAAAGTCGAGGAAATCGTCGAAAAAAAGTTGAAGGCTATAGTATGGAAAAATAGTCGATTTTCGCGATGAATTAAAAAATTCTGAAAATACGCTAGAACGACTATAAATGGTCCTAGCTAACGTTTTTACTTAGTTCCGCTTCAATCGGAGAAAGTCGAGGAAATCGTCGAAAAAAAGTTGAAGGCTATAGTATGGAAAAATCGTCGATTTTCGCGATGAATTAAAAAATTCCGAAAATACACTAGAACGACTATAAGTGGTCCTAGCTAACGTTTTTACTTAGTTCCGCTTCAATCGGAGAAAGTCGAGGAAATCGTCGAAAAAAAGATGAAGGCTATAGTATGGAAAAATCGTCGATTTTCGCGATGAATTAAAAAATTCCGAAAATAGGCTAGAACGACTATAAATGGTCCTAGCTAACGTTTTTACTTAGTTCCGCTTCAATCGGAGAAAGTCGAGGAAATCGTCGAAAAAAAGTTGAAGGCTATAGTATGGAAAAATCGTCGATTTTCGCGATGAATTAAAAAATTCCGAAAATAGGCTAGAACGACTATAAATGGTCCTAGCTAACGTTTTTACTTAGTTCCGCTTCAATCGGAGAAAGTCGAGGAAATCGTCGAAAAAAAGTTGAAGGCTATAGTATGGAAAAATCGTCGATTTTCGCGATGAATTAAAAAATTCCGAAAATAGGCTAGAACGACTATAAATGGTCCTAGCTAACGTTTTTACTTAGTTCCGCTTCAATCGGAGAAAGTCGAGGAAATCGTCGAAAAAAAGTTGAAGGCTATAGTATGGAAAAATCGTCGATTTTCGCGATGAATTAAAAAATTCCGAAAATAGGCTAGAACGACTATAAATGGTCCTAGCTAACGTTTTTACTTAGTTCCGCTTCAATCGGAGAAAGTCGAGGAAATCGTCGAAAAAAAGATGAAGGCTATAGTATGGAAAAATCGTCGATTTTCGCGATGAATTAAAAAATTCCGAAAATAGGCTAGAACGACTATAAATGGTCCTAGCTAACGTTTTTACTTAGTTCCGCTTCAATCGGAGAAAGTCGAGGAAATCGTCGAAAAAAAGATGAAGGCTATAGTATGGAAAAATCGTCGATTTTCGCGATGAATTAAAAAATTCCGAAAATAGGCTAGAACGACTATAAATGGTCCTAGCTAACGTTTTTACTTAGTTCCGCTTCAATCGGAGAAAGTCGAGGAAATCGTCGAAAAAAAGATGAAGGCTATAGTATGGAAAAATCGTCGATTTTCGCGATGAATTAAAAAATTCCGAAAATAGGCTAGAACGACTATAAATGGTCCTAGCTAACGTTTTTACTTAGTTCCGCTTCAATCGGAGAAAGTCGAGGAAATCGTCGAAAAAAAGTTGAAGGCTATAGTATGGAAAAATCGTCGATTTTCGCGATGAATTAAAAAATTCCGAAAATAGGCTAGAACGACTATAAATGGTCCTAGCTAACGTTTTTACTTAGTTCCGCTTCAATCGGAGAAAGTCGAGGAAATCGTCGAAAAAAAGTTGAAGGCTATAGTATGGAAAAATCGTCGATTTTCGCGATGAATTAAAAAATTCCGAAAATAGGCTAGACCGACTATAAATGGTCCTAGCTAACGTTTTTACTTAGTTCCGCTTCAATCGGAGAAAGTCGAGGAAATCGTCGAAAAAAAGTTGAAGGCTATAGTATGGAAAAATCGTCGATTTTCGCGATGAATTAAAAAATTCCGAAAATACGCTAGAACGACTATAAATGGTCCTAGCTAACGTTTTTACTTAGTTCCGCTTCAATCGGAGAAAGTCGAGGAAATCGTCGAAAAAAAGTTGAAGGCTATAGTATGGAAAAATCGTCGATTTTCGCGATGAATTCAAAAATTCCGAAAATACACTAGAACGACTATAAGTGGTCCTAGCTAACGTTTTTACTTAGTTCCGCTTCAATCGGAGAAAGTCGAGGAAATCGTCGAAAAAAAGTTGAAGGCTATAGTATGGAAAAATCGTCGATTTTCGCGATGAATTAAAAAATTCCGAAAATACACTAGAACGACTATAAGTGGTCCTAGCTAACGTTTTTACTTAGTTCCGCTTCAATCGGAGAAAGTCGAGGAAATCGTCGAAAAAAAGTTGAAGGCTATAGTATGGAAAAATCGTCGATTTTCGCGATGAATTAAAAAATTCCGAAAATACGCTAGACCGACTATAAATGGTCCTAGCTAACGTTTTTACTTAGTTCCGCTTCAATCGGAGAAAGTCGAGGAAATCGTCGAAAAAAAGTTGAAGGCTGTAGTATGGAAAAATCGTCGATTTTCGCGATGAATTAAAAAATTCCGAAAATACGCTAGAACGACTATAAATGGTCCTAGCTAACGTTTTTACTTAGTTCCGCTTCAATCGGAGAAAGTCGAGGAAATCGTCGAAAAAAAGTTGAAGGCTATAGTATGGAAAAATCGTCGATTTTCGCGATGAATTAAAAATTCCGAAAATAGGCTAGAACGACTATAAATGGTCCTAGCTAACGTTTTTACTTAGTTCCGGTTCAATCGGAGAAAGTCGAGGAAATCGTCGAAAAAAAGTTGAAGGCTATAGTATGGAAAAATCGTCGATTTTCGCGATGAATCAAAAAATTCCGAAAATAGGCTAGAACGACTATAAATGGTCCTAGCTAACGTTTTTACTTAGTTCCGGTTCAATCGGAGAAAGTCGAGGAAATCGTCGAAAAAAAGTTGAAGGCTATACTATGGAAAAATCGTCGATTTTCGCGATGAATTAAAAAATTCCGAAAATAGGCTAGAACGACTATAAATGGTCCTAGCTAACGTTTTTACTTAGTTCCGGTTCAATCGGAGAAAGTCGAGGAAATCGTCGAAAAAAAGTTGAAGGCTATAGTATGGAAAAATCGTCGATTTTCGCGATGAATTAAAAAATTCCGAAAATAGGCTAGAACGACTATAAATGGTCCTAGCTAACGTTTTTACTTAGTTCCGGTTCAATCGGAGAAAGTCGAGGAAATCGTCGAAAAAAAGTTGAAGGCTATAGTATGGAAAAATCGTCGATTTTCGCGATGAATCAAAAAATTCCGAAAATAGGCTAGAACGACTATAAATGGTCCTAGCTAACGTTTTTACTTAGTTCCGGTTCAATCGGAGAAAGTCGAGGAAATCGTCGAAAAAAAGTTGAAGGCTATAGTATGGAAAAATCGTCGATTTTCGCGATGAATTGAAAAATTCCGAAAATAGGCTAGAACGACTATAAATGGTCCTAGCTAACGTTTTTACTTAGTTCCGGTTCAATCGGAGAAAGTCGAGGAAATCGTCGAAAAAAAGTTGAAGGCTATAGTATGGAAAAATCGTCGATTTTCGCGATGAATCAAAAAATTCCGAAAATAGGCTAGAACGACTATAAATGGTCCTAGCTAACGTTTTTACTTAGTTCCGGTTCAATCGGAGAAAGTCGAGGAAATCGTCGAAAAAAAGTTGAAGGCTATACTATGGAAAAATCGTCGATTTTCGCGATGAATTAAAAAATTCCGAAAATAGGCTAGAACGACTATAAATGGTCCTAGCTAACGTTTTTACTTAGTTCCGGTTCAATCGGAGAAAGTCGAGGAAATCGTCGAAAAAAAGTTGAAGGCTATAGTATGGAAAAATCGTCGATTTTCGCGATGAATCAAAAAATTCCGAAAATAGGCTAGAACGACTATAAATGGTCCTAGCTAACGTTTTTACTTAGTTCCGGTTCAATCGGAGAAAGTCGAGGAAATCGTCGAAAAAAAGTTGAAGGCTATAGTATGGAAAAATCGTCGATTTTCGCGATGAATTGAAAAATTCCGAAAATAGGCTAGAACGACTATAAATGGTCCTAGCTAACGTTTTTACTTAGTTCCGCTTCAATCGGAGAAAGTCGAGGAAATCGTCGAAAAAAAGTTGAAGGCTATAGTATGGAAAAATCGTCGATTTTCGCGATGAATTAAAAATTCCGAAAATAGGCTAGAACGACTATAAATGGTCCTAGCTAACGTTTTTACTTAGTTCCGGTTCAATCGGAGAAAGTCGAGGAAATCGTCGAAAAAAAGTTGAAGGCTATAGTATGGAAAAATCGTCGATTTTCGCGATGAATCAAAAAATTCCGAAAATAGGCTAGAACGACTATAAATGGTCCTAGCTAACGTTTTTACTTAGTTCCGGTTCAATCGGAGAAAGTCGAGGAAATCGTCGAAAAAAAGTTGAAGGCTATAGTATGGAAAAATCGTCGATTTTCGCGATGAATCAAAAAATTCCGAAAATAGGCTAGAACGACTATAAATGGTCCTAGCTAACGTTTTTACTTAGTTCCGGTTCAATCGGAGAAAGTCGAGGAAATCGTCGAAAAAAAGTTGAAGGCTATAGTATGGAAAAATCGTCGATTTTCGCGATGAATCAAAAAATTCCGAAAATAGGCTAGAACGACTATAAATGGTCCTAGCTAACGTTTTTACTTAGTTCCGGTTCAATCGGAGAAAGTCGAGGAAATCGTCGAAAAAAAGTTGAAGGCTATAGTATGGAAAAATCGTCGATTTTCGCGATGAATTGAAAAATTCCGAAAATAGGCTAGAACGACTATAAATGGTCCTAGCTAACGTTTTTACTTAGTTCCGCTTCAATCGGAGAAAGTCGAGGAAATCGTCGAAAAAAAGTTGAAGGCTATAGTATGGAAAAATCGTCGATTTTCGCGATGAATTAAAAATTCCGAAAATAGGCTAGAACGACTATAAATGGTCCTAGCTAACGTTTTTACTTAGTTCCGGTTCAATCGGAGAAAGTCGAGGAAATCGTCGAAAAAAAGTTGAAGGCTATAGTATGGAAAAATCGTCGATTTTCGCGATGAATCAAAAAATTCCGAAAATAGGCTAGAACGACTATAAATGGTCCTAGCTAACGTTTTTACTTAGTTCCGGTTCAATCGGAGAAAGTCGAGGAAATCGTCGAAAAAAAGTTGAAGGCTATACTATGGAAAAATCGTCGATTTTCGCGATGAATTAAAAAATTCCGAAAATAGGCTAGAACGACTATAAATGGTCCTAGCTAACGTTTTTACTTAGTTCCGGTTCAATCGGAGAAAGTCGAGGAAATCGTCGAAAAAAAGTTGAAGGCTATAGTATGGAAAAATCGTCGATTTTCGCGATGAATTGAAAAATTCCGAAAATAGGCTAGAACGACTATAAATGGTCCTAGCTAACGTTTTTACTTAGTTCCGGTTCAATCGGAGAAAGTCGAGGAAATCGTCGAAAAAAAGTTGAAGGCTATAGTATGGAAAAATCGTCGATTTTCGCGATGAATTAAAAAATTCCGAAAATAGGCTAGAACGACTATAAATGGTCCTAGCTAACGTTTTTACTTAGTTCCGGTTCAATCGGAGAAAGTCGAGGAAATCGTCGAAAAAAAGTTGAAGGCTATAGTATGGAAAAATCGTCGATTTTCGCGATGAATTGAAAAATTCCGAAAATAGGCTAGAACGACTATAAATGGTCCTAGCTAACGTTTTTACTTAGTTCCGGTTCAATCGGAGAAAGTCGAGGAAATCGTCGAAAAAAAG
Source organism: Leptodirus hochenwartii (assembly GCA_947310635.1). Taxonomy (NCBI): domain Eukaryota; kingdom Metazoa; phylum Arthropoda; class Insecta; order Coleoptera; family Leiodidae; genus Leptodirus; species Leptodirus hochenwartii. Next base: position 26,261,530 of record OX371186.1, read on the forward strand.
TTGAAGGCTATAGTATGGAAAAATCGTCGATTTTCGCGATGAATTAAAAAATTCCGAAAATAGGCTAGAACGACTATAAATGGTCCTAGCTAACGTTTTTACTTAGTTCCGGTTCAATCGGAGAAAGTCGAGGAAATCGTCGAAAAAAAGTTGAAGGCTATAGTATGGAAAAATCGTCGATTTTCGCGATGAATTAAAAAATTCCGAAAATAGGCTAGAACGACTATAAATGGTCCTAGGTAACGTTTTTACTTAGGTCCGGTTCAATCGGAGAAAGTCGAGGAAATCGTCGAAAAAAAGTTGAAGGCTATAGTATGGAAAAATCGTCGATTTTCGCGATGAATCAAAAAATTCCGAAAATAGGCTAGAACGACTATAAATGGTCCTAGCTAACGTTTTTACTTAGTTCCGGTTCAATCGGAGAAAGTCGAGGAAATCGTCGAAAAAAAGTTGAAGGCTATAGTATGGAAAAATCGTCGATTTTCGCGATGAATCAAAAAATTCCGAAAATAGGCTAGAACGACTATAAATGGTCCTAGCTAACGTTTTTACTTAGTTCCGGTTCAATCGGAGAAAGTCGAGGAAATCGTCGAAAAAAGTTGAAGGCTATAGTATGGAAAAATCGTCGATTTTCGCGATGAATTAAAAAATTCCGAAAATAGGCTAGAACGACTATAAATGGTCCTAGGTAACGTTTTTACTTAGGTCCGGTTCAATCGGATAAAGTCGAGGAAATCGTCGAAAAAAAGTTGAAGGCTATAGTATGGAAAAATCGTCGATTTTCGCGATGAATCAAAAAATTCCGAAAATAGGCTAGAACGACTATAAATGGTCCTAGCTAACGTTTTTACTTAGTTCCGGTTCAATCGGAGAAAGTCGAGGAAATCGTCGAAAAAAAGTTGAAGGCTATAGTATGGAAAAATCGTCGATTTTCGCGATGAATCAAAAAATTCCGAAAATAGGCTAGAACGACTATAAATGGTCCTAGCTAACGTTTTTACTTAGTTCCGGTTCAATCGGAGAAAGTCGAGGAAATCGTCGAAAAAAAGTTGAAGGCTATAGTATGGAAAAATCGTCGATTTTCGCGATGAATTAAAAAATTCCGAAAATAGGCTAGAACGACTATAAATGGTCCTAGCTAACGTTTTTACTTAGTTCCGGTTCAATCGGAGAAAGTCGAGGAAATCGTCGAAAAAAAGTTGAAGGCTATAGTATGGAAAAATCGTCGATTTTCGCGATGAATCAAAAAATTCCGAAAATAGGCTAGAACGACTATAAATGGTCCTAGCTAACGTTTTTACTTAGTTCCGGTTCAATCGGAGAAAGTCGAGGAAATCGTCGAAAAAAAGTTGAAGGCTATACTATGGAAAAATCGTCGATTTTCGCGATGAATTAAAAAATTCCGAAAATAGGCTAGAACGACTATAAATGGTCCTAGCTAACGTTTTTACTTAGTTCCGGTTCAATCGGAGAAAGTCGAGGAAATCGTCGAAAAAAAGTTGAAGGCTATAGTATGGAAAAATCGTCGATTTTCGCGATGAATTAAAAAATTCCGAAAATAGGCTAGAACGACTATAAATGGTCCTAGCTAACGTTTTTACTTAGTTCCGGTTCAATCGGAGAAAGTCGAGGAAATCGTCGAAAAAAAGTTGAAGGCTATACTATGGAAAAATCGTCGATTTTCGCGATGAATTAAAAAATTCCGAAAATAGGCTAGAACGACTATAAATGGTCCTAGCTAACGTTTTTACTTAGTTCCGGTTCAATCGGAGAAAGTCGAGGAAATCGTCGAAAAAAAGTTGAAGGCTATAGTATGGAAAAATCGTCGATTTTCGCGATGAATTAAAAAATTCCGAAAATAGGCTAGAACGACTATAAATGGTCCTAGCTAACGTTTTTACTTAGTTCCGGTTCAATCGGAGAAAGTCGAGGAAATCGTCGAAAAAAAGTTGAAGGCTATAGTATGGAAAAATCGTCGATTTTCGCGATGAATCAAAAAATTCCGAAAATAGGCTAGAACGACTATAAATGGTCCTAGCTAACGTTTTTACTTAGTTCCGCTTCAATCGGAGAAAGTCGAGGAAATCGTCGAAAAAAAGTTGAAGGCTATACTATGGAAAAATCGTCGATTTTCGCGATGAATTAAAAAATTCCGAAAATAGGCTAGAACGACTATAAATGGTCCTAGCTAACGTTTTTACTTAGTTCCGGTTCAATCGGAGAAAGTCGAGGAAATCGTCGAAAAAAAGTTGAAGGCTATACTATGGAAAAATCGTCGATTTTCGCGATGAATTAAAAAATTCCGAAAATAGGCTAGAACGACTATAAATGGTCCTAGCTAACGTTTTTACTTAGTTCCGGTTCAATCGGAGAAAGTCGAGGTAATCGTCGAAAAAAAGTTGAAGGCTATACTATGGAAAAATCGTCGATTTTCGCGATGAATTAAAAAATTCCGAAAATAGGCTAGAACGACTATAAATGGTCCTAGGTAACGTTTTTACTTAGGTCCGGTTCAATCGGATAAAGTCGAGGAAATCGTCGAAAAAAAGTTGAAGGCTATAGTATGGAAAAATCGTCGATTTTCGCGATGAATCAAAAAATTCCGAAAATAGGCTAGAACGACTATAAATGGTCCTAGCTAACGTTTTTACTTAGTTCCGGTTCAATCGGAGAAAGTCGAGGAAATCGTCGAAAAAAAGTTGAAGGCTATAGTATGGAAAAATCGTCGATTTTCGCGATGAATTAAAAAATTCCGAAAATAGGCTAGAACGACTATAAATGGTCCTAGCTAACGTTTTTACTTAGTTCCGGTTCAATCGGAGAAAGTCGAGGAAATCGTCGAAAAAAAGTTGAAGGCTATAGTATGGAAAAATCGTCGATTTTCGCGATGAATCAAAAAATTCCGAAAATAGGCTAGAACGACTATAAATGGTCCTAGCTAACGTTTTTACTTAGTTCCGGTTCAATCGGAGAAAGTCGAGGAAATCGTCGAAAAAAAGTTGAAGGCTATACTATGGAAAAATCGTCGATTTTCGCGATGAATTAAAAAATTCCGAAAATAGGCTAGAACGACTATAAATGGTCCTAGCTAACGTTTTTACTTAGTTCCGGTTCAATCGGAGAAAGTCGAGGAAATCGTCGAAAAAAAGTTGAAGGCTATAGTATGGAAAAATCGTCGATTTTCGCGATGAATTAAAAAATTCCGAAAATAGGCTAGAACGACTATAAATGGTCCTAGCTAACGTTTTTACTTAGTTCCGGTTCAATCGGAGAAAGTCGAGGAAATCGTCGAAAAAAAGTTGAAGGCTATAGTATGGAAAAATCGTCGATTTTCGCGATGAATTAAAAAATTCCGAAAATAGGCTAGAACGACTATAAATGGTCCTAGCTAACGTTTTTACTTAGTTCCGGTTCAATCGGAGAAAGTCGAGGAAATCGTCGAAAAAAAGTTGAAGGCTATACTATGGAAAAATCGTCGATTTTCGCGATGAATTAAAAAATTCCGAAAATAGGCTAGAACGACTATAAATGGTCCTAGCTAACGTTTTTACTTAGTTCCGGTTCAATCGGAGAAAGTCGAGGAAATCGTCGAAAAAAAGTTGAAGGCAATACTATGGAAAAATCGTCGATTTTCGCGATGAATTAAAAAATTCCGAAAATAGGCTAGAACGACTATAAATGGTCCTAGCTAACGTTTTTACTTAGTTCCGGTTCAATCGGAGAAAGTCGAGGTAATCGTCGAAAAAAAGTTGAAGGCTATACTATGGAAAAATCGTCGATTTTCGCGATGAATTAAAAAATTCCGAAAATAGGCTAGAACGACTATAAATGGTCCTAGCTAACGTTTTTACTTAGTTCCGGTTCAATCGGAGAAAGTCGAAGAAATCGTCGAAAAAAAGTTGAAGGCTATACTATGGAAAAATCGTCGATTTTCGCGATGAATCAAAAAATTCCGAAAATAGGCTAGAACGACTATAAATGGTCCTAGCTAACGTTTTTACTTAGTTCCGGTTCAATCGGAGAAAGTCGAGGAAATCGTCGAAAAAAGTTGAAGGCTATACTATGGAAAAATCGTCGATTTTCGCGATGAATCAAAAAATTCCGAAAATAGGCTAGAACGACTATAAATGGTCCTAGCTAACGTTTTTACTTAGTTCCGGTTCAATCGGAGAAAGTCGAGGAAATCGTCGAAAAAAAGTTGAAGGCTATAGTATGGAAAAATCGTCGATTTTCGCGATGAATCAAAAAATTCCGAAAATAGGCTAGAACGACTATAAATGGTCCTAGCTAACGTTTTTACTTAGTTCCGGTTCAATCGGAGAAAGTCGAGGAAATCGTCGAAAAAAAGTTGAAGGCTATAGTATGGAAAAATCGTCGATTTTCGCGATGAATCAAAAAATTCCGAAAATAGGCTAGAACGACTATAAATGGTCCTAGCTAACGTTTTTACTTAGTTCCGGTTCAATCGGAGAAAGTCGAGGAAATCGTCGAAAAAAAGTTGAAGGCTATACTATGGAAAAATCGTCGATTTTCGCGATGAATTAAAAAATTCCGAAAATAGGCTAGAACGACTATAAATGGTCCTAGCTAACGTTTTTACTTAGTTCCGGTTCAATCGGAGAAAGTCGAGGAAATCGTCGAAAAAAAGTTGAAGGCTATAGTATGGAAAAATCGTCGATTTTCGCGATGAATTAAAAAATTCCGAAAATAGGCTAGAACGACTATAAATGGTCCTAGCTAACGTTTTTACTTAGTTCCGGTTCAATCGGAGAAAGTCGAGGAAATCGTCGAAAAAAAGTTGAAGGCTATAGTATGGAAAAATCGTCGATTTTCGCGATGAATTGAAAAATTCCGAAAATAGGCTAGAACGACTATATATGGTCCTAGCTAACGTTTTTACTTAGTTCCGGTTCAATCGGAGAAAGTCGAGGAAATCGTCGAAAAAAAGTTGAAGGCTATAGTATGGAAAAATCGTCGATTTTCGCGATGAATTAAAAAATTCCGAAAATAGGCTAGAACGACTATAAATGGTCCTAGGTAACGTTTTTACTTAGGTCCGGTTCAATCGGAGAAAGTCGAGGAAATCGTCGAAAAAAAGTTGAAGGCTATAGTATGGAAAAATCGTCGATTTTCGCGATGAATCAAAAAATTCCGAAAATAGGCTAGAACGACTATAAATGGTCCTAGCTAACGTTTTTACTTAGTTCCGGTTCAATCGGAGAAAGTCGAGGAAATCGTCGAAAAAAAGTTGAAGGCTATAGTATGGAAAAATCGTCGATTTTCGCGATGAATTAAAAAATTCCGAAAATAGGCTAGAACGACTATAAATGGTCCTAGGTAACGTTTTTACTTAGGTCCGGTTCAATCGGAGAAAGTCGAAGAAATCGTCGAAAAAAAGTTGAAGGCTATAGTATGGAAAAATCGTCGATTTTCGCGATGAATCAAAAAATTCCGAAAATAGGCTAGAACGACTATAAATGGTCCTAGCTAACGTTTTTACTTAGTTCCGGTTCAATCGGAGAAAGTCGAGGAAATCGTCGAAAAAAAGTTGAAGGCTATAGTATGGAAAAATCGTCGATTTTCGCGATGAATCAAAAAATTCCGAAAATAGGCTAGAACGACTATAAATGGTCCTAGCTAACGTTTTTACTTAGTTCCGGTTCAATCGGAGAAAGTCGAGGAAATCGTCGAAAAAAAGTTGAAGGCTATAGTATGGAAAAATCGTCGATTTTCGCGATGAATCAAAAAATTCCGAAAATAGGCTAGAACGACTATAAATGGTCCTAGCTAACGTTTTTACTTAGTTCCGGTTCAATCGGAGAAAGTCGAGGAAATCGTCGAAAAAAAGTTGAAGGCTATACTATGGAAAAATCGTCGATTTTCGCGATGAATTAAAAAATTCCGAAAATAGGCTAGAACGACTATAAATGGTCCTAGCTAACGTTTTTACTTAGTTCCGGTTCAATCGGAGAAAGTCGAGGAAATCGTCGAAAAAAAGTTGAAGGCTATAGTATGGAAAAATCGTCGATTTTCGCGATGAATTAAAAAATTCCGAAAATAGGCTAGAACGACTATAAATGGTCCTAGCTAACGTTTTTACTTAGTTCCGGTTCAATCGGAGAAAGTCGAGGAAATCGTCGAAAAAAAGTTGAAGGCTATAGTATGGAAAAATCGTCGATTTTCGCGATGAATTGAAAAATTCCGAAAATAGGCTAGAACGACTATAAATGGTCCTAGCTAACGTTTTTACTTAGTTCCGGTTCAATCGGAGAAAGTCGAGGAAATCGTCGAAAAAAAGTTGAAGGCTATAGTATGGAAAAATCGTCGATTTTCGCGATGAATTAAAAAATTCCGAAAATAGGCTAGAACGACTATAAATGGTCCTAGCTAACGTTTTTACTTAGTTCCGGTTCAATCGGAGAAAGTCGAGGAAATCGTCGAAAAAAAGTTGAAGGCTATAGTATGGAAAAATCGTCGATTTTCGCGATGAATTAAAAAATTCCGAAAATAGGCTAGAACGACTATAAATGGTCCTAGGTAACGTTTTTACTTAGGTCCGGTTCAATCGGAGAAAGTCGAGGAAATCGTCGAAAAAAAGTTGAAGGCTATAGTATGGAAAAATCGTCGATTTTCGCGATGAATCAAAAAATTCCGAAAATAGGCTAGAACGACTATAAATGGTCCTAGCTAACGTTTTTACTTAGTTCCGGTTCAATCGGAGAAAGTCGAGGAAATCGTCGAAAAAAAGTTGAAGGCTATAGTATGGAAAAATCGTCGATTTTCGCGATGAATTAAAAAATTCCGAAAATAGGCTAGAACGACTATAAATGGTCCTAGGTAACGTTTTTACTTAGGTCCGGTTCAATCGGAGAAAGTCGAAGAAATCGTCGAAAAAAAGTTGAAGGCTATAGTATGGAAAAATCGTCGATTTTCGCGATGAATCAAAAAATTCCGAAAATAGGCTAGAACGACTATAAATGGTCCTAGCTAACGTTTTTACTTAGTTCCGGTTCAATCGGAGAAAGTCGAGGAAATCGTCGAAAAAAAGTTGAAGGCTATAGTATGGAAAAATCGTCGATTTTCGCGATGAATCAAAAAATTCCGAAAATAGGCTAGAACGACTATAAATGGTCCTAGCTAACGTTTTTACTTAGTTCCGGTTCAATCGGAGAAAGTCGAGGAAATCGTCGAAAAAAAGTTGAAGGCTATAGTATGGAAAAATCGTCGATTTTCGCGATGAATCAAAAAATTCCGAAAATAGGCTAGAACGACTATAAATGGTCCTAGCTAACGTTTTTACTTAGTTCCGGTTCAATCGGAGAAAGTCGAGGAAATCGTCGAAAAAAAGTTGAAGGCTATAGTATGGAAAAATCGTCGATTTTCGCGATGAATTAAAAAATTCCGAAAATAGGCTAGAACGACTATAAATGATCCTAGCTAACGTTTTTACTTAGTTCCGGTTCAATCGGAGAAAGTCGAGGAAATCGTCGAAAAAAAGTTGAAGGCTATAGTATGGAAAAATCGTCGATTTTCGCGATGAATCAAAAAATTCCGAAAATAGGCTAGAACGACTATAAATGGTCCTAGCTAACGTTTTTACTTAGTTCCGGTTCAATCGGAGAAAGTCGAGGAAATCGTCGAAAAAAAGTTGAAGGCTATAGTATGGAAAAATCGTCGATTTTCGCGATGAATTGAAAAATTCCGAAAATAGGCTAGAACGACTATAAATGGTCCTAGCTAACGTTTTTACTTAGTTCCGGTTCAATCGGAGAAAGTCGAGGAAATCGTCGAAAAAAAGTTGAAGGCTATACTATGGAAAAATCGTCGATTTTCGCGATGAATTAAAAAATTCCGAAAATAGGCTAGAACGACTATAAATGGTCCTAGCTAACGTTTTTACTTAGTTCCGGTTCAATCGGAGAAAGTCGAGGAAATCGTCGAAAAAAAGTTGAAGGCTATAGTATGGAAAAATCGTCGATTTTCGCGATGAATTGAAAAATTCCGAAAATAGGCTAGAACGACTATAAATGGTCCTAGCTAACGTTTTTACTTAGTTCCGGTTCAATCGGAGAAAGTCGAGGAAATCGTCGAAAAAAAGTTGAAGGCTATAGTATGGAAAAATCGTCGATTTTCGCGATGAATTAAAAAATTCCGAAAATAGGCTAGAACGACTATAAATGGTCCTAGCTAACGTTTTTACTTAGTTCCGGTTCAATCGGAGAAAGTCGAGGAAATCGTCGAAAAAAAGTTGAAGGCTATAGTATGGAAAAATCGTCGATTTTCGCGATGAATTGAAAAATTCCGAAAATAGGCTAGAACGACTATAAATGGTCCTAGCTAACGTTTTTACTTAGTTCCGGTTCAATCGGAGAAAGTCGAGGAAATCGTCGAAAAAAAGTTGAAGGCTATAGTATGGAAAAATCGTCGATTTTCGCGATGAATTAAAAAATTCCGAAAATAGGCTAGAACGACTATAAATGGTCCTAGGTAACGTTTTTACTTAGTTCCGGTTCAATCGGAAAAAGTCGCGGAAATCGTCGAAAAAAAGTTGAATATGCCAATTTTTTTGGCGATTTTGGTCAATGTTTAACAAGTGCTGCCCAAAACAATGCAAAATGGCTATAAAACGTCTTAAAACTCTATTTTACTGAGTTCCGGTTCAATCGGAGAAAGTCGCGTAAATCGTCGATAAAAATTCGGAACAATCGTTCTGTAAATGATGCCACGCCGACGCCGACTGGTCCACGTTCATCTACATACTCGTGCCTATACGTTTTTCATAGGCAATCCATGATGCGATGTCGTATCATTAGTTGCCTACTCAAATAGCCACTAGAATATACATAATAGAGAAAATTTCTGGAGTTTGCTCGGAAATTAAAAAAAATGCCGAAAATAGCCTAAAACGATTATTATATATTATAGAACTATTGTCCTAGAAGTCATTTTTTATTTTGTTTAGCCGAGAGTTTTTATTTTTGAGATAATCGACGAGAAAATACAAACATCGTAGGAAAATTTTCGATTTTTCGTAAACGAATTAAAGTACGCCTCGAAACATATAGATTTGGTTATTTACTGGACCGTAGGTTGAATATTTATTAAAAGAAAAAAGCAGAATTTGTTGTTATTGAACTGAAGGCCATAAATATAACGGGTGATTTATTCGATTAACTGGCAGACAGAAACGTGAATAAGTGGCAAACAGTATTTGTTTAACTGAAGATGGGGTTGTAGTCTTCGAAACGCGCATATAATTTATTTATTAACCTTATAATAAAATCAGGAAATAATTGATATTTGCAGATGAGTAATTTTGAAGCGAACGAATTAGTATTCGTAAACTACAGTAAATACCATTATAATGGTATAGATTATGTTAATATCATTTGAATTATATTCAAATGAATCAGCGCGGGTAATTTATTTTCAATCGCTACAGCGGCATCGTTATTAAAATCGTCTTCGTCGATTATAATCTTATATCTTATAATATTATAATAAATGTCACTTGATTTTTTTGATAAATCATCGCCGTAATTTCGGGGAATTCTACTACTATACAAATACACCACGTTCTTCGACAATCATTCAATACTAAAAAGAAAAAACGAAACGAAACACAAACTCATGCGGTTACCATATCAACCCAATCCAAACCACTTTAATTTGTTTCAATCGACGCCAATACTTTTTCGTTTTACACATTTCTATAGCACCGCGATTTATTACTCATTGAATCACGCTCAGTTGTTCTTGGAACATTATTGCGAAAACTTGTTGTTTTTTTTTTTTTATTTGATCAACTGCTCGATTTTGAACAATTAAAATGCATGTAGAAACGAAATTTCGGGCGATTGTTTTGTGTTTGGGCGTCGTCGGAGTTGCCGCGCAATTTAACGGGAATCACGAGGAGTACTCTTATCAGATTCCGGTCTCGAATTATTGGTACCGTTATTGGACCGAGGGCGATGCGCCCCAACGGGAGAGTACTCAAAGAATTTCAGTCCCGTATCAAAATAAGCGTCGGTACGAATGGCGTTCGGGCAGTAATGAGGATTCTGGGGAACATTGGCAATCTAGGAATCATCAGGAGAAAAGGGACTTGTTTCAATTGCCCGATGTGTTACAAGGTACTTGAGGCAATGAGTAATTTCTACTTGATTTTATATTTCGACCTTGCGTCACCTTTTATACTCGCTTCAATATTTGACAAAAATTGCCGCAAGGATTGATTATTTATTTGTTTGTTAACAATCTCCTTTTTCTGCGCATATTTTCAATCACAGGTGGTAATTCCGCATTTCGGTCAGGCGATATTAAGAACTTCCTCGCGAATCTTTTGAACGTCAATAACGATGGCGCACAAAGGGACGATGTCCCTAAAAATGGCGACGATCAACAAAATACCTTCAAGCAAATAATTCGTAAGGGCGGTGATTATCTGAAGAACTTTCTAAAAGAACGGAACCTCTATCCCTCTGATAGAGATGGGAATAATAACGACAATCATAGCAATGGTGATTATATGCACAGCCATAACAACGATCGCCATCAAAAAGGCGGCCCAAACTTCGATCAAAATGACTATTATAACAACAACAACAACAATCGTAATGATTACTCATCAGTTGATTATTCGTACAACGACCTACCAGAGAATAAGACATCGAGGCCGCCATCGTTTCATTTCTGGATCGGGGCGCCAATGCCAACATCAACTACGAACACACCCGATCAAAACCCGAACTGGTACAGGCCGGGCGCGCGACCAACCATTAACCAGCAGCACACCGCTGACGATAACGGCGGCAATTTACCTTCGGTTGGTACTGGTTCGGACGACATAGTAGTACCAATCGAACGTGACGCGGGCCAAATTGATTTGATTATTGAGGCCCAACAGCAATGTGGACGAGGTAAACGGTGATAGCTAAACAATTAATTATAGTACTATCAATTAGTGCTACTATCTAATTAATGCATTAGCATTTATCTTTAAAACGCTCGAAAAAATATTCGACGTATACAGGTAAATATTTACCATTCGCTTGGGCGTTGCTAAGGATACAAAAACAAAAAAACCTACCCACTTTTCAATAAAATAATTGCAAAAAGTTGTTTAATTTGACAGTGTCCATGATTTCCATCAATTCTTCAAACGTCACTTCACCAAACACTCCATCAATTCTTCAAACGTCACTTCACCAAACACTCCATCAATTCTTCAAACGTTACTTTATAAAATCGAAGAAAAAAAACTGGACAAACAATTTTTTTTTTATTGTTATTTTTACTAGATTTTTTTTACCTATTTCTCGAAGGTACTGCCAATGGGGAATACACCGAGACTAGTATTCGCATTGCACGAGGTCACGTGGCCAGCGAAACGTATCCTTGGCTGATCGCCATCAATCAGGTCGCCTCTGGAAAAGAAATGCAATTTATTTGCGGAGGAAGTTTAATTTCGACCAAACATGCAGTTTCAGGTACGTTTAGAGGTTGACAGTTTTATCGAGGCGCGATAGATACGCTATGTTATATAGGTTAGTAGTTCTAATAGCTTGAAAGCGTTTTGTCATAATTGAATATAAGCGCCATCTGTATGTCTACAAATGAATTATGTATTATCCGTTTTTGTGTCAAATGTATAAAAATTGCAGCATATTAATGTTCAAAAGTGTTTTGTTATTTTCGAGTACAGTATATTTTTTGTTGTTGATTTGGCATTCGTTCAAAATTAATGTTAAAAAAATTAAAATGTCCAAACTAAAAAATGTAACTGACAATCGATTAATTTTTTCAAATTTCTAACCGACAAATGAAGTATAACAAAATAAATATAGACCGACAATTTAATTGCGTTTGTATTTGTTTTTAAGCCGCCCATTGTTTTTTATCGCGGGAATCCGATCAGTACGAGTTCATAATCAGCAACAATCGAATATTGAAGCCGAGCGAAGCCGAAGCTATGCTACGAAAAGCCGATCGAATAATTTTACATCCTGGTTATAACCCACAGGTGGCGCCAGCAAACGCCGACGTGGCCGTCATTATTTTTCAACACCCCGTACAATTTGGCGAACTTATAAAACCGATATGTCTGTGGCGCGGAGATTCTAGCATCAGAGCGGTTGTAAGGCATTTTTTCATCTCAACGTTTTATCAAAATAACTTACTTTGAAAATTCGTATCTTGCAAAATATCCATCTTCGAATGTCAAAGTGTCAATTCAATTTTATTTTTTTTACTATATTTTCTAAACTATAAGACCTACAGCAAAACTAATTGCAGATTTAGAATCCCAACATCAAATCGTATATAAAAAGTTAATACAGGGTGTTTCATTTAATTCCAGGTCGGAGAAATCGGCCGAGTAGTCGGCTGGGGAGCCGATGAAAATCTAAATATACCCGACACATTGCCGATGGAGATCAATATGGGCGTTATAGACTACCGGACGTGCATACTACAAGATAACACGTTCATAAACATCGTCGGTGAAAATTCATTCTGTACAGGTCCGTATTCACGCGACAAAAAAAAAACCGTCGATTAAATTTTATATGAAAAACATAGGTTATAGAAATGGGTCCGGACCGTGCATGGGCGACTCCGGCTCTGGCTTTATGTTGAAACAAAATGGCCGCTGGTCATTGCGGGGGGTCGTCTCACTGACAACCAAATTGGTCGCGTGCGATATCAACCATTATATCGGCATCACAGACGTTGCCAAATATACATCGTGGATTGAAAGCGTTTTGAGACGATAAATTATTTATTTTTTTATATAGTGACAAATAAAAAAAATAAAAAATTTAAGTGGTAACCTCTGTAGAATTAAATTTAAAATATTAAACAAAAACAAAAAATTAATAAAATTGTGCTTTTTATAAAATGCGTAAATTTTTTTAGGTTATAAAACTTAGTGCTTGTTAGTTCTAATATGTATTATTTTTACTAAATATTTTTAATTGTAAATTTTTTTAAATAAAAAATTACATTTTTAATTAATATTGTACGAATCTTTAAAATATCGCAAACTTTAATTGTATTTAAACCATAGGCGTAGCAAATATTTTTTTTTATACAACAATATGAAAAATAAAGCTTGATATTAATAAAAAAAAATCATTTCACGCGTTATTCTACGCCACCCGGTGTATTAAATACTTCTTGTAGTGAAATGATACAATAAAAAGTAATCTTCACAAAAAGAAATTTAAAAAAAAAATTTTTTGTAGCAAACACTTTTATTTTATTAATTTTTAATATGATACGTCCGTGTTTTTTTTTATTAAAGGAAAAATTTAAACTCGCTGATAATAAGGTCGCGGAAGATAGTTATTATCAGTTTGGGTTTTTTTTTATGTTATTACGACGTAAATAGATGGTTAAAAATTAAAATAAAACTTAAGAGGACGATCAGTAATAGCATCAAATTTGTTATTATTGTCGCACTTTGTCAAAAAAAAACAATTTATTTATATCAAATTGCAGATGATTTATAAATGTTAAAATTGCAAGCGAAATTTCGTTCGGTCTCAGTGCGCCTCTGTGTTCATGCACGTCCAAAAAGATTTTTTTTTTAAATCTAACGCGAGTTTTTCTGATAAAAAAAAAAAATTGCCTGTTGGCACAACAAAAATGTTTCAAACAAAAACGATGGTTTGTTTAACAATGTTAACATTTTGCGAGGTAAATTCAAACCGCGACGATCGTTCAGCAACAGATCAGTACTATGCCAGTCCGTATCTACAAGAGGAATTTGGGTCTTTGAACGAGTACCTGTCCGAACGTGATAAAATATTATCCAATCCGTACTTTAAGGGATTAAGAAGGGCGCAATCAAAACCGTTCAACGACCAAGGGAACTTCAGAGGGCTTACCAATGTCGATGATGACTACGAACGCGATTTAGTGGAAATACAACGAAATCCATTCTATCGGGAGTTCAGTAAAATTACCGAACCGACTGTGGTGATTCAATCAACCAGACCTTTTTTTTATCCGGTATTTTTTTTGCTAGCTATACAACTGTTTTCACTTAAATTTTTAAAAAAATGTTTTTTTTTTGTTGCAATTTTGTAGCATTTTTAAGAAATCTACTTCCCTGTTAAAATATTTGCGCGATCACGTGCGTGGTGTTTCCGGACATTGTTGCCAATTAAAATAACTCCTTCGTACGTTAAAACTAAATATACATCATCAGATGCTGTAGTTTATATAATCAAGCAATTTATTGTTTTGTAGAATTAGTAATATTAATTGTTTTCGATGCAGCCAATATTAAATATCAATTATAAACTATAATTTTGTAACTAAACATTTATAGAAATGGTTTTTTAAAATGTTTCTTTAAAAAGCAGCATTTAGATTCGATATGGCAACGGTGGATGGGACTGTTACTACATGACGCATGCGCAACGTCATGTCAGACATATCAACCATCCTACTTGATCATATGGAAATTTATATTGCGCCAAATGTTATGCAAGTTAACTATATTAAAAATTATTATTTTTACAAAATTTTGTTTTATCGACAGATTTGATTTTGTTTTATTTTTTAATTATCGATTCATTTTGATCGAACAATTTGTACGAAAACTGCTAAATTAATCCAAAAATAAAAATACTCGCCATGTTGAATCACCCGGTAAACTATATACCGGGCGATACAAAAAAATAAGCCTTTTCATATTTTTTATACTAAATATCAACACTTACTTTTGTTGGACATATTTTTATGTAGCGACCAAACGTTGGAAATGTCCGGAAATCTCTTTTGCCGGAATACGATGACAGTTGTGGTATGCTAGATAGGCAACCATCCGTTACTCAGTTAATAGCGAATGCAGATGACGTCATACGACACTATCCCTGGCTGGTTGCCATCTTCGATACAACCCAAAGAACACCGTTCATTTGCGGAGGAACACTAATTAGCAAAAATCACATGATTTCAGGTATTTTAGAAAAAATACCAACATTTTATATAATTAAAAAATACAATTGTAAGTAAGTATCTTTCCTTGTGCCCGACCTTTTCTAATCTAACGAATGGATATTTCAGCGGCGCATTGTTTCGATGCTACGAGGCCGGACGATTATCGATTTCTAATCGCAAACGATTTGAGAAATGACCAGATTGTACGAAAAGCGAAAAAGATTCAAATTCACAGCGGCTATCTGCCGAAGAACGCAAATGCTGATATATCTATGGTGTTTTTTAATAACGAAGTGCCTTTGGGAGATCATATCAAACCAATATGTCTGTGGACGGATGGTTATAACAACATTCAAGAGATCGTAAGATATTTATTATTGTTCTATATACCCTGTATAATATAAATTTTCAACGTTCGCTAGTTCTTATGGAATTTTTATATGGTTCTCGCACATTAATCGACTGTAATAAATTTTTTTTATCGATAAATATATTTTTTAAACAAAAAAATTAACATTTAGATTCGGTGTGGCAACGGTGGATGGTACTTTTGCTACATGACGCGTGCGCACCGTGCATATCTGACATTTAATAAATCCATGCTACTCGATCATAGAGTAATTTACATTGCATCAAATGTTATACAAGTTGCCTACCTTAAAAATATTTAATCATAAAAATGTGCGCAATAGCCGATTTTTTATTTCTTTTTTGGTGAATCGCCGACAAACTGTTTGCCGAAAAAATAAACGAAAATCTATTATTTAAATCAAATGAAAATGATGAAATTAAAAAAAATGTAGACGAGGCGAGATCAGAAAGGATTAGTCGTCGGTTGGGGCAAAGATGAAAATAACAAAATATCCGAAACGCTGCCGAAAGAAGCTTTCCTACCGATCATAGAATTTAGGGACTGTATAGTTAGATTTAATAGCACGTTTATCGATGCCTTAGGACCCCAATCATTTTGCGCTGGTAAGTTTATAAAGCGTCCAATTTTATTTACACTGTTGACAAAATTTGTTTGTTTCGATTTAGGGTATAAAGTGGGAATTGGGGCGTGCCAGGGTGATAGTGGGTCGGGCATTATAATCAAGAGGAACGATAGATGGTACCTCAGAGGTGTTGTGTCCTTAACAACATTCGAAGATATAAATAACTGTAAAATTGTGGAATATACGGCCGTGACAGACGTTACTAAATACTCACATTGGATACTTTCGGCGATTCAAGAAAATTCGTAACTTTCCAATTATAAGACTTATTTTTTTAAATTCAAAGTCGTATTTAATATGTTATATATTTTTTCAGAGGTACTACCATCAAAAAAAATTGTTAAAAGATGTAATTTTGCATGCCTCAAAAAGCCCTTCATGAAAATGTAGTAAATATTTTTTGTTACATAAAACTGAACAAGTACAGAATTTATTTTACCCTCTTTCGTGTTACTACGAATTTTATACCTAAATAATATAAGTCATTTTTTATATCTTGGCAGACCAAATTCCTCCTCTACTGCGCATAGAGGTTGGGCTTCCACTACCATTGTTGCCACGCACGAATAAAAAACTTCAGTACAACGTGCTCAAATTATAAACGGCATAGCAAAATTCGAATTGAGAATATTTAATGTATGAATATGAACGGCTTCGATTAAAGTCCACTATTTAGTAAAAAGTTTCCAGTTATTTTGATCAATTCTGCTGATATAATACTCTCTGCATTTGTTGGCTGTCGATATGGCAACATGGCAGTAATTTTGACCACACCCCCAAATGACAAAAATGCAGTGGCGAGCATACGGTTTCGGGGTGTTGAAGCGGCCAGTATATTATCAAAAATTGAAGAGTCACGAAGGTTTCCTATCGTACTGTGGAGTGGAGTTTCCGAAGGGAATAAACCACGTGAAGATGAAAACGTACCCACGTTCGTAAGGGTACAATTATGGACATGATGGAGTATGAAAAAGAAGACGTTCGTCGCATAATTTATAATTACCATTTAACGCGTTACCTTTTTATACCCGTGAAGTGAGATTTATGTAACAAAATTTAGCTTTTAGTGAGATTTAATTATTTACTTCTACCATTAGCTGGAGGAGTACTGCTATATGGTACTACCACAAGTAGCCAGACAATTTACCTCTGCTGTTTGAGAGGTAATCTCTTCACTCCTTTCTCCACACCATCTTATAAGTAGTACCGAACGACTTTAGCTATCAGATATATAGTAGTACTGCCTTGGGCGTGGCGGTGACTTCATTTCTGCCCATTTTGCCGATCAAATTCTGCGTGTTTTTAATTCAAATTCCGTCTTAACTGGGTACTACTTCTTTCTTTCACCAGTTGTAGTACCCATATTACATATAGATATTAAACAGCAGGTCAAAAAGAAGTTCAGTATGTCAACGATCCCAAGCAAATATAGCTGGTAGTAAATATCATTCATACTGAGTTAGTGCTGGTGGTACCACGGTACCATTTCGGTTTAGCTAGTAGTAGTACCTAGAGAATGTTGTTTACTTTCCGGTGTATATGAGTTACGTATTGCGTGAAATTTGGTTGGCTCATGAAGGTGAAAAGTACCGATAATGGTAGTACCATTTTTAATAGGGGTACTAGTTAGTACCATGTGTGAAAAATAGGACTACCTTTTTAAAAATTCAGGTAAGAACCTATAAACGTTATTTTATTTTTTTAATATATAATTGATATTTTCTAAAATCATGGTACCGAAATTTTAAAATGCATCAACTATGGTAAAAGTACTTATATCAATTAATTTAATTTATTATGGTTGCCTATTACTTTCCTTTGGAGAATTTCAAAAAAAAAATCTAAATTAAAAATTGGTACCATTTTAAATAACAGTAACTCAAAATATTTGTCAAATTTAAAAGTATTCCTCATTTAAAGATCCAAATATATTGTGAGTAAAAATTAAAATTAATAAGCGTTATAAAAGCGAGGTACTGCTCGATTAATTGAGGTACCATTTTAATGGGCTTCAAATTGCAGCAATTTATTTATGGTGAAATTATTATTTCTTAATAAATAGCAAATGCAATTTTTGCATAAGAAGTTGATTATGATATCGGTAGTACTTTCACGTACTTTAAATAATTACAGATATTATGTAATTTTTTTTTTCGTGAATGATTTTTAATATTAATTTTTAAGTATGAAAAAAAATGCGGAAAATAAATTGTTAGTAATGGTAGTACCAAAGACTTTAATTTGCCATAGAAATAATTTCTCACGAATTTTCTGTAGTTGTATGAAGGATTTAAAATTGCGTTAGTACTACAGAAGACAATATTTTCTAAGGTCGTACTGGCAGTACCCAATCTAGCTAGAATTTCTAATAAATTGATTAAACAACAATAAAAATGTATAGATAAATAAATTTAAATAATTAATTGTATTAAAAACCTTTCTTAACAGTTGTGCTTGAGTACTTTTTAAATTAGCGCAAAAAAAAAACATGAAGTAACGATGCATTTAAATGATTTTACAATTTAAACGAACGTAACAAAAAACGACAGCTTATTTGTAGTACCAATTTCAAACAGTACCAAAAAGTACCATTTTATTAAATTCCTCTACAATCAAACGGTGCAATTGAAAACACTTTCTTTAGCTGTCGAAAATGGTATCAATGTGGTACTTTCTAAAATACCAATGGGTACTATTTAGAAGTCATGGCAAATATTTGTACGACTTGTCATTTTCTATATTACGGATGTAAATATTTTTTTTTAAACAACTCCCGAGCGTACGAATAAAATAAAAATGGTAGCGATATAGAATGGAACTTCCTTTAAAAAGTAAACATTTTTTTTTTGTGTATAAATCTAACCTGACTTTAATTTTTTAAATAGTAATAACGGAATAGTACCACCGATAAAATTTGAAACAAAACAAATTGCCAACTTAAAGTGAATAATGTTCACTTGTTAATTAGACCACTAAGTCACTTCAACTATTGACTTAAGGCCAGCTTAATAGAGAGGTGTTACCAATACACTTTGCTCGGGTACCCAATAAAATGGTACCTCGATACGCTGGCCTCAATTATTAAGCGAAATATCATTGTACGATGCGAAATAAAAAAATCAAATATCCATCACCAAATACAATTATTATTAAATAAAAGCAAATCGAATTTAATTAATGGGTGGTTAATTAATTCACAGGGTGGTTGAAATATCGTAAACAACCAGGTTTGTTTGTTTGGACCCGCGAGGGCATTTAATGATATTTGGTGGTTTCCTAATCGATAAAATTAACTATAGCGAGTAAAATATTGCTCTTTTTATTTTGGAGTGTTGCTTTTTCGCATTATAATAACACGCATCTTTTGTTATATTCTTACTTAACCACGGTCCACTTTCTACACCACGGTGTTTAGTAACTGGGGCACTGCAACGCTCAGCGAAACGCCTTTTGTTTGCCGCCCCCCGGGCCCTGACGGAAAAAAACGCCACTTTGAATAACTTTATTAAGTTATTGCAAACGGCTAGTGACTTTCCAAAGGAAGTTGAGTTTGAATTCGGAGTAATGTTATAAATGGAACATCCTGTATAGTGAAATTATTCTATACGTAGTTTAGGATTATTGTGCTTAAAAAGTATTTTTTTACTTCTTCATTATCTTAACTAGTTATTTAATTATGATTTTTTAAACTTTACCAAAGTTTTGAGGAGGTGATTTAACACACTTATAAAAAAAAAACACGAATTTTCAAAATGTCTCAGAAAATAAAAATTGTTATAAAAACGTCATTTTTCTATCAAATTTGACATTTGACATATCAAATTAACGGTTTTAATTTAGCGGATGTGATTTTTAATACAAAACACAAATCGCCATTAGTTATACTGTCAAAAATCAAAATATATGATTTTTTTTGTACGTACAAATAAATTGCATGTTGCGTAGAGGAAATATTCAGTCGAATTCAGGCAAAAAAATATTCAGCGCGTTGATACAACGAATTTTAGGCAAAATTCCTAAGTCACATACCCATACGGATAAATTACATATATTTAACAAGTATAAACGCCGAAATGTAGAAAACTAAGAGCATAATTCTCAACAACACAAAAAAAATCGAAGACTAAAAATGCGTATCTAATTTTTCTTTCTTAATATGAATAATAGTAATAAAAAAATGACTCATTATCACAATAACTTTCTTCGATGTTTAAGACAATCAAATATTTCATCATCACATCACCTTTATTATCTTCTGCTAAATATAGTAACGTTAGAAACAAGAAATTGTTTGCTACATCAAAATTGTCACTACGAATTTTTTTTAAATAAAAATCAAATTTTTTACATTCGAATTAAAATTTTTTGTACCAACTAAATTGCAAATCATCAATATTTCACAAAAAAACAACAATTTTTTCAATACAATTTGCGCTAAATCAATAGTTTTTGTTACAGGTGGTCGCACCGCGACTAAAATGAACTACCCGTATCTACCCCTAATTGCAACCGCTCTTACAATGTGCCTGGCGCCCATGGGCGTGCTAGCCCACGGGCGCCTAATTGAGCCGCCGAGTCGGGCGAGCGCTTGGCGATATGGATTTGATACGCCGCATAATTACAACGATCACGAATTGTATTGCGGGGGGTACGCACGCCAATGGGTGGTCAATGGGGGGAAATGTGGGGTGTGCGGGGATCCCTGGGACTCCGGGTAGGTACCCAACAATTAAATGACTTAAGATTTGCAAAAAATACGGATTTTTTAACTAGGCGTATTCAAAAAATATTATACTACCCCCTAGTATAATATATTTTTCGCAAGAAATTTCAATTAAAATACAAAATTTATTGCGAATTAAAGTTTAAATAATAGAAACCAATAATAATTTTTTTGCCAATATCTTCGAAAGTCATTTACTATTTTTTAATCTTTAAAAATTAATAATCAATTTTAATTCCTCTAAAAATATATGTGGCTATATATTTTAAATCTACTTTAAAACATTTGTTTTAAAGAAACTTTATCGAAAACTTTATCGTAGTCGAAAAGTTCCTTTTGTATATTGTTAGTGTTAGAGACGGATTTATAAATGGAAGACCCTGTACAAAACCATTATTTTAAGCGCAGTTTAAAATTAGTATAATTGCGCTTGAAAAATATTTTATATTTTCTTTTTATCTATACCAGTTATATTTTTATACATTTTTAAACTTTCCTAATCATTTGAAGAGCTCATTATATGCTATTTACGAAAATAACACGAATTTTCAAATTTGCCCGGAAATTTTAAATTGTCATAAAAACGTAATTTTTTGATCAATTTTGACATTTGACATATCAGATTAACGGTCTTGATGCAGCGGATGTGATTTTTTATGCAAAACACAAATCGCCATTAGTTATACTGTCAAAAAGCAGAATATATGATTTGTAGAAAATACATTCAGTCGAATAGCGTTGATACAAAACATAAATCGCCATTACTCATACTGTCAAAACAGAGAATATATAATTGGTTAGTATTTGAGGCAGATTTATAAATGGAACACCCAGTATAAATAATATGTTAATCATTTATTATTTATAAAAACTATTCTCTTTCTCTTTCAAAAAAAAATGTTTTAAGGCTTCCGAGGGCGCACGAATTTGGTGGTACCTACGGCCAAGGCATTGTGGTACGCAAATACACGGCGGACGCGAAAATAAACATTCGTATCGAACTGACAGCGAGCCATTTTGGCTACTTCGAGTTCTCCGTATGTCCGAATTATAAGAATACGAGTCAGGCGTGTCTAGATAGGCACAGATTAAAAATCCTAAGGCCCCAGGAAAATATGGAGCATTTCTACAGGAGGTACTTCCCCAGGGAAGGCAACAAAGTGTACGAGATCAAGTACCAACTTCCAAAAATGAGTTGTAAACATTGCTTGCTGCAGTGGAGATATGTTGCAGGTATTCGAATAATATTTGTCAATAAAAAATATTATTCAGTTGGTTGTTATAAATGGAACACCCTGTATTTGTACGTGTATTAACATCAAATATTTGAAGCTTCCTTAAGATTCTTTATAAGGAAGACAAAATATATATTAAGAGGATTGTTATAAATGGAACACCCTGTATTATATGGATTTTGAAATTTTACCATTAAATATACACAATCTAATTAATATTTCTATTAGTAAGACCATATTTGATATTTATTTAGAAAAAATCCTCTATATATATATATATATATATATATAGGGCGTTCCATTTAACCGTATATACAAACTTTCTTAATCATTCGAAGAGCTCATTTTTGGCTAGTTATGAAAATAACACGAATTTTCAAATTTGCCCGGAAAAAATATATTGTCATAAAAACGTAATTTTTTGCTCAATTTTGACATTTGACATATCAAATTAACGGTCTTGATCCAGCGGATGTGATTTTTTTATTTATAGTCAAAAACTTTAAAAAAATATAAATTAAGAGGATTATTATAAATGGAACACCCAGTATTTTATGAATTTTGAAAATACACAATCTAATTAATATTTCTATTAGTAAGACCCTATTTGATATTTATTTAGAAGAAAAAAAAAATTATATATATATATATATATATATAGGGCGTTCCATTTAACCGTATATACAAAAATATCTTAAATACATTTATAAAAAAAAATCACTAATACAATTCCCAAATAAATCCTAAAATAAGAAGTAGTAACATTCAATACAACAAGTAGTATATACAGGGTGTTCCATATAATAATGTACAATCAAATCACGATACGTAAACAATTTTCCAGGCAACAACTGGGGTGATTGCAAGAACGGTACCGGCGCCATCGGCTGCGGCCCACAAGAGGAATTCCGCGCATGCGCGGACATCTCAATCACGGCAAAATCGACCAATGGATCGTCAACGACGACAATGGTCGACTACGATGACGCAATAGACGAACCACCCCACACGCCCACACAAACGCCACCGTTCCAATTGTGGCACCACACGTTCCCCCAGCAAGTGTTCATCGTACTGGGTACTTTTTTAGTGCTATTGTTCGCCTTGCTGCTCCTCTATGGTCATTACTATTCGGTGGGGACTGGCAGTATGAGGGCGATCGGGCGATGGATCGAATTGAGGTGGCACGGTGCGTGGTGGGGTGAGAAGAAGGGCAACTGTGGTGCGGTGGGCGAGGGGAGCCTGGGCGGCGACGTGCAGAGGGCGCCCCTGCCGCCGCCCAGGTGTAAGAGAAAGCCGGACGAGTGTAGCGATATTAGATTGTGCGAGGGAGAAAGTATGGCTTGAACGATTGTTTTAATAATTGTTGAGTGCAACTCTTCTATTGGTGGTACTATTTTTTTTAAATTGGTTATTGAAAATGTCAAAATTTGCTAAGACTGAAATATTTACAAAACATTTTTTGAGCGATCTATAAAAAAATGTATATAATTTATATTAAAAAAAAACTGACCCAATGTGAAAATTATCACTGCCTAAAATTAAATCTTTATATTCTTATAATTTTAAAAAAATTTAATTTTCTAGTTCCTATTTTCAATAGAAATGTTATTTCTACATATTATATATAACTTATCTATTTTATAGGTATATTTTGATAGGTACCAAAAATAATTTTAATTATAAATTTTTTCAAAGATACCTATTGAGAGTTAAAATTAAAAAATGTATTGATTTTTTTGAACCTTTCTTTCGTTATAGTTTAATTTCCTACGCTAACCTTTTATTTCAACATTAAATATTAAAAATATATATCTATTTGTATATTTTAAAATTAAATATTTGTCTAAATATTTGTATAAAATATTACCACAAAATTCCACAATAAAAAATTAAATAATGATTATATAACTCGCTCTCTTTAGGCAAACCACTTTTTTTTTTTATTACCCTTTATTCAATCTCGTGACGCCCATGACTTATATAAATCCATCAACAGGAAAGTGCAATTTTAATACAAGGTAATTAAAGTCCAATTAATCACAAAATCTCGATTTAAAAGCAATTTAAACACTATTTAGAAAAAATATTTTTTACTAAAAATAAATTCAACACGCATCCGCATTTTTGTTTAAGGAAATTGTAAAATAAATTTGTATTGAAAAAAAATTATATTTGTAAATGTAAAATGCAAAAAAGAATATTAAATCTGAATCAGTTATTCATAATCCGTCCTACACAAAGCGCTATTGTACTTTTTATCGTTTCTAGGTACCATTTAGCGGAAATCCCGTCGATAGAGATGGGCATTTTCATCCATATCGATATATACAATGTATTTAATAACAGTATCCAATAGTTTAATTCAATTCCCAAAATATTTTTGTAAACACAACGTCGGTTCACAAAACATTTGTAGCGTGCTTTATAACTGACGAAACGAATCACCCTGTATTTAGGTACTATTGAAATATCGATATATCGCTCCCATCGCCACCCGAGGTACGCTTAATGTTTGCAGTGGGAGTGGTACTTTGAGAAGTTTTTGTATTTTACGTTTGTCACATTTTAAAATTGCACATCCTGCGGTCAGTACCGAGGTAGTACCTTGCGCTAGACATATGCGCGTGTGTGTGTTTTGTGTCGCTGTACGTGACATTAGTAAATAAAAAATTGTTTGCGCGATACGAAAGAAAAATGGATTTTACGAAAAATTCGGTGGGTATTTTTTTTAAATCAATAAATGATCTAAAAAAAATAAGTTACGTTTTTCATCACTAGTGCGAAAAAAGTGTATTGTTTATAGCCGAAGAAAAAATCACACAAAAGTATTTAAATTATTATATAAAATAAAATAAAATAAAATAAAATCGATCAGGCTATTTAATAAAAAAAAATTTCATATATATCGATTGAAAAAACTTTTGTTTGTTAACTAGTAAGAATCAAAAAAACTACGCGGAATGACCCCCCCCCCCCACGAAATTTCGTCAATAAGATTCAAAATATAACAAAGTCATTAAAATACTTCGCGCGTCCATGTAAATTTTCTCAAGAATTTTCTAAACAAATGTATAAACATCTAAAATCCATTGAGATATTTTTTGGCGAAGAAAAATTTTTTGGAATAAAAAAATTAATTGAATGCTTCACACTCGGACTAAAAGTGCCTTTACAAACTCTTATTCATGACATTTTTTTGGTAAATTATTAACTAAATATATATTTTTTAGAACACGAATATAAATTAAATTTCCACACAACAAAGTGGGTGTAAATTTGTAAGTTTGAAATTTCGTCGAATGAATTTTCCAAAGTTGTAAATACGTTACTTGTAATATTAATTGCATCGTTTAATAGAAATTATTTATTTTTATAAAAACCAGTTTGGCGATCGCGGAATAATTTCTACAGAGTGTTTACACAACTAATTAGACCCAACCGAATTTCATTTTAAAATATTATCTATTACCACAAATAAAATATTAAACAAACAATATTGAATGCTAGACGCTATTACGCAAATATAATTTCGAAAATGAATTTTTATCAACTTGAAAAAATACGAACGTTGTTTGTTAATTGTAAAAACGGCTCGATTATTTATTTTCTATTTGAAAACGAAAACTTAAATCGAAGGTTAAATTCTTAAATTGCAAACTAATAAAATGCTGCTCAAATTTCGGTCGCGCAAATTTAATAACTCGCGCATATGAAATATGTTGCTGGAAATTAAACTACAAAAAGACATCATTGGCGTTGCGTGTCAATAAAAAAAAAATCAGTTTTGTTTAGTAAAATAAATTAGTATTATACGCAGCGGTCTATTTTCTAGCAACGAATTGAAAAAACTCGTTTTTATTAAATAATAAAAATATATATATATTTTATTACTGATTTGTGAGTTGATTTTCTAGAAAATGATGTTCCGCCGCTGGTAAACCGGACTTGTTTGTATACACCGAGTGGTAAACGAGTTCCTTTATACAAATATTCAAACGATCATTAGAGAATCGAACGTTCGTTAATCTATTAACGATAGGAACAGAATAATTATCGATTTTCGTTCAGTTTGTTAGAAATGGTGAGACTAGAAAGAAGTATGCGCATTAAACATTGCATAAATTGGAATATCAACGCAAGAGATAGACAGTGTTTTTAATAAGACAGTTGAAAAGAGTGTTGATATTGTTGTTTTAGTTAGTTATGTTCAAATGTTCATATTTTTGCTAGTAGATTAGTATTTTTTAAATTTAATAAATAGTTGTTTTGAAATATATACTATATGTTAGCAAATCAGCATAATTTTCCTATTAAAAAATTGTGTTAAACTATATTAAAAATTCCCTGCTGGTACACTAACCTAAATTTTATGCTAGCAAATTTTTCCATTTTAAGCGATTGTGTTTACAATATATTATAAATTCTCTGCTAGCAATTTAGCAAAAAAAATATTTTTTTAACTTAATAATTATTTGCTAATAAACTAGCATATTTTTCCTAAGTAATATATTTGTGTTGAAAATTAAATTGTTTGCTAGCAATGTTTTTATTTTAAGCGATTGTGTTATAATATACACCTTTTTGCTAATAAGCTAGCAAATTGTTCCTAATGGTAATTTTTTTAATATTTGCTAGCAAAGTAGCATATTTTTTGCCTATTTTAAGTAATTCTCTTTAAAATCAATCTTCTGCTAGCAAACTAGCAAAATTTTGCTATTATAAATATATGTAGTAAAATATATTTAGAATTTTTCCGATTTAAAAATCTCATTAAATATAATAATTATATATGCTAGCAAATCAGCAAATTTTTCCTTTTTAAAATTTTATTATAAATTCTCTGCTAGCAAATTAGCAAAAAAAAAATAACTTGATAATTATTTGCTAAAAAAAAATTGGCATATTTTTCCTATTTAATATATTTGTGTTGAAATTTAAAATATATGCTAGCAATGTTTTTATTTTAAGCGAATGTGTTATAATATACAACTTTTTGCTAATAAGCTAGCAAATTGTTTCTGATAGTAAACTATAGAATATTTGCTAGCAAAATAGCATATTTTTTGCCAATTTTAAGTAATTCTCTTTAAAATTAATCTTCTGCTAGCAAACTAGCAAAATGTCGCTATTATAAATATATGTAGTAAAATATATTTAGAATTAGCAAATTTTTCCGATTTAAAAATCTCATTAAATATAATATGCTAGCAAACCAGCACATTTTTCCTATTTAAAATTTTATTATGAATTCTTTGCTAGCAAATTATTCAAGTATTAAATAAATTGCCACGAAATCTAAGTTTCTGCTATAATTAAAGATCGATATTTCGCAAATTTTATTAAATAGTTTCATATTAGCAAAAATTAAAACAGAATCAATTCAATTCGAAGTTCATTCTTGTTTCCAGTGTTGCTAAAACATGCCTAAACACCCCTGGAGAACCACACTCTTCAAACGATGCCAATCGCTTATTAAAAACCATTAAAAGAAACCTTGGAGAAATTGCGCAAAAACAACCAAAAACATGTACAAAAGCAAATTCCGACAAAAAATCTATCTACTCGCAATCCTATGCTTCGGATACGTTTGCGGCGATTTGGACAGCCCTTGTCCGCAAATATGGACCTACACAATGATGAATAACGACCTCGGGGGCGTCATCGAAGTACCTAGCCCGAAAAGCAACGTTCTCAAGTTGGACGTCCAATTAGCCGTGGGTAACAAAGTCGAGGTAAATTATTTTTCGACAAATAAATTTCTTTTTGGTCGATAGAAGCAAAGGAAAATATTTTAGGGATACAATGGCCAAATTCAATTATTTTCGTCGAAAGATCAATCGGCCAAAGACTTTTCAGAGGCGAAACCGATCAAATACATCGTCAGCCTTCCACTTTGGTTCAAAAATCCACCGAAAGTCACTCGAATTCAAGTGAACGGCGAAACTGTTTGCTATGGACCCGGTTTGAGTTGTAGGTACTACCCTGTATTAAAATCTACTCTAGTACAAACATTTGTTTTTAAATAAACGTTAGTTAAAGAGTCCGCAATCCTAAAGATTGGTTGGAAACAGCACGCCATGCCGATCTATCCTGAGCTAATCCCTTCATCTCCCTATAGCTATTCATCTCAACGTCTTCAACTATCTGACTCACATACTCCAATCTAGGCCTACCTACCCCTCTCTTTCCCTCCACTCTACCTTCTATGATCCATTGCATAATCCCCCCATGCCTAAGGATATGCCCTACTAATCTGTCTCTCCTACGCTGTAACACTCTCCAGATACTTCTCTTCTCCCCTACTAACTCTAGTACAGCTTCATTTGTTACTTTATCTTCCCAACCAATCCTCATCATCCTCCTATAACACCACATTTCGAATGCTTGTAATCTACGCTTCTCTTCCTTTCCTATAGTCCACGCCTCACACCCGTACAGTGCTACACTCCAAACATATACCTTCAGTAATCTTTTTCTAATACCCAAGTCAATATTTGATCTTAAAATCTGTTCTTTTTCTACGAATGCCTTCCTACCCTGTGCTATCCTACACTTTATATCTACCTTGCTTCGATTATCTTTTGTGATTCTACTGCCTAAATAACAAAAATCTGACACTTCTTCGATTCTATTATCTCCTATTGTGATCCTCATTTTTCTACTGCATTCCTTTTTGTCACACGTATATATTTCAAAATATCCATTTTACAAACATAAAATTGGCTTTCAAAAAGACTTTAAAATCTTTCCTCCTATCGAATATATATAAGAAAAGCAATAATAAAACATCCCTTAAAATTTCGAAATATTTCTAGTCGTGTTATTTTATTGTAGTGGAACAAGTGCCGGTACTAACGACAATCGATCTAGAACACACTCTGACAATAAACAGCCCCCCTAAAAGGGTGGCTAGCGGGGGTAACTACCCCATTAACCCGAGCAACGCAAATCCTATACACAGGCTACAAGAAAATGTTTTTTTGAAAGATATTATCGACGGAAACGGTCAAAATGCACCAAGTGAGTGTTCGGGGTGCTTTATGTTGACATAAACTACCCCCTTACTGTCATATGCTTCATTTAGTTATCACACAAATTGGACGCGCAATTAACGAGCACATTCTGTTCTAGATTATTTTTATCAGAGACCCTTCGACACAATCAATAATAATTACAAACCACAATATTTCAACTACCCTTACGATAGAAATCCATACTATAATTCACACCCCTACTACAATAGACCACAATACGCAAGTAAGAAATTCTTTTGACAATATACTAGCCAAACACAAACACCCTGTATAATAAATTTCAAAACATGAAGCCTTCAAACACAAAAAACCCTAAACCATTTTGACAATTTCTTTTTAGCTGGCAAAACACAACCTTCATCGCCAGACGATTCGCAACAGCTCCCCTCAGAGCAAAACCCACCCCCGTTCAACCACCACCAGAACAACGTCGCACGAAATCACACGAAACCACCCTTCGCATTCGATTTCACGGGCGATTTTACGACGGCGCCCAATTCAAATGGAATCCCAACGGTGGCGATTAGGCAAGACTTTGTGCCGCAAGGTAATCCGATCGATGGTAATGATGGTGTGGAGGGTTGCGGTATAACGGAGAGGAATGTGGTGCAGCTGTTGGCGCACGCTGAACCGGTTGTGGATGTTAGGTACCCCTGGTTGGTGGCGATTTTTATCAAGTCGGAGAGGAGTTTGAATTTTGCTTGCGGTGGTAGTTTGATCAGCTACAGACACGTTATTTCAGGTAATTATTAAAGGTACTAAGATCAATATCTTGAACTCACTTCAGGTCAGATCAATTAAAATATTGACATTTAAGATTTTTTTATGTTATTGCAATGTATTGATTGCCCAATAAATATCGTAACTTGATTTGATTAAGATTTTGACCTGACCTGACACGACTACAAGATTCTTATCTTGACCTAATCCGACCGAGATATTTCTATTTCGACCTGAACCTATCAGAAAAATATAATTGACTCAACCTGACCTGACCTGACTTAACCTGACCTGACCTGACTCAACCTGACCTGACCTGACTCAACCTGACCTGACCTGACCTGATCTGACATAACTACAAGATTTTTATCTTCACCTAATCTGACCGAAAGATTTCTATTTCGACCTGAACCTATCAGAAAAAGATAATCGACTCAACCTTGTCCAAAAATTATCTTGATCTGATCTAACCAAAATATGTGTATCTTAATTAGACCCGACCGAAGCGGGATGGATATCTTGACCTGACCCAAATCGAAGACTTTTATCTTGATCCGACATGATCAATATCTTGACCTGGCGCAATCTTTTTTTATTGATCTGTCTTGACTTGACATAATCAAGACAAACATCTGGAACTAATTTAAAAATACAAACTTTTATCTTGCTCTAACCTAGCGATCATAAAATATCTTGACCCAACCAGACTTAACTAAAAGATTTTTATCTTCACCTGATCTGAACTTACCTAACCATATAAAAGATTCTTTTCGAATGATTATAATTAAACTAGTTGTGTAACAGATATAAAACTAGAGAAGTTGATATTTGTTTTGACAAGTTTTTGAAGGCTCTTAACCTTAATACTACTTAGTGAATTATTTTAAAATTAATACACTAGTTGAGGAAAAGGTCCACGAGGATGTGTAAAAATTCTTAGCATGATATCTTTATTTTCTATAAAGATATTATCAATTAAATAAATTCGTATTTCAAAATCGCCAATAATAATAATACGTCTCATTTAAACAAAAAATAAAATATACTGACAAAACTGAGAATTTTATGAAAATTTACCTGACGGGAGAAGATATTATCTCTTAAGTTAAATACCCCTAAAATTCCACATCGATATCTCCAATATTCTAATACTTATCTCACTATTACACACAACACTCCTAAAAGTTTGCAATCCAATATAATCCCAAAATTGCCCGAGGTCCATTTATCTTTCAAGATCAACATATCTCTCAATCTTATATTATATCATCGCATTTCAGCTGCCCATTGTTTCCCCGACAGCGACCCAGAGATGTATCAATTCGTAATGAGTGATAATATGCGTCAATTGTTCTCATTCGAAAATAAAACAGTTCGCGAAGCGTTTCGAGTGTTAAGACATCCGCAGTACCTGCCAAAGTCAGCTGATGCGGACCTCGCCATAGCAGTACTGAGGACAAGGGTGCCGAACGATCGGCATATTAGGCCGGTCTGCTTATGGTCGGAAGAAATCGACATCAAACTCGTGGTAAGAATGAGAATTTGCTCTTTCGAAATGAGACTGAGTTTGATTGATTGATGGGGTGATGTTTGGGAACCACTGCTTGGATTGTAATGATATTTTGCAGGGTTGTTAGTAAGATGTGGATTGAGGTTGCCAGAGAAATATGTTTGGTTATCTTTATTAGTTCCGAAGATATCGGTGTGATAGTTTGAAGATTGGTTGGGAGATGATGAAATTGAATTTTTTAAGGTTGGTAAATTTGGTAAAGTGATTGGTTGGGGCCAAGACGAAAACAACCAACTGGCTAAGAAGAATCCGAAAGAAGTGAATATGCCGATATTGGATGCCGCTGAGTGTGTCCAATCGAACGCTTTGTTCAGCGATTTCGTGACTGAACGATCTTTTTGCGCAGGTATATAGAAAAAACCAAAAAATCTTTCGAGACGTTTTTCTTCCCTTCGAGCAAAATAATAAATTAAATTCGTGATTTCATTGGTCCGAGTACAAAAAAAAATGTTTCAGGTTATAAAAACGGCACGGGGCCGTGTTTCGGCGATTCCGGTTCTGGATTTTTTATGAATCGAAATGGGAGATATACACTACGAGGAATTGTTTCTATTACGATCCTGGATAATGTTGCAGAGTGTAAAATATCTGAGTATAGTGCTCTGACAGATGTGACCAAATTCAGTGATTGGATTAAATCAATTTTAACATTATAATATCAAAGAATTGCACCAAAAAAATATTTTTTTTATGTTAAAAAAATATTTTTTAAGTTTTTTTGCTGAATACTTCAGTACATTATGTATAATTTAGATTTTGTGGAAAAATTAAAATCCATCCTTAGTCGACTTGGCAAATTTACGCTAAATTAAAAGTATTACATTTAATTTTGCAAATATTGCTTCACAAATAGTAAAAAAAAAAATTCTTTAAATTTTATAACACGGTAAGGATGTTTTTTTTTTAAACTTAATTTGGAAAAAAAATTTGAAGCATGGATGTGATGAATATATTATAACCAATTAATTATTCACTAATTAATTGTTTCGATTATATCTTCGTTAATTTTAAATATTTTAATTTTAGACTGATAGTTTTAGTGACATTGTGAATATAGTCCTAAGATTTTTTTAATTATAAAAAATGCAAGATATTTTGTATTAATAGATTAGTTTTAAATACACAGTAAAATCGATTTCCTAAAAAAACACTAATTCTTAATATACAGGCCGTTCCATTTACGCAACACACGTACCAAACTTAAATATGGGCAATTTTTCTTCTAACTCTTGAATGATAATAATAACGAGGGTATTTTATTTAATTCTATAACTTAATTAAATAATTTTATAAAATACCGCAAATACATACCGCAAATCAAAAGTTAAAACTACTCCAACAAAGATTTTTTTAGAAAATTTTTAATAAAACGATTCGTCGTAAATCAACAACAAAGACACGTTACTGTAATAAATAAAAAATCAAGCGTAAAATATTTTCGTTTGTAAATTTCGATTTAATTGTAATCTATTTAAATTTTAAAATCCCATATTATCTTCGGTGGTCGTTCGACCATAAAACTGTCTGGAAAAAGCAGCTGGGGAATTGTCACAAAATCCAAACCATTGTCGCTGGTATGCGAATATAAGAAATAGTGCCAACGGTACTCCAATTAACACACCTTAATGAATATAAAATGTCGCATGATCGAAATAAATATTTGATTGTAAAAGTATTAAATTTGAATCGAAGACATAATATAGGTAAGCAAATAAGTAATGTTGATGTATTAAGGTTGGTGTAGGCAACTTGCAGCACAAACAGCAATAATATTATTTGTTAAAAACAACAAACAGCAGCTGTATAATAACAAAAACATCAACAAGAGCAATAAAATAATAGTAATGTTAGTAAGAATGCAAAATGAACCCTGTTGAGAAATATTAACGTCTGAACAACAGCTGTAAAACAATAGTAATAGCATTAAGAACAGCTGCGACATCTTTAGAACAATATCGGCATGGAAAACAATAGAATAATCAACAATAACAACAAAAGCAGTAACATTAATAGAACAGATACACCTTAAACAACAGCTGTACATTAAATAGCAGTCGTATTAACAACAGCTGCAATGTCGGTAAAACTATAAAAAACAAAAATAGCAAAACAACGACGAAAGCTACTATTTTAACAACAGTAGTAACAACAATAGAACAAAAACAAAAACAACAGCTGCAATGTCAGAAAAATAGAAAAAACAACGACAAAAGCTACTATTTTAGCAACAGTAGCAACATAAGTAGAAAAACAAAACAACAACAACAACAACAACAGCTGCAATGTCAGAAGAACGATAAACACAACGACGAACGCTAATATTTTAACAACATTAGCAACATAAATAGAAAAACAACAAGGACAAGAATAACAGCTGCAATTTCAGAAGAACGATAAAAACAACGACGAACGCTACTATTTTAACAACAGTAGCAACAACAATAGAACAAAAACAACAACAACAGCTGTAATGTCAAAAGAACGATAAAAACAAACATAGAAAAAACAACGAGGAAAGCTACTATTTTAACAACAGTAGTAACATAAATAGCAAAACAAAACAACAACAACAGCTACAATGTTAGAATAAGGATAAAAACCACGACGTACGCTATTATTTTAACAACAGTAGCAACAACAATAGAACAAAAACAACAACAATAGCTAAAATGTCAGAATAAGGATAAAAACCATGACGAACGCTATTATTTTAACAACAGTAGCAACAACAATAGAACAAAAACAACAGCTGCAAAACCATAGCAACCGTATACACAATAGCTGCAAAACCATAGCAACCGTATACACAATAGCTGCTGGGACATTAAAACAATACAACAGCAGAATGTACAAAAATAGCAAACAAAAAATTAAACAACAAAAACACCAATAGAATAGAATAGAATGACCAACAGCAGCTGCATTGAAACCATAATAATATATTTACAAGTTTTACGCACCAATTAAGACGCCAACTAATATTTTAGCATCCTTTTCTGGCCTATTACCAAACAGATCGAGACATCTCATTTGATTATGAGTATCACTCAATTTCGACATAGACTTTCCTTGCATTTCTATTGGAGCAGCGCATCTATACGTATATTTAAAAAAAACATTCTATTTTATTACATTCTCCGCATCACTTGAAGTAAACAATTAATTCGTTCGTCACTACGCAAACTTGACCAATCAAATGAATCCCCCCAGAGCAAAAAATGTCACCCCAACTCACGTCACCCCAACCGCCATTTTCGCATCAATTCGCTCCATGATGGGCATCAGCTCGTCGAGCAGCCACTGATTCTCGCACTCGCACGTCCACGCATTGTCCCTGATATCCAATCGGGTCAGAACGTCCCACCTGTACAACAGCTGACTGTCGATCGTGGTCAGTTTGTTTCCGCGCATGTACAGCTCGTCGATCTTTGGCCACAATTGCGTTTCGATGCTGTATCGAATGAGGGCGGCCGGATCGATGTCGGTCAGGGCGCCATTGTTCGATATGTGGAGTTTGGTGAGTTTGGTCAAGCCGCTCAGGCTGTGCTTGTGGATCTTTGTTAAATTGGGCATGTTGCACAGGTGGAGGGTTGTTATCGTGTGGACGATAGGAAAACCGCTGAAAGATCAAATCGAATTGGGCAGCGAGTTGGTGATTATTTTTTTGGTAAATTACTGCGATTGTTATACTTTTCTTCGGTCAGCTCCGCGATGGGATTATTGTTGAAATATAACGTTTCCAGGGCGTGCGAGTCAGATAGTCCTTTGGGAATTGCTTCGAACAAGTTGCCAGACAAATCTACCATCGTCAAATACAGTGGCGTGTGTAGGAAATTATCAGGAATTATTTTGAGCTCGGTATAACTCATGCTTAGAACCTACAATCATTTATTTACTCGTCAAAACGTTGCTGGTCAAACGTGCCACGAACTGTACAGGGTAGGTCATTTAATTATCGATTCTAAATGAGGTAAGAAACAGTCCATTTTTACAAAAACCTTAATTTGAGCTAAACTGGATATAGCCGTTATCGTGCCAATGTCGAGAACTTTAAATGGATTATGGTCGAGGTAAACCTCTTCCAATTCCCTATCGACATGTTGGAACGTGTCCGGGTGTAACGAATGCAATCGGTTATTGTCCAATCGGACTAGTCGCAACGATTGCAACGGATTGTCCATACCATCCACCCGATAGCCCTAAAATGCGCGAACCGTCAATTTTGCGTTTTGAATTTTGATTTAAAATCCTACCTCGAAGACTTTACCGTTCGTTATACGAATTTCGTTAAAGCTCAAACTGAGCTCCCTCAATCCCTCTACGTTCTTAAATATCCCTGCCCCTAAGCTGTCAATGTCATTGTTACTCAAATCCAAAATTTCAATTTTGGATTTTGGAAAAGCTCTATCGAAAGTACCTACAAAATTTACATTTTCTAGATTTAATACAAGTATAGGTACAAGAAGGTGTTCCACAAGGCTCAATACTAGGCCCATACCCATTTGAAATATATACAAAACGCTATGCAGGGTAATCAATAATGTTTTTGAACCAAGTGATTTTTTTATGCGTCGATGTAATATTTTTAATCATTAGAGAATAGAGTTCTGCAAGGCTCAATACTAGCCCAATGCCTACTTAATATATACATCAAATATTATACAGGGTAATCAATCATTTTTTAAATATTTTGTTGTTGTAAAAGTAGGAAACTATAAAATGTCTTACGGAGATTGTCATCTTGGACAATTAAACTTCTTATATTGTAGGTTTGATTGTCGTCATCCATATAATTGACGTCGGAAAAAAGAAAATCTAGGACGTTAGCGTCATATTTTGTACAATCAACGTTTGGACGATTGTCAATGTCGTTGTCACATTTGCAAATATTACACAGGGGCATCTTCCCCTTGACCATAATTAAACAACTGACAAAGTACGCTATTAAGGGTAGAAATTTGAAAGATAACCCCCTGAAAAAGTTTGAAGAAATCAAATATTTTGTTAATGAAAATTGTACGTTGAATTTCTTAAAAATTAAGTTGGCCGATGATTATTTATTGTTTCCACGTATTAGAATGGGAAATAATTGAAAATCTCGACCAAAAAAAAATATTTAACTTGTAAAAAAAATAGATTGTTTCTCGTAAATTAATTTTTTTATCAAAATCTCAATTTAAAAAAGAAATTTAGGCTAATTGATTATAAAAATTATATTATCGCCCTGTATCAGAAAAAAAATCCGGTCTAAAAAACCAATATTAATGATTCAAGAATTGTTTTTGTAATTTTTATAAATTAATGGAAATTGTAATTAAAAAAATATATTTTGAATGTGAAAAATATTATTTTTTGTGAAAAAATATGATTTTAAGAAACAAACGTTTATTAAGTCATTATTAAATTAAATTTTAACCAATATTGAAAAAAAAACTTACTTCATTTTTGTGATTGTTTTTATAAAACCCTAAAAATAAATTCCTTTGTTTATAATAAAAACTAATTTCACTTTTTTTTAACTACTTGCAAGTATCTCTAAAGCTCAATTTACACTAACAATCCAATGTATTCACGAATCATACATTTACTTTTTAAAAATCCATGTATATAAGATATTAAAAAATTATTTTAAGAAAAAAACTGTCAATTAAAATGTACAAACGCTCAATGTACAATTCTATATAAAAATATTAAAGCGTATTTTCGTGCTGTAACTAACAAATATGTCGTTATCTGCAGTCCCTTATCTATTTAACTAAGATAAAGTGATATCACTGTACTAAAAAACAGGTTCAAAATAATGCAAAGGTAAATATAATGTGTCATGAAATTATGAGCAAGTGGAAATTTATTAAGGCAAAAATGTTTGCAAATTCTAGAACTGTTCTAATCAAAGAAAACATCTGTTGCTCTATTACGTAATAGAGAAATAAAAATGGTACCATTCGAAAGATCTTTTTTTCCCGATACTTTTTATAGCAAGCATGATATTTTTATTACATTTTTTAAAATAGTAATCAGTAAAATAAATCACTGACAGCAACTGTCATTTTGAATTAATCTGTCATACGCTGACAGTACTTCAAATGTATCCCCATGGATACCAATTGAAATTTAAACGAAACTATTTATTTACTTAATTAATTTACTTATTTACTAAAATCGTTAATAAAATAAATTTTCTACATTTCGATATTTTTTAAGCAATTATTTTTAAGCTTTTCGAATGAAATTCGATCGAAATAATTTCTTTTTAACGAGCCATCAGGATGATTAACGGATTTCTGTACATGGTCACAAAGAAACATCTAATATAAATTCGTTACCGTGCAAACAAAAAATACAGGTTGTACATTTGAATGAAATTTTCGAGAGAAAAAAATCGACTTTGACGGATTATATATAATCCTTTTTGTCAATATGTAATTGCGGAAAATTAGTAAATACAGCCCCTGTATATAAAAAAAAATAGATCTGGCGCTTATGAGGGGTGATGAATGTATAGATAGTTTTTTTATTTTATCTATAAATGTGTGTGTGTGTGTGTGTGTGTTTAGATAAACATGACGTGTTCTTCATATGGGTTGGTATTATTTTGTTAAGCCATTCCAATTAGCAACCCCACGGTGCTGCCACCTATTCACAACACACAATAGCACAAAGCATCGTGAGTTACATGCTTAAACTGTCAACTGTCATGTACCGCGACGAGATTCTAATTTGTACGATTTTTTTTTCGACGTGGGAGCAAAATAAATCTAAACTAACCGGAATTATTCGCGAATAGTTTATACAATATAAAAAAAATAAAAAAAATACAAGAGTGACTGGGCAGAATAATTTTTTTAATTTGAGTTTCTATAAAAAAAAAATGCATATATGAAAAAAAAAATTTTTGGATGCATTATAAATTATTCTAAATGGAAGGTTTAAATCGATCACACGGTATAAAATTATTGCCTTTTCTGTTGCTATTGTGTTTGAGAAGGAATTTAATATATGTACCCGAAAATTTAATATATCACCTTCAAAGAGAACTATTTAATAATATAAACATCGAGCAGTACCGTACTAGATTTTTTTAAATTTATAATATTTTTTTTAAATGCAAGGCACGGTGTATATTATATTTTAAGGAAGAAATTAAAGTTTCTATTAAAAAACTAAATTCCAATATTAATAAATATTACAGAATAGCTTTTTTGTAAAAAATCTTTTTTAAAATTACGTTAATTTTTCAAATAATTTATTAAAGAATTACTATTAATGAAAAAAATATATTAAAAAGTACATTTTGGACACCTAAAAAAGAACACCCTGTAAAGCAAAGCTAAACTTTTCATGTATAATATACAGAGTGATCCATTAAAAAAAACTATAAGCGATTGAATAATTAAATTTAAATGTAACAATGCACGTTTTTAGGCTAAAATGTCTTAAAAATATATCATCTACAGAGTGTTCTATTTAAAAAATATAACTATAGCGAAAAATACATTAAAATGTTAATTATAGAGTTGGAAGATCACTACATAAAGATACCACTATAAATCATTTGATATACAGGGTGTTCCATTTAGAAAATACTTGTAATTCGATTGAAAAACTATCTTTTTTATAATAAATATTTTAATTTAGCAATTTTCAAATAGAAAAATAAAACTCGCTACGCCAATGCATAAAATATGTTGACAGAAGAGAGACCAAACTGTTCCCAAACAACATTTACACCAAATCGAATGTTTGGATTTTAATAAAGTCGTATAAAACGTTCTTCATTCAACTGTGAAACAATAGACTAAATAGAAAGATCAAAGGGTGCATTGCAGGTGGCTACCCCTGTCGGGAATGCAGGTAGTCAGACGTGGAATGTATATACAGTGTTGCCAAATTGTGTAAAATGTATTATAACTAAATAGTGAACGCTGGAATTCAGATGCAGTGTTGCTAAAATGTATAGAATGCACTAGAACTGAAGAAAATTGATAGTGAACGGTGGAATTTATATGCTGTGTTGCCAAATTGTGTAAAATGTACTAGAACCAAAGATAAACGATTTTTTTATAAGTAACATTAGTTAATATATTAAAAATATAGGTTTTTCTTTTAATTTGTATCGTTAAATATATGTTTAGACAAAAAGTATATCCAAAAATAATGTTTTATAAAATGAAAATATATATTTTTGCCATATTAAGCAGTTAATAGACCATCATCACGCGATCCCTAGAGATGGGGCCTGCTGGCAATTTGCGTGTAAATGTCAGTTGTTTTTCGGTTAAATGTCATCCGGTCGCAAATGTCAAATATCACAGCTAAATGTCATCTATTTAGAACATAATATGGCGTCATATTACGTCGTTTAAAACCGAGTAAACGACTATACAGAGGCCTATTAGAGGGTGGAACGTTTACTTGGGCTATTGTTAATGTAGTTGCCTAAGAAAGGGGTTGGCCCGTCTGCGGCAAATCGCGAAATTTAGTGAAGGGAAATACGATGAAGAAATGAATAATGTGGAATTTTAGAATGAATGGATTTTAATTGGTTTTAATGAGTTTGTTTTGTGGAGGTCGGTTTGATTCTTAAATTTTTTTTTTGGAGAATAATAGAGTTTTAATTGAGATATACTCAGAGTCAAATTAAATGGTGTGTAAAAAAATATTTTGAAGATTTATATATTATATGGCAACCTTTAGATTTTTTTATCAGCACTAGATTTATAAAAAATATTTTACAAACCATTTATTTAAAAAAAAAATGGTTTGAAGAAATTTTCATTCGCTGATAAATTGCACACAGCATCTGATGAATGTCAAACATAATTGGACATGCCCGCCATCTATATTGCGGTAGGTTAATTATGAACTAGCGATTTCTAACAATCCTTAATCAAATATTTCATACAAAATATGTCAAAATGTATAAAAGTTTCATTGTTAACATCAAAAGTGTTTTTGTAATTTCTCATAGTGCCAGTGATGTAAATTTGACACTCAGCTGATCAAAATATTCCAATTTAATCATTATGCAAAATTTACGAGTTAATTTTTCGCAGTCTCACAAAGTAGAAAAAAAATCAGAAATAACACGCTCAACTTTGATAATTCCTAAAAAAATAACTAATATAGCAAATACCGTGAAAATGTATCAAAACATAACCTATACCTTTATTAATGTGTGTTATTAAAATGACATCCTTACGACTGCGCTTGTAAAAAAAAATCTTGCTACAAATTACAGCTTGATTTTTTTTTTAGTGAAAAATAAGATTGCAAATCAATCTTTCAAAAATCGATATATTCACGCAAAATTTCTTATTAATTTTTTTTCGAGCGCGTATACAAATATACGGTACTAAAATTTTCACCAAAAAAAAATTGTAAAAAATTTCTATTCCTCCAACGAAACATCGAATACCAAACTATCAACAAAACGAACGAACCTAACTACCTAGAAACAAGTAAATTGCCACTTAATTACGCTGCTAACTAATTAGCAGTTAAACATGCCGTGTTTGGATTTGGTATTTAGCATTTAGGCCACGTATATACACGGTGCAATTATGTATTATGCGTCCCATAGTTTGGCAGATGGCAAATATATAGTGTATTGAATTAAATCAGTTCCGACCAGAAATTGGCGTTCACCGCCTCATAAAGGATCGCAATATACACGAGGATGTTTTGTGTCCTCGCGTGCAACCTCACCGGCAGAGAATATACGAAATTCCACACGCGTACTGTACAGCGTGATCGAATAAAATGTTGATTTACTTGTCCAGTTTGAGAAGAGCATTTTTTTTATACGTGGATTCGATGATGTTTAAGTTTGAATGTTTATTTTTTAATAAATATTAATTAATATATGTTCTACAAATATGGAAGAAATTTAAAAAATACGTTGAAGAATATTTAGAATTTTTTTTGAAATCGTTATTTACGCGGAATACCATTTTTTTAAATTTATATGTAAAAAAAAAATTTATTTTGCAAGAAATTTTGCAAAAAATATTTACAATATTCTAAATATTTAAAATAACTTTTTAAAGATAGTTCCGACGTTATTAAAAAAAAAAAACATTTGAAATGATTATTTTTTGAAACATTTAGAATGATTTTTTTAAACATTCAAAATCATTATTTTTAATTACTTTAATATTTGTCAAAAATTGATGTCGGCAACCCAACAATCAAACCGATTTATTAATACCCTGTATCTACAGCAACCACAACATGCGCCATCTCATGATTGCTCCCAATTGTTCCCGAGTTATTCCCCGCTCAACAACATTCTTTCTCTCCACCATTCTCATCTCTGTCACACCCACGCACATCCCGATACATCTCACCCTTTCTAACCACGCGTTTCTGCCGCAATTTCAACATATATATACAGTGTGAACCAAACAAAATACTCACTTCTTCATACACAGAAAAGAAGTACTAAAAAAATAATAAAAAGTTTATAGTAAAAAACAGAAAAATTGTTAGAAAAATGTTTTTTTTTTTCCTTTTAAAAATCTATAATGTATAAACTTGAAGAAATAATCAGTAATCCGTCAATTTAAGAAAAATCGATAGAAAAAATCTTTTGGATTGAAAAAATTATATACGGTTCACACTGTATATATATATATAATATACTGCTGGCGGAGATGGAAGAGTATGTTATATCATGCCACCGCATATCCTACGTTGATCCGTGCCTGATGTTGTCTGATCATATGATACGAAACGTTTGTATGGTAGAAGCGGTGTGTTAGATGGAGATGGATGTTGCGAGTCTCCCGAAGAGCTTATTGAAGCTATAAAGTCCAATTTGCTGGTAATTGTACCCCAAATAGGATTTGTGCAAAGTCGAGTTGGGGGGCTTAAATGGTTACAGTGGTGTCGGATGTCGAACAGTGTACTGGATTTAGAGTTTTTGTTAATTCGATTTTTTAACAAACACACTATATATTGTTTATTGTATTGTAACGTTTTTAAAATCTAAATTGCTTTTCGATCAAATATACTTCAAAAAAAAATTTTTTTATCAACTAATTTTTAAGATATCTTTAAAGAACCATTACTACTCTTCAAGGAAATTGTAAGGATACTTTTTTGAAACGCTATATATATTTTAATTTTCAATATAAATGATATATTTAAATTTGAAACTTGTAAAGGACTTCATTATCTTTCAGAATCTGTTAAAAAGTTTAAAATATCTTTAAATTTATCGAAGATATAATTTTTTGAACATAAAGAATTTTTTGAGCGTTTTCAAAAACGACTTTAAAATTTTTTTTGAAATAGATTTTTAACAAGCACCCTATATATTTTCAATGTAATATACTTTTTTCACAGCCAATTCGTCTGTCTATAAACCAACTTATAAAAAAATTGAATATCTCTATTAATTTAAAGGTAAATCTTTAAAAAATCATAGCTACTTTTCAAGGAAATTCAAGGATAATTGTTTGCAACGCTATAAAAATTTTATTTAAAAAAATAAATAATATATTTAAATTTGAAAATTGTAGAGGACTTAATTGTCTTTCACAATCTGTTTAGAAGTTCAAAATATCTTTAAATTTGCGGAAGATATGATTGCGGAAGTTTTGAATGATCTTAAAAAAGGATTCAAATTTAAATAAATGTATAATCCTTAATAACTTCGATAAAAATATTAAACAAAATGATTTTTCAAATATTATAGGCTGCGAACCATAAAATTATTTTTCATAAACAAATACATTGTTGCAATTTAATAAACTGAACTCATCAAATGAAGTATAAAGTTTTTTAATTAGACCAAAACGGTACTTGAGGAGAGAAATGTATATCTCTATTACTAATTCAGATAACATAATTGATTAAAATTATTTTGAAAGCTAAATGCATATACCATCAAGCCAAAATGGCTACAGTTACGAAATACAGCGTTGCCATTTTTTAAAACGTACAAAATTCAAAGAAACGCTTTTTCTGGAACAAAAATATTTTTTTTTGTGATCAAAACTTATGAATTTATAAATGTAGAGAATCGACAACACTGCACAAAGGTTGACAGATAACTAGGGCGTATTAGAAGCCAACAACCGGCAATCAGAGCCC
Source organism: Leptodirus hochenwartii (assembly GCA_947310635.1). Lineage (NCBI taxonomy): Eukaryota > Metazoa > Arthropoda > Insecta > Coleoptera > Leiodidae > Leptodirus > Leptodirus hochenwartii. The sequence continues at coordinate 26,304,858 of OX371186.1, forward strand.
CACTACACACTGTATAGACATGTATATGCGCCGCCAATCTGAGGGTGTCAGATTTTCGAAAGAGCTTTTTGTGCGCCGCTGCTTTTTACGTGTGTTCTCTTCACAATGGTGAAGGTACCCCCCCATAGAGCACTTGATCGATATTCGAGGTATTCGATACATTGGATGGACAGAGATAGAAAGCGCCCCACAGGAGGATAGAGATAAAACAGTTGATCGAAATGAAAATGTGGTATTTTTTGTAATATTGTTTTTTTTTATATATTTTAGGTTAGAAAATAAATTTTTAAAAATATTAAGTGTTTCGATAATAGAATATTCTTTAAAAAAAAAATTTTTTTTTTAGATATAAACTGGAATTTTGCCCAAAATTTAATTAATTTAAATTGAAGAATTTAAATTCTTATAAAAAAAAAAATGCGAAATATATATAAACCTAACCTCACCATTTGAAGAAAAAAAATTTCGATATACAGGGTGATTTAAAACATTAATGAAACATGTATTTTCTTAAAAAAAAATACGTTCGATTTTTTAGTCTTCGATAAAAAGCAGTTTGAAAGTGTTAAAAAAAAATTGAAAATAATTTTTGATAATTTTCGAATAGTCGTAAAACAAACAAAAAAAAATCCAGAAGCAAAGTGCCACACACGAAAAAACTCATTTCTTCAAATTCAAACACCTTGTACACGGCCAATAATCGCTCTATATATACAAAACCTCCCTAGCGACGTCATACAAAGACGCCGATGTCATTGGCCGACGCCCGGCGTCGGTTTATACGCGGCACTATGATTGGTTGCCGTTGATATCTATTTAGAATGATTCGCGTTCAAAACGACTTGTCAGTGTGGCGTTATATGATTTTAAATCGGCGGTTTCTTAACGATTACTGTCGATATGTTATGTATGAGGTGGAGTTGTTGTGAATGCTGGGGGTGGCTTTTTTGGCGGTGGGGGATGAATGCAGAATGATGGTGGGGATGTGGAAGGGTAAGTAGATGAGGGAGGGTTTGGTGAAGAGCCGTCGGATTAACAGATTTTTTTGATAAAAAAACATTAATTAAAAATATTATCTATATTTTTTAAATAAAATGATTTTTTAAGAGGTTTGTAACCTCTTAAACAAAATCATATTCTTTTCTTAATATATTATCACAAAAGTGTGATTTTTTGGAGAATAATTTGTTTTTTAAATAAATATTGTCATTACATTTTTTAAAGATTAAAGAGATTTAAAAAAAATTTTAAATGATTTTCTTTAATTCCTTAAAAAAATCATCTTTTTTTAATTTTCGAATATTTAAAAAGAAATTAAAATATTTTTGCTTTAGATTCAAATTAATTACGCAATCGAAAAAAATTTAAATATATTTGTTATCATCATATCTATGCAACCAATCAAACAAACTAACATTAAAGCACAAAAAAAATCCAAAAAAGACAATTTTCTTTTCTCAAAAAAAAGTCGCAATATTTATGCACTAAAAATTCAAATATCTCCTTAAAAAAAAAACCAATATTTACCCAAAAACAACTGCCAACTATCAAAACAATCTCACATAACATATAGTCAAATTGTCTACATTTAAACTAGACCTAATTGAATAAACGTCATTATTACAGGGCACTGTAGTACTTCTAAGTATAGTGAGTTGCATATATACATGCGCACCCTTACTCGAATTTATGTTCAGATCAAGTGCTCGCTGTGCGGTAAGTGAATTACGTGACCAGTGACACGTCACGTGTCAATATTATCATGTCAATTGTCAGCGAATATGTCAACAGTAAACCAATTAAATCGCGCGCGGCGGCGGCGGCTTCATTTTGACGCCATTGTTCGCATTTTGTTATTTATTGTATATGCGCGCATATAGCATTTGTCATTTTTGACAGTTTGTGAGTCAAAATAGTTATTATTCAAGTTAAACAATCTAAAGTTTTTTCTAACATTATTGTGGATTTTTATTTAAAAAAATGTTTGGTTATAAACATTGAAAAATTGTAAGTGACTGATTTTGCAATTTTTTTTATTATTATTAAAATATTTTATAAGTAAATTTAGTTTTACACAAAAGAAATTAACCAAAAAATTATTTAATCACAAAAATTTGCACAATTCGGTTAAAAAAAAAATTTTTCTCCAAAAAAATATTATATTTTTGGTTAAAAAAAAAATTTTTAATTAAAATTTTACATGAAATATTTAAACTTATCCATCAAATTCGTTCATTTTCAATAGCCGATGGCTTTTATTAAAATCTGCACGGTAGATACGAGCGCACAAAGCGCATCCGCACCGAGTTAAATACATTACTGCACTAGCATGTCTATCAGATAGGCTTAGGGGGTTGATTTAACCCCTCTATTGTGTGTCGAGTGTATTATTAGTGTTGTCCCATTCATAAGGGTGTTGTTCAATGCTTTATTTTATATTGTGTATATCATAAAGGCCAGTTTATATTGTAAGTGTCTACAGGAGGTCCTTTTCACGAAATTGCTTTCTAATCAAATTAATTAATTAAATTTAATAAAAATAACGAATTCGATAATAAATTTGCGAAATACAAATTACAATAAAATAAAAACACGGTATGAAAATGTTCCGCCCTGACATAGTGTGAACTGCGCTTTATATTACCATAGACACAATGCACCCTTACGGCGGTAGCTATATGGACTTGAGCTGAGTATCTTTTGTCATTCGTTTAGTTTATTAAAGAGCGCGGAATATTAGATTTGCTTTGGCATAATACGTCGAATAATCGCCGTCAATTTCCAGGGGGGCTGTGTGTACACCGTTAAATTGACGCTATATCAAGAGAGAGTAATGTAATAAGTGAATTCACCCAGGATTTTAGTGTCTTCCCATCTATTCTCTACTCGAGCCCACACAGTTGTGTATAGGCCTTTAATTCACGTCAATTTTGATTTATTGCATTTTGTGTATATCGTACTATATCTTCAAAAGGAATATTTATTAGAAAATAGATTTTTTTTGATAATTATTGACATATACTTGACATTTGTCATCACATACTTGACATTTGTCAACACATACTTAACATTTGTCAACATACTTGACATTTGTCAACATATACTTGACATTTGTCAACATATACTTGACATTTGTCAACATATACTTGACATTTGTCAACGTATACTTGACATTTGTCAACATATATTTGAGAGCTGTAAACACATACTTAACATTTGTCAACACATACTTGACATTTGTCAAGTATATATTTGTCAACACATACTTGACATTTGTTAACATGTACTAGACATCTGTCAACACATACTTGACATTTGTCAACACATACTTGACATTTGTCAACACATACTTGACATCAATCAACACGTACTTGACATTTGTCAAGTATATATTTGTCAAGATATACTTGACATTTGTCAACACATACTTGACATTTCTCAACACATACTTGACATCAATCAACACATACTTGACATTTGTCAAGTGTATATTTGTCAAGACATACTTGACATTTGTCAACATATACTTGACATTTGTCAACACATACTTAACATTTGTCAACATATACTTGACATTTGTCAACGTATACTTGACATTTGTCAACATATATTTGAGAGCTGTCAACACATACTTAACATTTGTCAACACATACTTGACATTTGTCAAGTATATATTTGTCAACACATACTTGACATTTGTTAACATGTACTAGACATCTGTCAACACATACTTGACATTTGTCAACACATACTTGACATCAATCAACACGTACTTGACATTTGTCAAGTATATATTTGTCAAGATATACTTGACATTTGTCAACACATACTTGACATTTCTCAACACATACTTGACATCAATCAACACATACTTGACATTTGTCAAGTATATATTTGTCAAGACATACTTGACATTTGTCAACATATACTTGACATTTGTCAACATATACTTGATATCTATCATGTTTGACACGTGTTAAAATATTTTTGGCAATTGTTAACGTATAGTTGACATCTGGCAACTTATACTTGACATATATCCAAATGTTTTTGACATATGTTCAAATGTTTTTGACAATTGTCAACATATAGTAGATATTTGTCAATATATACTTGACTTCTGTCAAAATACTTGTGATATATGCCTTTTTTTAGAAATATGTTGTTGGAATTTGTTTACATTAGTTAAAAATACATTCCTTGTCGACATTTGTCAAAATATATAATTATGACGTTAATCAAAGTATTTTTGATCAATCATTTTTTGCATTTATCAAAATAGTTCAAAGATGTATTTGAGAAATAGTTGTTGACATTTTTATACGTGTCAAAACATTCTAGACATTGGTCAAAACAATTCTTGACATTTGTCTTAATATTCGTGAAAAAATACACATCTGTTGTTCGCGTTTAGCAAAATATTTTTGACGTTTCCTGTTGGAATCTATCAAATCGCGCTTCTGACATTTGTTGGGAACATATGTTGAAACATTCTCGACATTTGTCAAAGCATTTGCAACCGTTGCCAATTTCATAAAAACGCACATCGGTGACATTTGTCTATTTCAGTCATTTTTCTCATCACATATGTCAAAAAAATGCATTTGTTGTCTTTATATGTCAAAATATTTTAAACACTTGTCGTAAGATTCTTTATACTTGTCAAAAAATTGTTGACAAGTATTACAATAAAATGATTAATTCCATAAACAATTTTTTTAGCAACTTTCTGCAATCACACAAAATAAAATACGTACAAATTTCCCCTACCGGAAAAGTACGGTGGGGGCAACACCCGCACACTGACTGTCAATCCGTCCAGAGGGGCGGCAACCGCCCCTCTGGACGTATATAGGGGTTGAAACCGCCCTTAGATATCACATGCATTGGAAATACGAGTTATAGGTGCAAAATGACGGTTTAGTCTATCGTTAGCGGTCTGAAGGAATAGATTGAGGATTAGCGAGGATTAGGAAGTGTCAGTATATGTGATTGTGATAATGATCTTTAGTGGGAAAAATAAATTTAGCAGTGGTGAATAATAAATTGGGATTTTTTGGTGAAAATTGTGTTTTGGTGCGAATATTAAAAAAAAAATTGATTGTTGTAAAACATTTGAATGAAACGATGGAAGCACCAATCAGTGATTACCAGAAAAAACGATATGAAACGAACATTTCTCAACAGTTCAACAATCGCACATCATTTTTAATCGAGGACATATTGTACAATCAACAACAGAAGGACCCCGACATAAGCGCAAATCAACACAAACAAAACTATCAACAATCGAATGCAGTAGCTAATACAAAATCGAAACTATTCGCTCCAAATAATGATGAAAATAGACAATTTTCGGCGTCCACAAACGACAACTTGACCTTTGACAGATCCAGTGGCACTACTGCCAGTGTAACAAACTTAACTAACACGGCGAATAATAATAATGCGTTCGTTGAACGAGGTCAGGGTGTAAAAGTGAGCCAAGGCTCTGCGTACAGTTACTTCCAGCCGGTGCAAACTAGTTGCGGTTTACCGGTGGTTGGTACCGCTGGCTACGGGGCCCCGGACACCGGTTATATACAAGTAATGGGCGCCTTGGGCGCCTATCTAGGGGCGCCCTATAAAACCATCCCCGATTTCCTAACGCAAGGTACACGAAAAACAAATACGCAATTTTTGTTGTTGTTTGAAGATTGTTTTTGGTATGATTGTTTAGGGTTACCCTTTCATCCGTCAATTTTTGGATCCACACCGAGCGAGATTTCATTAAACGCTCTGAAACATTGCCGCAGAAGAAAAGCTAGAACCGTTTTTAGCGATCCGCAATTAACAGGCAAGAAACCTTAAACTAGAAACCGTCCAAAAAAAAATTGGACGAAAATGGTCATTTTCTTGATTTAACAAACATATTTTTGGCGCCATCTATTTACCTTTTTAATAACACACAGTTTTTGCAACATTTCACTCCTCAACAATTCGCGCTCACCTTCAAAATTTATCCTACACTCAAAAAACTATAGTTCGAAACATTTATTGGTACCAATCGATTGAAAATTACGATCTGGAGATGTTTTTTTTTTGTTTTTTTGTTGAAATTTGCTTCTTGCGAAGGTTTAGAAAAACGTTTCGCGGCCCAACGGTACCTATCCACCCCAGAAAGGGTTGAGTTAGCTGGTGCCCTGAGCTTGAGCGAAACGCAGGTGAAAACCTGGTTTCAAAATCGCAGAATGAAACATAAAAAGCAGCTGCGAAAAATCCATGATGAGAAATCTTCGGGGTCCAGCGCAAATGGCCACGATAAACAAACTGGCAATAATTCATCGCAACAAAATGGTAAGTGCCAACGTCTTTTTTTCATAAATAAGTGAAATAAATGGCCAATTTTGCAATTTTTATTTTCCAAACAAACAAAAAATGAGTGAAACGAATTTTCTTCCGAACATTTTTTTTTATTCTTGCGACAAGTGAAACAATTGCGGAAGATGGGAACGTTAGGGTCGCCCTAATATCCCGATCGAGGTCCTGGAAATTCAATTTATGCAACAAGACGTTGCGCGATAATTAAATTTTCAAGGAACATCTTAGTTGATGTAGAATACGGCTCAAATTCTCAATAATTCTACGTTCACAGTCTCAATATATACATGTACAAAATTTGTTTCGATTATACAGGCTGATTAAACGATGTATAAGAAACGATTTTCTAATTATTGTAAAACAACCTGTATTTATGACATTAATAGTCAAAGTCGAAAGAAGTGTATTAGTTGTTTAAATTTTTTTTTATCTGATACGTAATTTGAACTAATTCGAATGACATTTGGATTAATTTAAAAATACGTTTAGGTCAGGTTAGGTCACCTTCATCGTATGTAAAAATGTCAACGGCAAATGTCAAAAGTTGCAATTAATATTTAATGATTTTGGAGGCGGATAGATCATTTGAACTAATTTGTAAGTTGTTTGAATGAACTATTAAAATGCAAATCGATTTGTTGTTTAGTATTTCAAAATGACTTAAACTAATTTAAAGATTATTTGAACTAATCTGAAGGTTTGAAGTTTGAAGAATTCAACTTGCACGAACTACTTTAAATATTATACAACACCTAACATATTTTTATTATTCATATTGAACGTTGAATGTTTAAAAGAACTACTTTCCTAGTATTTTTCACATATTACTGTTTGAACGACTTAATTTGACCAGCCTGTATATTAGTTACCGACGGTTAGTAAGTTAGCATCTTAGGGCAACAATTAGTCCAAGATTTTAGCGGCTAATGTACTACGTTAATAATGGCTGCCAAGATGGCGTACGTTCCAAAAATATCACTTCGAAAATTGGATATTTTCATAAACACGCTGTATGTTATTTTAACGATAATTTAGAAAATAATTTGTGATTTATTTAAAAAAAAAAATGCTTTATTTATTTATTTTTTAGAAAAGCCAGTGGATTTTTCCAACCGATTAAATAACATGGACGCTACTGTTGACATGTTACGTCACCAGCAGCAGCAACTGTCACCGACCGGCGATGACAGCGACCTCAGTGACTGTGACAGTGACATAGACATTGTTGGCGATACTAAGCAACGGGCAGTGGCGGCGTTTTCATTTAAAGGCTCATAAAAATGTAAAATCAAAAATTCTTTTATTACGTACGAGTAGTTCGTTTTATATTATTATATGACAGGGTATTTTATTAGAATTTCATTGAGCGCCTAATTATTTTGTATTGTTGATTTTTAATTAATAAAAAATGTAAGCGTTTGAATAAAAATTGAAATGAAATTAATATGTATATTTTTTTAGTCTGTTGGTTGCAAAAAATCAACTTTTTTATCGCATTGGCGTATCATTTTTGGGATGTAACGAAATAAATTAAAAAATTGTAGTGAAGCGCATTTTTGAACTAAATAATTTTTTTAAAAAATCTTCAACAATTTGGTCATTTTATTACAATATTTTAATTTAGTTCAATTTCTCACGTTTGCCCGAGGCCTTGTGAAAATTCCCAAAGAAAAACAACAATTTTTCTGGTACTAAAAAATTACTTTAATCAATTGTATGATTATATCATCTCATCAGAACTTAAGTTATGTCAACATCCTGCTGCAGATATTATGTTGACTAAGTCTGTGGTTTTTCAACTCTGCCCTAATTTTTTTTTTTATAAAATATTATGAGCGTGTACCCAAATTTATCTGACCACTAATTACTTAAACTTTATTTATTTATTAAAATATTTCATTTTCAAAAAATTTAACTCCGCTAGTTATGCAATGCAAAATATTTAAAAAAGTAATTTTTTTAATAATCATTATTGTATTTATTTCTTCTTAAAAAAAATTGTTTCGTTACACTTTTTATTTGTTTGTTTAGTCTACAATTTTCTTTAGTCTAGACATACTTTTACAAAAATATAAAAATTTCCAACTATAATTTGCAAAAAATTTCATAATTCTTATCATTTTTCCACACTACTGATTGGCATTAATTGAACAACTAAAATAATCGTATTTATATAATAGCCTAAATAATAATATCTTTAAATGATAACAATAATCGTAATAGCAATGCAAATTTATATTCCGTTAATTAATTAATTTTGTAATAATGTAAAATAGAAACGTTAATTAAATCATTGATTTTAATTGAAGCGATTTAAATCAGGCCATTTTATAGCCATTTAAAAAAATATATAAATAATACTGTCAAAAATATCCTAAATTGATGTAAAAAAATAATAACTTCATTAAACGTTCAATATATTTCAAATTACCTTCATATTAGTTCAAATATGTCTAAAATTAGTTCAAATTACCCTCACATTAGTTCAACTATCCTTCATTAGTTCTATCAGCTATCAACAATTATTTTATAAAAAATATAATCAATCAAAAAAATCGTTTTTTAACGTAAATTCAGCGTAAATCATCTACAAAAAGTAATAACGGCCCAATTATAGACCCTTGCAGAACCCATTCAAGATCTAATCATACATTTTACGAAGAAAAATGTTTTTTTTACTATCAAAATTCATATTGCAACTCGCTTTTTCAACAATCAAAACAAATAATTACGTCGATAATTTTGCGAAATTGCAGTACTTTTGTTGGCGGTATTTCAGAAGCGTAAATTAAAAAATAAGAACGTGGCAAAAACTGGAAGTACGCGATAGTAATACGTATTGTGATAGAAAAACATGAAATCGTCCGATTTTATGTTTATATTATTTTGATGATTAGAAAATGTGATAATATTCAATGAAACGAACTTAGAGGCTGGGTTATATATACAGAGTGTTTCGAATGGGCAAAATCGAAATATACAAAAAAATTCGTGATATTTAGAGTGTTTTAAAAAAACATTGGTAAAACTAAATGTGAAAAGTACAAGCAGAAAGTAGAAATCATGGCTAATGGAACATCTAGGAACGACATAGATTGCGAATGGAGGGAAATCAGAAATGGGCTAACTACAGCAGCAAATGAAGTATTAGGCACAAAGAAAAGGGCAGGTAGGAGGGAATGGATCACGGAAGAAATAGTTGAAATGATAGAAGCAAGAAGGAAAATTAAAATTGGAAACACAGAAGCAGGACAGAAAAAATATAAGGAACTAAGGAACTTAATTAATAGGAAATGCAAGCTAGCGAAAGAAGAGTGGATAAAAGGAAATTGTGAGGATATTGAGGAGGATATGAGAAGAGGTAAAGTAGATTTGGGCTACAGGAAAATTAAGTCACATTTTTCTAAAGTAAAACCAAAGGGTAACATTATATGTGATAAGCAGGGTAAGGAACTTACAGAAAATAAGGAAAAAGCTAGAAGATGGAAGGAGTATCTTGAAGATTTATATAAAGGTAGGCAGGACATGGAGGAGCTAGAAAATGTGGAACAGATAGATGAGGATGACTTAGGTCCTAGCATACTTAGGTCAGAGTTTCATAGAGCATTAAATGATTTACGGAATAAGAAAGCAGAGGGGATTGATATGATACCAGCCGAATTAATAAAACACGCAGGGGAAAAAATGCAGGAGCGATTATACAGGTTAGTTTGTAAAATATATGAGAAGGGAGAAGTACCACAGGATTTTCAGCGTAGTAGAATAGTAACAATGCCGAAGAAAATAGGAGCAAATCTGTGTGAGAACTATAGGACCATTAGCCTACTATCACATGCATCGAAGATATTGTTAAAGATTATTTATAGGAGATTAGAAAATAAAGTAGAGGAAAGGCTAGGAGAAGATCAGTTTGGTTTTAGGAAAAACAGAGGGACGAGAGAGGCGATTCTAGCACTAAGAACGGTAGTAGAAAAAAGAAAGAGGGTAGGAAAGGTAACTTGCATAGCTTTTGTAGACTTAGAAAAGGCATTTGATAATGTAGATTGGGACATAATGTTTAGAATTTTAAAAGAAACGGGTATAGATTATAAGGATAGGAGAATAATTTTTAATGTATATAAACACCAAACTGCCTTAGTTAGAATTGAGGGGGAAGAAGAGGTAGCATAAATAGGGAAGGGAATTCGGCAGGGATGTACACTCTCACCGTTATTATTTAATCTATATATAGAAGATGCAATAAACAAAGTAAAAGAAGAGTATAGTGTAGGTGTGAATGTACAGGGAGAGAAAATATATATGCTGAGATTCGCCGACGTTATAGCTATATTGGAAGAAAGCGAAAAGAATTTAGAAAGGGTATTGAATGGTATGCAGGCAGTATTGACTAGGGATTTTAACATGAAAATAAATATAGGTAAAACTAAAGTGATGATGTGTGACAAAAAGGAATGCAGTAGAAAAATGAGGATCTCAATAGGAGATAATAGAATCGAAGAAGTGTCAGATTTTTGTTATTTAGGCAGTAGAATCACAAAAGATAATCGAAGCAAGGTAGATATAAAGTGTAGGATAGCACAGGGTAGGAAGGCATTCGTAGAAAAAGAACAGATTTTAAGATCAAATATTGACTTGGGTATTAGAAAAAGATTACTGAAGGTATATGTTTGGAGTGTAGCACTGTACGGGTGTGAGGCGTGGACTATAGGAAAGGAAGAGAAGCGTAGATTACAAGCATTCGAAATGTGGTGTTATAGGAGGATGATGAGGATTGGTTGGGAAGATAAAGTAACAAATGAAGCTGTACTAGAGTTAGTAGGGGAGAATAGAAGTATCTGGAGAGTGTTACAGCGTAGGAGAGACAGATTAGTAGGGCATATTCTTAGGCATGGGGGGATTATGCAATTGATCATAGAAGGTAGAGTGGAGGGAAAGAGAGGGGTAGGTAGGCCTAGATTGGAGTATGTGAGTCAGATAGTTGAAGACGTTGAGATGAATAGCTATAGGGAGATGAAGGGATTAGCTCAGGATAGATCGGCATGGCGTGCTGTTTCCAACCAATCTTTAGGATTGCGGACTCTTTAACTAACTAAAACTAAATATAAATTTAATTAAAAAAACTTACTATTTTAAATTAATTAACAATGTTAAATTTTCATTTCTTTTTAGAAACATATGATGCAAAATATTTTGAAACCTGCTTTAATTAAATTACAAACATTTGTCATAAAGAAACATATTTTATACATTTTTGATAAGTTACTTTTGTATTGTTAGCTGATTAATAAATGGAACACCCTGTATAAAACAATTATTTTAAGCGCAGTTTAAAACTAGAATTACTGTGCTTTAAAAATCTTTTTTAGTTACTCTGTATCTCAACTTGTTATTTTTTTATGATTTTTTTAAACTATGAAAAACTTTAAAACAACTCAGTTTAGACTACATATGAAAATAACGCGAATTTTCAAATTTGCCCGGAAAATTGAAATTGTCATAAAAACGTCATTTTTTGTTCAAATTTGACATTTAACAAATCAAAATAACGGCTTTGAGTCAGCGGTCGTGATTTTTGATACAATATACAAATCGCCATTAGTCATACTGTCAAAAATCAAAATATATCCATTTTTCCTGCACGTCATGCTAAAAATCGTCTGATTTTGGGTATGATGATTAGAAAATATGATAACATTTAATAAAACAAACATAGAGGCTGGGTTATATATACAGGGTGTTTAATTGGGGGAAATCAAAATAATCTCTCGATATTTATTTACATTATTTGATAAAAATATTAACAACACAATTTTTTATTTGCTTATTTTCGCGAAGCTCCCTTTTCAAAAAAAAATATTATTTTATTTTACATTATAATGAAATATTAACGCAGTCTTATCAGACAATCGATTTCGAACCAAACACCCCGTATAAATCGAATATTTTTCTACAAACGCGATAACAATTTGGGCAGCATCTTTCATCTGAACACAAATGATAAGAAGGCGCTTCATAAATCGAATACGCGACAAGAAAGTAACAGTGTATCGTAAGAAGCACGTAAGTCAACATTAATAAAACGAAGAACATTTCATTCGAAGTAACAACAAAACTGCAATTAAAATTCAGTGATTTTGTCTGTAAAGAGGCGATTTACCATTTATCTCACAATGCTTTACGGCGATTCGGATTCTTTGAATTCGGTGAGACGTGGCAGCAATTTAGAGCAAAATTGCGGGCAATTTTTTAGTCGGGGTCCCGCTATAACGAAAGATATCTTCGAGAAGATACAGCCGAAAGTTGCCAAGGAGACGGTCATATGCGGATTGAAAATTAAAGATATTTCAGGTGAGATCATTATCGAAGTAAATTATTTCAGACGAGAATTTTGTGATTTATTTGGCTTTAAATGAAGTCTTGCGCAAAATTAGGTAGGATTTGTAGATTTTATGTTTTTTTTTTTATACTAATGCCTTCGTGTATTTTTTTATATTAAAATTTTCTGTATATTTGAAAAAAAATACAAAGTCGCATAAAATAATTGAATTAAAAACTATGCAAAATTTATATTTGTTTTTTAAATTGTTTTTTTTTTTATTCCTACTAAATGAAGTTAGAAAAAATCGAGGGTAGCTAATTCGGTAGGCTATTATATTTTATGATATTTTTGCTACTAACGCCTTCATATTCTACTTTTATAAGATCCCAATATATTTTATGTAAATGATTAAAAAAAAATACACAATCGTATAAAATAATTCCACAAATGATACGCCGCTGTCAAGACAGCACAAAAATTAATTTTACTTAAAAAAATCCATTTTTTGTTCTTGTAAAATTACAACGTAATTTGCGAAATAAACAATTTTTCATTGATGTATTAAAATCACGCGATATCTTCGTCTTTTACTATTCAACAGTTGCTGTCTTTATCTAATACGCATGTAGTAAGTACCGTATCAAACTTTTTTTTTATAAAAAAAAATTACAATGATTTCAGTATAAAATATATACATTAATAATTAAAATTTAGTAAAAATTAAAAATACTAAATTTTTGAAAAGAATCTATTGTTAAAATTTGATTTAGGCAATTTATGTCTAATATTTTAAATTTAAAAAAAATATATTTTTTTTTTATCATAATATAATTCATTTTTTAATAGTAAAATGTAGATTCCAACATATTTTAGCGTTTTAACTGTACGATATTTGTGTTTTAAAATAAACGACGTCCGAGCAACGGCTGGCTACGATTATCTAATTTGTGTACAGATAAAAGTTGATAACCTGCGTGTGACCTTTTAAGTCTAGACGCCTCACAATTGTATAGGCTTTACACAAGCGTTGATATGCGCACGATAATGTTAGAAAACGCCAAATTTTCATATAAAAAAAAATTAAGCAACACTAATTAATTAATTAATTAGTTAATTAGACAATTAGGATTAGTTAAAGAGTCCGCAATCCTAAAGATTGGTTGGAAACAGCACGCCATGCCGATCTATCCTGAGCTAATCCCTTCATCTCCCTATAGCTATTCATCTCAACGTCTTCAACTATCTGACTCACATACTCCAATCTAGGCCTACCTACCCCTCTCTTTCCCTCCACTCTACCTTCTATGATCAATTGCATAATCCCCCCATGCCTAAGAATATGCCCTACTAATCTGTCTCTCCTACGCTGTAACACTCTCCAAATACTTCTCTTCTCCCCTACTAACTCTAGTACAGCTTCATTTGTTACTTTATCTTCCCAACCAATCCTCATCATCCTCCTATAACACCACATTTCAAGTGCTTCTAATCTACGCTTCTCTTCCTTTCCTATAATCCTCTATATATAATTAGGATTAACAAAGAAAATTTCAACGATTAAAAATTTTTATAATAAATAATTTAAAAAAAAGCAATTTTTGTAAATAATTTTTATTATTACTTTTTAAATTATTATTTGATAGCACTCATAACCATAGAAACAATTATACAGGGTGTAGCTTTTTATAATAATTCAATATAAAGTGTAAAAAAAAAACATTATAATGTATCTACCCTGTAGGATAAGCACTAGGGCCAAAACTCAAGCTTAATTTTTTTTTGAAAATTCTTTTATTCCTTTTCAATATTCATATTGAAATAAATGATCTTTTTAGAAGAGCTGCATATTAAAAATTGAATTTTAATTAAATGTAGCCACCCTGTAAATTTGAAATATTTTTATTTATTTAAATAAATGATTTAATTGATAATTAAATAAGTAAAAATTGTTTTTTGGGAGAATATATGATTTAATATAAATTATTAAAAATATTTTGTAGATAAATTTAATAAAAAATGCATTTTTAGAATATTAATTAGAACTTTTTTTGAGCAACAAAAAAATTATGGCCAGAGCATTTATCTTGTAAAAAAAATGAATAAACAAAGCTATCGATTATTACTTGCGTTTTTACGATTTTTTTATTGCTGGTCAAATTTAGTTTCACTATTATATTTAACGATAAGAAATAAACACTTTATTGTGTTTATAAAATAAAATTACGAAACAAAATCGACAATTGATAACGACTGTCAAAAGCTATTATTTTATGATAATGCTCTAATCGTTCTTTCGAGATTATCAATGAAGACTATTATATACCGGGCGATCAATTTTCTTATTGACCATTTAAATCGAGTAAAAGTAATCTGATATTTTCAGAAATTATATTCCTCAATTTTTTCTGTTTTCTTGCGAAAAAAGTATTAATTTAAAAATAAATTTCTACATAATATTTGTAATCAATTAAAAATTTATTCCTCTATAATTTAAATATATTTCATATTTATTCACACTGTAGATTTGATATATCGATGAAATCCACAAAAAATATTTTTATCAGCCTCTCGAGAAAAATTGAGATTCAATTTTTATGGCCAATTAAAAAGATATAAATGTCAGTTAATCGTAAACAAAAACAATAAATATGGATCGAAACAACAGCGTAAATTTATTTTAAAAGTTGCTTTTGTATTTGAGGCTAGTTTATAAATGAAACACGCTGTATAAAACAATTATTTTTAGCGCAGTTTTATTTGTGATTATTGTGCTTTGAAAATCATTTTTTATATTCTTTTTATCTCTCCTAGTTATTTTTTTATAATTTTTTGAACTTTCCTAATCATTTGAAGAGTTCATTTTCGGCCATTTATAAAAATATTACAAATTTTCAAATTTGCCCGAAAAATTACAATTGTCACAAAAACGTTATTTTTTGATCAATTTTTACATTTGACATATCAAATTAACGACATTGATCGAGCGGAAGTGATTTTTTATACACAACACAAATCGCCATTACTCATACTGTCAAAAATTAGAATATGATATGTAGAAAAATCTCATTCAGTCGAATACAGCGAATTTTAAACAACATTATTAAAAAAATTAAATAGATTAAAAAATATTTTTTAAATTAATCATCAGCATTAATATTTATTTTTAATGCGTCAAAAAAAATACGTTGCAATATATTTTAAATCCGCTTAAAATACAAACTAAAACGTTTGTAAAAAATTATTTATTTACATAATTTCTAATCAACATCTAAAATAAAAATTATTAATTTAAGGATTATAATTAATATTAAAATTAAATCAAAATGACGCTTGACAATATGGCGCCTTATACACGAGGTCCTAAAAAAAGCAATCTTTCTCCAAAAAAGGTTATCAGTAACCAAAATAAGATTTTCAGTCTCAAAATTACGTGTTGCAAAATTTTAAGAACTGGATTAATGTCATATTCTTTGTACGTATTCATCATAATCGGTTTTTTTTTTGCAAATGACATTGCATAATTATTTTGTCTACACGAATCCTGCGCTAATAATTAATTTTATTGACAGATTATTGAGTTTACTATTTTCTCCTTTTAATAAACGATTTTTAGATTAATTTATACGATTTGGAAATATTCTGCTTCGTACGTCAATTTTTATTTATTTTTCTCTAGAATGAATAGAAATTTATAGTTAATTTTTTTTTATTAATAAAAAATATGTTTGGTACTTTAAGGAATTATTTTTAAATAAATAAATTTTAATTTAATTTTTTTAAATGAATGGAAAAATGATTTTTTATTTTATTTTTTGCAGTTCTTGTTAGTTTGTTGTTTATGCTAAGCCTGGGTTTGATATGCACTGGAATAATGTGGACTACAACTGCCTGGAGGGACTATATGTTATCTGTAAGTGCCCTTTTTTAAATTAAAATATTTTTCTTTAAAAAAATCTCATTTCACATCGTACCACCGAACTGTTTCATTTGAAAGTACTAAATTTAAAAAAAAAATGTATTTCTCTATTACCCTGTAGCATGTAGTTTTGCAAAACAACACGCAAGCCTTTCGGGAATTCCAAAAACTTTCTGCACCGAGTATGGTCAAAGTTCACATTTTTAATTACACGAATGTCAGGGAAGTAGAATCAGGGAATGATGAAAAATTCCACGTAGAAGATATTGGGCCCTTCGTCTATGAGTAAGTATTAATTAATATAATAAGTGCACAGGGTTGTTATAAAAAACCACTGGTTTGATAGTTTATTTATTTGTACATCTGAAGATTTTTTAAAGTTATAATTTCTTTTTCTTTCTTTCTAGGCAATATAGCGAAAAAATCAGGTTGGAATTTAGTGAAGACCAAAGTGAAATTAGCTACAATGAATTTAATAGATTCAAATTCATCCCCCGGCTGTCATATGGACATAGAAAAAATCATATATTGACCGTACCAAATATGCTAATGATGGTAAGAAAATTATTTATATATTTTTTTTATTTAATTGTTATAATAGTGTTAAAATAAAATTTCGACTAAAAAAAAATTTTTTTAATTGAACACTCGGTATATCTTGATTCCAGTATGTATTATACATACCGGGTGCTTTGCATTTTATTTTTATTTTCAATCAAACAATAAACTCGATTTATTTTTGATTTTTTGAAGTCAAATTAATTATTGTAAAATTAAAAATGGACTTCCATTTATCTCCGTCATTTTCAATATAAAAAATATATAAAAATATGTTCTTTTTTCCTTGAATAAGCAGCTTTCGAAATTTAATCCGGCAAATTAATTTTCTGTAACTCTTTTCAATATAAATTAAAAAATTTAAGAAAAAATGCAAATTGCTTCATAATTCGAGATATTAAATAAAAAATCGTAAAAAAATTATTTCTATAAAAAATATTAAATAAAAATCACCAAACGACAGCTAAAGGTTTTGTCCTTTACTACAAACCAGAAAAATATTTTTTAATCGCTTAAAATAATTCACATTAATTCGCAAATTAACAAATTGTGTATAAATTGTGCAAAATGATGGATAATTTTTGAATTTTTTTTAAGAGCGCCGCTGCGATGGGCCAAGATCAAATGTACCTTACACGGGTGGCCATGTCAGCCCTATTCAGGGGTATAAATGCCCGTCCCTTCAGAAAAATACCAGCTGACCAATTTATATTTGGCTATGACGACAGTTTATACAGTTTAGCCAAAAACGTTCTGTCAAAAAATTTGCCTTTTGAAAAATTCGGAGTTTTGGCGCATGTAAGTATTTTTTTCAAACTAAATATTAGCCTAATATACAGGGTGTATGTCTAAAAACGTTTAATATTCATTTAATATTCGCTGATTAGTGATTTTTTTGCAAAAAGATTTTTTTTTGTTTCTTCAAACGATCGTGAAAAATGTACAAAAATTTACAAAACCTTTAAAAAAAATTTTTTTACAGCTGAACGGAACATCACCTGACCGGATGACGATCCACACCGGGTACGGTGATATAAATCAATTGGGTCTTTTGAAAAGTGTGAATGGTAGAACGAATGGGGGCCATTGGAGTGGGGATTGTGACGTACTTGGTGGTACCACTGGTATTAATGTACCGCCACTGTTAGTGCAACAGAAAAAACCTTTCGAAATGTACTTTAAGGACATGTGCCGTAAAATCAGGTTCGATTTCGAAAAGGAGGTGAAGATTATGAACAATACCTTAACCGCTTACAGGTAGATACATTTAAAAAAAATATATTTATCGAAAGCAAGCGTTTCTTTTTTTCATCAATTTAATTTTGCGTGGTTCAAAAAAATATTCATATATATAAAAGGAAATGTCTAAAATGCTTGATGAAGTAGCTAGAATTATAATATTTTCAAAAGTTGGTTCTGTGTTGAGGGTGGTTTTTATATAAAACACGCTGTATAAAACATTTTTTTTTGCGCAGTGCAAAAGTTGGATCATCGCACTTGATAAAGCATTTTGTACTTCTTCATTATCTCTACTAGTTCATTTTTTATGAATTTTTAAACTTTCCTAAACTTTCTCCGAGTTCATTTTAAGTCGATTTACTAAAATATCGGTATTTTCAAATTTGACAGGAAATGCAAATCGTCGTAAAAACGTTATTTTTTGGTCAAATTTGACATTTGACATATCAAAGTAACGACATTGATCCGGCAGAAGTGTTTTTTTAATATATAAAACACAAATCGCTGTTATTCATACTGTCAAATCAAAATATATGATTTTTTCTGCACGATGCATGTTGCGTGGAGGAAACATTCAGTCGAATAGCGTGTTGATACAGAGAATTTTAGTATTTTTACTATTTTAGTGTTCTACTGACACTTCACACGTGCAGAAATTATATGTTCACAAACGCCATTATTCAGAAAACCAAAACCGCAACCACCATATCACATAAAATCAACGATACGCGAAAAAAATCATTAAAAAATACAGAGAAAAAAAAAACTCACCTTATCCAGATACGTACTGCCCACCACGGTTTTCCACGACCCGGAAACCGAGCCGGACAACCAATGCTACTGCGACCAGGATGCGGGCACGTGTCCACCGCGAGGCCTGTACAACTCGACCAGTTGCGCGTACGGATCGCCGATATTCATGTCATTGCCGCACATGTTGGATACAGACGAGGGGGTGTGCTCTGGCGTAACGGGCCTGCAACCAAACATACACAAACATGGTAGCTATTTACATATGCAACCGTACATGGGCTTCCCAATGGAAGGCAAGACTAGGCTACAATTGAACATACAGGTGAAGAAGAGTTTGGGCATTACGCAATTAGACAGCTTTGAGGATGGGGTCGTGTTGCCAGTGGCGTGGTTAGAATTTGTAAGTTGATATTTTTTATGTAGTAATTTTTTTTATAAGAATTGGTTTATGGTTATAGTAAATTAACACCCATAAATTAGACCTTAAACTTTAATCGATTGTTTTAAAGATACTTCAGAAATTTATAATGGAACATCCATACGACTGCGCCAATTGATCAATCGATCAAAATTGGCGCAGTCGATAGGATTTTTTTTAAATAAAGATGTTCGTATATTTCTAACAGTTATTTTGTTATTGCAGGGGAATGACGTAAGTAATTTGCCGGAAGAGGTGACGGATATTTTCTACACGATAGTGTTGGCATCTGAAGACCTACAATTGGTTGTTAAATACGGATTTTTGTTAATTACGATAGTGACGTTTGTGGCATTAATGTTGGTGGTTAGGAATAAACTGGCGCTGTTTATGGAGAGAAATGCAGCTATAGAGAGTAATGTTAATAGACAAAGAGGGTATATAGCTTGAGATTAATTTAGGATGTGTGTCGAAATATGTACGTTTTGATTTTTTTTAAACAATTTAGTGGATAAAAAAATATTGTGTTCAATTTAAAGTGTAAAAAGAACGTTTTAAAATTTAATATTGTTAAATGTACAAGTGTGTCCAAAAAAATGGATTCACTTATAATTTACAAAAAAAAATGTTTGTTAAAAAAAATAGAAATAAATTTCTTTTTGAGAAAGAAATATTGTTTCAAAAAAGACTGATAAGGATATTTTTTTATATTAAAAAAATCTGTAGTTATTTATTATCTAATTTTGTAGATAATTATTGTTATTTTTTTGAATAATTTTATAGAAGAAATAAAATGTTTACAACCGATGTCAGTGTTTATAAGAATAGTGGAAATCTGGGAGAGGTAAGCAAAAACACAAAGTTGTTTAAGAAAAATCTAAAAATTAACTAAAAAGATTAAATAATAATAATAGTAAAAAAAAGTATTCATATTCACAGCAAATATATAAAAATATATCTTAATTAAACATTTATATTTATAGTCTATTTGATTAAAATGTACCATCAAATCTCAAATTGGTCACACATTTTAAAATAGACTTTACACATCTTACATATAAAAATATATAAATACATAAACAAATCTATAGCTCATTCAATGACAATTAGCGTTTGGCTCGCCATTGTTTAATCAAAAAATCAGCAGCCAAATTACATTGAATAACCCTCACATATTTCTTTTTTTATATTTTAATGATATTAAATAAAAAAATTAATATTACACATCTATTGCTTATTATTTGTTAAATCAGTCTTTATAAAAAAAAACCTAACAAAAATATTTTATAAAAATAATATCTAGATCCTTTTCTAGAAATATTGGCTTCATTTGTATCACCGTTCTAAAAATATTTCGCGTTCGTAAAAGTTGTTCTTTTGCTGCTTCAAATTATAACACGTTTCCCGTAAAAAGTCCCTGAAAATTTTGTAAAAATACCAAACACCCAGTAGAAGGATTAGAGATGTGCTTATTATCGATATCGGCGTTATTAATGACGATATTAAATATACTAAAGCTCTTATTGACATTGGTATACCCTCTTGTTTCTAAAAAAATATATAAATATAAACCAAAATGAACCAAAAAAAATATTTTTTTGGATAAAAATAAATGTTTTGTTTACTTGGGATGTAAAAATTGAATTTAAAACAAAAAATGTATAATGAATTTTATTAATAGTAATGTTACAGTAAATAGAACACCCAGTATAAAGTTTTTCAAAGTTTATAACATGTAACGAATTTGGATTTTCAAAATATCGAAACAATTGAACCAATTGAACCAATCAAAACAATTGAACAATTGAATAAATTAAAAATCTAGTTATACTGCGTGTTCCATTTAAATGTTGATTTTCATTAAAAAAATCCACAAAACGAAATAAGTCATTTGATAAGAAATAGCTTAAAAAAAACACGGTGACATTTTTTAATAAACAGGGTGATGCACTTACATATTCCAACCAAAACATAGGAATAATATTATCGCTGAAAGGTTGAACCCTTTCAGCAAAACCTCTCATATTACGAACTACGATATTACTTTGAGATCGAGCGCATTGTTCCAAAGGAACGCCAGTCAACTGCAATTTTTTTTTTATAAATAAAAAATTAATGCACCAGCTATTTGTGAAAATTAAGGCAAAAAAAGCTAAAATAAAATAAATTTTAATATACCGGTTCAACTATGGCGTACGACCCATGCAACATTTCATTCGGTGTCAAACCATTGACGTAGTTCTGTAAAATTTTACCGCCGAAAAGGAAATGTGGGAAACTAGCGGCGATTGGAACGCCTAAAATGTTTTTAGCCGTAAACAAATACGATTTTAAGAAATATATCAAATAATTCCGACCGTAATAACAGTTTGACACATCTGTCAGACCATTTGGCAACGTTGTCGGATGACCTTTAAAGCAATCATCGAAAGCGGGATACGTTCGATTGAACGAATTCGCTGGTAGTGTAAATCTATAGGCTGCGATGCCGTATTTCGAAAATTTGGCTGAAAAAAAAATTTTTTTTTCTTTAAACATGTTCAAATTTAATTAGAGATTAAAAAAAAAAATTGTTTGCTTACAATTGTAGGTTAAATCGACGGGTTTGCAAATGGTTTTTCGCCAATATTTCAGTTTGCTGTCTTTCGTCAGAAATTGATTGTACATGACACCTTCTGAGGAATTGATCAAGTTGACGTTGCAATTTTCGTAGCCGGGTATTTGGGAAGACCCGTCGTATTTGTCGATTAAAGAGAATTTCTCGTGGCCGTGTTCGTTGCCGATGAACATTGTTATGGAGTCCGTAAAATCATCGTAAACCTTAATTGGAATAGAAATTTTATTTTTTTAAAGATATTTAATAAATTAGTAAAGATATAAATTTAGAAATTGATTAAGAATTGAATTATCTAACTATTATTTAGATAAAATATTTTTGAATTACTTGTATTTTTTGAAATATTTCACAACAAACTCAATTTTTTTTTTGAAATCCTTCAATATATTTTCTAAATACCTATGAATTTTCTAGATAATTCAGAAATTGTTAGAAATATAAAGTTAAAAAAATATGTATTAAACTAGCTGACTTTTACTTAAATAAAATATTTTTCAATTGTTTATATTTAAAAAAATATGCCATAGCAAACTGAAATATTTGATTGAGTTTATGATAATTTTTTAGGTATCTTCCAATTTTTTTTGAGATAATTCAGGAACTGATAAAGATATAAATTTTAAAAATATAATTTTAGATTTTGCATGCAATTATTAAACTTTTTTATAAATAAAATAATTGTCAATTGTTTATAATTTTAAAAATATTCCACAACAAACTTTTGCTTTTTTCAATTTTTTGAAATAATATTAATAAAACAGCTTTCGTAAACTTTTCAATTTATCTCAAGATTTAATTAGTTAGTTAGTTAAAGAGTCCGCAATCCTAAAGATTGGTTGGAAACAGCACGCCATGCCGATCTATCCTGAGCTAATCCCTTCATCTCCCTATAGCTATTCATCTCAACGTCTTCAACTATCTGACTCACATACTCCAATTTAGGCCTACCTACCCCTCTCTTTCCCTCCACTCTACCTTCTATGATCAATTGCATAATCCCCCCATGCCTAAGAATATGCCCTACTAATCTGTCTCTCCTACGCTGTAACACTCTCCAAATACTTCTCTTCTCCCCTACTAACTCTAGTACAGCTTCATTTGTTACTTTATCTTCCCAACCAATCCTCATCATCCTCCTATAACACCACATTTCAAGTGCTTCTAATCTACGCTTCTCTTCCTTTCCTATAGTCCACGCCTCACACCCGTACAGTGCTACACTCCAAACATATACCTTCAGTAATCTTTTTCTAATACCCAAGTCAATATTTGATCTTAAAATCTGTTCCTTTTCTACGAATGCCTTCCTACCCTGTGCTATCCTACACTTTATATCTACCTTGCTTCGATTATCTTTTGTGATTCTACTGCCTAAATAACAAAAATCTGACACTTCTTCGATTCTATTATCTCCTATTGTGATCCTCATTTTTCTACTGCATTCCTTTTTGTCACACCTCATCACTTTAGTTTTACCTATATTTATTTTCATGTTAAAATCCCTAGTCAATACTGCCTGCATACCATTCAATACCCTTTCTAAATTCTTTTCGCTTTCTTCCAATATAGCTATATCGTCGGCGAATCTCAGCATATATATTTTCTCTCCCTGTACATTCACACCTACGCTATACTCTTCTTTTACTTTGTTTATTGCGTCTTCTATATATAGATTAAATAATAACGGTGAGAGTGTACATCCCTGCCGAACTCCCTTCCCTATTTTTGCTACCTCTTCTTCCCCCTCAATTTTAACTAAGGCAGTTTGGTGTTTATATAAATTAAAAATTATTCTCCTATCCTTATAATCTATACCCGTTTCTTTTAAAATACTAAACATTGTCCCAATCTACATTATCAAATGCCTTTTCTAAATCTACAAAAGCTATGCAAGTTACCTTTCCTACCTTCTTTCTTTTTTCTACTACCGTTCTTAGTGCTAGAATCGCCTCTCTCGTCCCTCTGTTTTTCCTAAAACCAAACTGATCTTCTCCTAGCCTTTCCTCTACTTTATTTTCTAATCTCCTATAAATAATCTTTAGCAATATCTTCGATGCATGTGATAGTAGACTAATGGTCCTATAGTTCTCACACAAATTAGCTCCTATTTTCTTCGGCATTGTTACTATTCTACTACGCTGAAAATCCTGTGGTACTTCTCCCTTCTCATATATTTTACAAACTAACCTGTATAATCGCTCCTGCATTTTTTCCCCTGCGTGTTTTATTAATTCGGCTGGTATCATATCAATCCCCGCTGCTTTGTTATTCCGTAAATCATTTAATGCTCTATGAAACTCTGACCTAAGTATGCTAGGACCTAAGTCATCCTCATCTATCTGTTCCACACTTTCTAGCTCCTCCATGTCCTGCCTACCTTTATATAAATCTTCAAGATACTCCTTCCATCTTCTAGCTTTTTCCTTATTTTCTGTGAGTTCCTTACCCTGCTTATCACATATAATGTTACCCTTTGGTTTTACTTTAGAAAAATGTGACTTAATTTTCCTGTAGCCCAAATCTATTTTACCTCTTCTCATATCCTCCTCAATATCCTCACAATTTCCTTTTATCCACTCTTCTTTCGCTAGCTTGCATTTCCTATTAATTAAGTTCCTTAGTTCCTTATATTTTTTCTGTCCTGCTTCTGTGTTTCCAATTTTAATTTTCCTTCTTGCTTCTATCATTTTAACTATTTCTTCCGTGATCCATTCCCTCCTACCTGCCCTTTTCTTTGTGCCTAATACTTCATTTGCTGCTGTAGTTAACCCATTTCTGATTTCCCTCCATTCGCAATCTATGTCGCTCCTAGATGTTCCATTAGCCATGATTTCTACTTTCTGCTTGTACTTTTCACATACATCAGCTAATTTTAACCTATCGACATCTACTCTGACCTGTTTGGACTTCTGTAATTTCTTGAATTTGACCTCTGAGTCCAGGACTACTAAATTATGGTCACTATCAATATCTGCTCCAGGGTAACTCTTACAATTCTTAATCTGGTTCCTAAACCTCTCTTTAATTAAGATTTAATTAAGATACAAATTTTTTTTTTATTATTTTAAAATATACATACAATATGCTAACTTTTATCTTAACAAAATTATTTTTAACTTCTTCTAATTTTCAAAATAAAACCTCTCAAACAAGAACAAGGAGAAAAATTTTTTTTTCTAAAGACTTACTCTGGATAAAATTCCGATATTTTGAACGGGTAGCAAACTGGGTACCACCTTATGTACCAAACTGACAATTGGGTCGGAAAAATTCCACAAATAATTATAAATCGTAGTATTTACAAATGGTTGAGTGTTCAGACGATTCATTAGCAAATTTATTGCAATTTTTGTAAAAATAGAAGAATCTTGCAAATATGTGACGATACTCTGCAAAAGATTAGGTGATTATTTGATGACAATAATAAATGGAACACCCAGTATTTTACAGGATTATTTAAATATTAAGCTATAGTCACGAATAAATGACGATATATTTTTTTAAATTAAAATTATGTACGTTTCTAAGATAATATAATTAGTTAAGACAATAATATACTGTGTGTTCCATTTAATTTTGTGGAATAATTTTTTTTGTAGAAAAAACTTACCAATAATGCAATATTTGGCACTATTATGGTGTCGTTTAAATTTATAGAATTTATTTCCGGTATAAAAACAGCTTTTCTCTCAGCAATATAAGAAATGGTCGAATTTGGATTGAAGGTGATATTTTTTAAATACAATTTTTCCCTAAAAAAAATTGTGTTTGAATAAAATTTGTTATAATTCAAGTTGAATTAATTTTGAATATTTATTTATTAATTTACCGGTACACTATTGGACCAATTTCTTGCAAATTCAACTTTTTATCAACTCCGGATTGAAATTGCTCCGAATTCGTCACATTAAAGATGTGAACTTTGAAAACAACCTCATCTGGCGGAATTTTCCACAGATAAAAAGGCGGCAACCCTAAAAATTGTAAAAATATTAATTAACGCCATATATGTATATATTAAGAAAAATAATATAATCTGAATTAATGAAATAAATTTTATATATAAAGAAAATTATATATACCGGGTGTCATCCGTAATCGCTCCTGCATTAATATTTGAAATGGAGTCCAAATAATTGATAATATTCCAAATAGCGTTAAAATAAAAGCTTTAATAAATGTTTTCGAAAGCTCTGGAAAAAAAATCAATATATAATATAAGATTATTTTATTTTATTAAATGGAACACCCTATATTTTGGTTACATGTTCAATTAAATATCATTAGACTATAATATAAAAATGCCAATTTATATTTTTTAGCAAGAACGTTTTTTTTTAATTTATCAATTACGGAAGAAAAAATTATTGACACTAACTAAAAAATATATTAAAAATAGTAAATATTAACATTTTTTATATATTAATATATCGTTGGAAAGCTGACGAATTAAGGTTTTAAAAATATATTTTTTCAAATTTTTACAACGATTAGTTTTTTAATGCAAAATTTT
Organism: Leptodirus hochenwartii; assembly: GCA_947310635.1. Classification (NCBI taxonomy): domain Eukaryota; kingdom Metazoa; phylum Arthropoda; class Insecta; order Coleoptera; family Leiodidae; genus Leptodirus; species Leptodirus hochenwartii. Next base: position 26,331,551 of record OX371186.1, read on the forward strand.
TTTGTTCTCGCAAAATACTTCTTTACTAATAAAAACAAATGAATGAAGTGCATTTAATGGCGTCATAAATTAACAGTAAAAAAAGAGCATAATGGAAGCATTGACAGTCGTATTAGTCAATAAATGGACATTGTTGCCATATAGGTAAGTATTGGTAACCAAACAGCCACAATATAAATAAATTATACGCTAAGCCTAACGCAGATATAAACAATTGACGGTCTAAAAATAGATTCGCATTTGTTTTTTTATTAACATAAGCAGGCCGTGAAATATATTCATTAGTTAATTTATTATTATTAATAATAATGTCAAATTAATTGTTTGTAGATTTAAAAATTTATAATAATAATGAACGCATATTGCAAATTAATCTTTTTTTGTATATAGCAAACTTTTCTAATTTTTTGATTTGTCAATTATTATTTTTTAAATATATATTGCCAATAAAACAACATTGAAAATTTTTTATATATGTTTTTTTCGAAAACTAAACAAGTTCCTTTGAAAAATTATGTTTTTCTGTGTGTATGATTTTTTTATTTTTTATTTTTATTAAAGATTTTAACGCAAACTTTAATCGTCAAACATTTCCCAATTAAATAAAATCACTTACCCATTAAGACGATATCAGCCTTTTAAAACATTACTACACAATATACAGGGTGTTCCATATAACCACCAGCAACTTACCGCATTTTCTCTGAGCCGGCGTATACCAACAAATATTACCAAAATCGTCGATGTCGTCGCCGAAATCAATTTTCGTTTTTATAACCATTTTTTTTTTGGAAAATTGTTTGCAATTAATATTTCGATTTTGATGCGGTTAAATAAATTATTTACGCTTATTAATAGCGTTATCGTACAGTCATTGAAGCGTGCCTACAAAATGAAAAATATACCAATTAATGAAACATTGACATCGAATATATTCCATAAAGTCTTTATATATTGCGATATTTAAAGAGATAACAATTAAAATAGGAAATATTGTGAGAATTGGTAACTTTATTGTTGCAAAAGTACTAATAATAATTAGTTTATATTATAATACTATCGATTAATAATTTGTTGTGTTGTTATAATGGTAAAAAAAAATATTTGAAATGTTTCGAGAATTTTTTAAAATGCGGTAGGCACAAACTAAAAAAAATATTAAAAATAGTAAATATTAATATTTTTAATATATTAATATATCAGTGGGAGGGTGGTGAATTGGGGTTTAAAAAATTTATTTTTTCAAAATTTTAAAATAAAAGGTGGCGTCTTGACAACCATTAATGTAAAAGATTGTCAATTTTTGTGCAGCTAAATGAATAAAGGCGTAAACATTTGTGATTTATAACTATAAAAAAATTAAATTAAATAAATTAACATGTTACAATGTTGCCGTTAATAAATAAAAATAAATTCTTATAATAAATATTTATTTTCTAATTTAATTGATGAAACGTACTAAAGTTGTTTTTTTTGTAAAATCGAATTATTTAAAGATTTATTATTTTTTATAATAAATTATTGTTTTTTAATTCAAATAGATTAATATATTGCCATGTTGCCGTTTAATATTAGAAAAATATATATTTTTTTACTTAAATTGCCTTCATTGATTTTTTGTTTTGTTTAATAGATCTCGATTTATTTCTTGTAAAAAAAATATATATACATTTTTTTTTTATAAAAAAATCCTTCAATATTATATAATAATTTTATATGCCAATTCTAGTTTATCTGCATTGCAAAATTCTTAATTGATTTAATACGAAATAAAATAATCGTTGCAAAAGGAATAGCGAAGAATTTTTATAAAAGACGTTTTTTTCTTAATTTAAATAAATCAACAGCGAAATCGGAAAAACAATCGTTGCTAATATACAGAGTGTTTCTAATAAAAGTATATTAATTAAATAAATGAATAATAATCGCAAACTAAAAAAATATAAACCCAACAGTAATTTACTTTAACAATTAATTAAATTTAGTTTAATTAAAAAAATAATAGCACTACGCTCGTGTATTTATATTACCTTCAAATTTTCACACGAAAATAAAGTTTGTACTTTAAATTACACGAAATTAATTTTTATACAATTTATTTTACGTTTATTACCTTTAATTATATATTTTTAAATTTTAATTCGGATTTGCAATACGATATTGTATAAAAATATAATTATACACGTATTTAAATTGTACCCGTAATCTGTTCAAAAGTATCTGAACACATTGGCGTACAATAGAAACAAATTGAAATTTTTTGAAGAAAATTTCTTTAGAAAAATTAAAACAATTTTGAAAAATACAATTTAAAAAAATATATATAGGAGTATTAATCAATAATTTTGTTTTTGGTAAAATTTGCGCATTTATCTTTTTTTTTCATTATAATAATTTAAAAATATATAAAAAAAAAAAAATTCTGAATTATCCTGTATATTTTGCAAAAACTATGTCGGTCGCAGCTTAATCTTTATTAATTTAGCGCAAGTTCCTTGCACTTGCCAATAATTGACAACTCGATATCGAAAATTAATAATTAATCAAATTTCCTCGCGCAATTATTATTGCAATTTTTGCAAGCACCACCTATGACCTCATTGACACAATTTTTGTAATTGACAATAATTCGCGATACCAACCATACGTCACGTCAATACATTCGAACTACCAAATTCATTAATAAATTTAAAAAAAATCTACCTGAACACTCTGTATATTGCTAATAATTTCTATAGAATTATTTGTATATAGAAATTCATTTTCGTTGTAAAATAAACGAACTAAAAAAAATACTAAGAAAAATAAATTTTCTTTCTACAAAAAAAAAATGATTCAAATCAAACCATTTTTGTTTAACTACACCTTTTTTATTTATTTAAACTTTGTCAGGATTTTTGCTCGAATCAAATTTCTATTATTATATCATTTTTATTAAACATGTAACAATTTATTATTGCAATATCCTATTCTTCATCGAACTAACTTAATAATCACATATTAATAGTAATTGTCAGTTATAATGGGTACTTTTCCATGTGGAGTACCTTTGCATACGCACTTTACCTTGGCATATCCCAACTACTTCATTTATATTATGTATAATAACGCGTATTGATAATTGCGCTATCGGAAACAAAAATAATGTGCCGTGCGCGAACAAAACACGAACGCAATTCATCATCTAGCAGGCGGTGCTTTAAATAGACAAACAAACATTGGCTGTAGCTATGACAACGGCCAATAATACAAATCAAGAGAGCTGCGCAGGCTCGCATTGAATTGACTGTACTTTGTGACGAATTATTATAGTATTCGATTGTACGGGATTAGAGTGCGCGTGCTTATTAATTAATATTATTAAAATTTGCATTATCTAGGTTATTAGAGATAGTTTGATTATTAACCAAATCATTGAAGAATTGTTATAAGTAGACGATTGTATTATTTTCAGATATATATGATTATTCTGAAAATAACTAGAATCATATTATATATTTTTACTGTAATAAAATTAATGTTTCATTGTTTCACTTCTATTGAAATATTTATTAATTTATTCAAAATATCATTATATTTAATATATATATAACATTTTTTGTAGTTGTATTTGAATATATTTTTAACCAAGCTAATTAAATAATAATTCAAATTTTAAAAAATATATATATATAAATTATTCACTATTAGGGGATTATAAGGGGATTAGTGAAGTTAGGAGGAAAGATCAAGTAGATACGTGGTCAGGAGAATATAGACTAATAACCACAGCATCAGATAATGGGCATACCGGTGTAGGTTTTATAATGAATAGAAAGTTGGGATGTAGAGTAAAGAGTTATTGCCAAGTTAGTGATAGAATTATAACTATTAGATTAGACACGAAGCCAACGGACACAGTTATAGTGCAAGTATATATGCCAACTTCAAGTCACGATGATGAGGAGGTAGAATCCATTTATGAGGAGATTGAATCTAGGTTAGCAAACGTTAAAGGACAGGATAATCTAATTGTAATCGGAGATTGGAATGCCGTAGTAGGTAAGGGAAAGGAAGTTTCAATAGTAGGAGAATATGGAATAGGAACACGTAATGATAGAGGGGATAGATTGGTAGAGTTTTGTATTAGGAATAAGCTAGTGGTAGCAAACACGGTTTTTCAGAATCACAAGCGCAGGATATATACGTGGAAAATGCCAGGAGATATAAGGAGGTATCAGATAGATTACATACTGGTTAAAGAGAGGTTTAGGAACCAGATTAAGAATTGTAAGAGTTACCCTGGAGCAGATATTGATAGTGACCATAATTTAGTAGTCCTGGACTCAGAGGTCAAATTCAAGAAATTACAGAAGTCCAAACAGGTCAGAGTAGATGTCGATAGGTTAAAATTAGCTGATGTATGTGAAAAGTACAAGCAGAAAGTAGAAATCATGGCTAATGGAACATCTAGGAGCGACATAGATTGCGAATGGAGGGAAATCAGAAATGGGTTAACTACAGCAGCAAATGAAGTATTAGGCACAAAGAAAAGGGCAGGTAGGAGGGAATGGATCACGGAAGAAATAGTTAAAATGATAGAAGCAAGAAGGAAAATTAAAATAGGAAACACAGAAGCAGGACAGAAAAAATATAAGGAACTATGGAACTTAATTAATAGGAAATGCAAGCTAGCGAAAGAAGAGTGGATAAAAGGAAACTGTGAGGATATTGAGGAGGATATGAGAAGAGGTAAAGTAGATTTGGGCTACAGGAAAATTAAGTCACATTTTTCTAAAGTAAAACCAAAGGGTAACATTATATGTGATAAGCAGGGTAAGGAACTCACAGAAAATAAGGAAAAAGCTGGAAGATGGAAGGAGTATCTTGAAGATTTATATAAAGGTAGGCAGGACATGGAGGAGCTAGAAAGTGTGGAACAGATAGATGAGGATGACTTAGGTCCTAGCATACTTAGGTCAGAGTTTCATAGAGCATTAAATGATTTACGGAATAACAAAGCAGCGGGGATTGATATGATACCAGCCGAATTAATAAAACACGCAGGGGAAAAAATGCAGGAGCGATTATACAGGTTAGTTTGTAAAATATATAAGAAGGGAGAAGTACCACAGGATTTTCAGCGTAGTAGAATAGTAACAATGCCGAAGAAAATAGGAGCTAATTTGTGTGAGAACTATAGGACCATTAGCCTACTATCACATGCATCGAAGATATTGTTAAAGATTATTTATAGGAGATTAGAAAATAAAGTAGAGGAAAGGCTAGGAGAAGATCAGTTTGGTTTTAGGAAAAACAGAGGGACGAGAGAGGCGATTCTAGCACTAAGAACGGTAGTAGAAGAAAGAAAGAGGGTAGGAAAGGTAACTTGCATAGCTTTTGTAGATTTAGAAAAGGCATTTGATAATGTAGATTGGGACATAATGTTTAGAATTTTAAAAGAAACGGGTATAGATTATAAGGATAGGAGAATAATTTTTAATTTATATAAACACCAAACTGCCTTAGTTAGAATTGAGGGGGAAGAAGAGGTAGCAAAAATAGGGAAGGGAGTTCGGCAGGGATGTACACTCTCACCGTTATTATTTAATCTATATATAGAAGATGCAATAAACAAAGTAAAAGAAGAGTATAGTGTAGGTGTGAATGTACAGGGAGAGAAAATATATATGCTGAGATTCGCCGACGATATAGCTAAAAAGGAAGAAAGCGAAAAGAATTTAGAAAGGGTATTGAATGGTATGCAGGCAGTATTGACTAGGGATTTTAACATGAAAATAAATATAGGTAAAACTAAAGTGATGAGGTGTGACAAAAAGGAATACAGTAGAAAAATGAGGATCACAATAGGAGATAATAGAATCGAAGAAGTGTCAGATTTTTGTTATTTAGGCAGTAGAATCACAAAAGATAATCGAAGCAAGGTAGATATAAAGTGTAGGATAGCACAGGGTAGGAAGGCATTCGTAGAAAAAGAACAGATTTTAAGATCAAATATTGACTTGGGTATTAGAAAAAGATTACTGAAGGTATATGTTTGGAGTGTAGCACTGTACGGGTGTGAGGCGTGGACTATAGGAAAGGAAGAGAAGCGTAGATTACAAGCATTCGAAATGTGGTGTTATAGGAGGATGATGAGGATTGGTTGGGAAGATAAAGTAACAAATGAAGCTGTACTAGAGTTAGTAGGGGAGAAGAGAAGTATCTGGAGAGTGTTACAGCGTAGGAGAGACAGATTAGTAGGGCATATTCTTAGGCATGGGGGGATTATGCAATTGATCATAGAAGGTAGAGTGGAGGAAAAGAGAGGGGTAGGTAGGCCTAGATTGGAGTATGTGAGTCAGATAGTTGAAGACGTTGAGATGAATAGCTATAGGGAGATGAAGGGATTAGCTCAGGATAGATCGGCATGGCGTGCTGTTTCCAACCAATCTTTAGGATTGCGGACTCTTTAACTATTCACTATTCACATTTATTATATATATTTTTTTATTTTAAACTAATAAATAAACTTACCAAAGTACAATCTACATTTATTACTATATAATTTACATTAAATAAACGACCAAAACGAGAATTTAAATAATTAGCAATAATCGCTAATTAATAATTACAAACACAATTTTCCAGACAGATGTAAACGATTATCGTTCAATTCGCAACTATTTACATCATAATTTGAACCGATTATTTTTTAATTCGAACATTAACACTTAATTAAAAATTGGTAATTACGGGTCATTTAGAAAATACATCTTATTTGGGAATATTGCAGATTTTGACGTAAGAAGATAATTAAAATTGCAATTAATGACCTTTTTTAAAATAAATATTCCAATATACCGCTCGTTTTTGTTTCGACATTTTAATTTAATGATAGTTATTAATTATAATAAAAAATAAAAATAAATTATAAGTAATAAAAAATAAAAATAATGTAAATAATTATATAAATAATACGCTATATGTATATATATATATATATATTTAAAATTAGATTATTCATTGAGTGTAAGATTTAAATATGAAATTCGCCTATTTTTAGGAAGAATGTGAGCAATTTGTGTAAAACAGAAAAATGCGAAAATTAGTTTCGCCAGCTTTAATAATACTCGCGAAACGAATTTGTATTTACTAAACAAATAATCAAGTGGCGCAACAAAGAAAAAAAAATTGAATTCGGCAATCACCTTCGAATATATGCTTACAAAATTTATTCATGACAGCGGTACCCCGATTTAAACAAAACTACTACTAAGTACGACTTAGTTACTTAAAATATATATTTTTAAACATGCAGATATATTTTACCGGCAAAAACTAGTAGTTCAAAAATTGAATAGGTCTTATAATATATTATCATAGGTCATAAATTAAAAAATATTGATCTAAAATCGCCGATATATTAAAATATTTTATTTATTTGTTAATCAAAAAGTGATTTTTTTGCAACTTTTTAATAGAATATCGTAATTATCGTTAATTGATGTGATGATGTATAATTTTTCAATTCTGTAAAAACAATGGAAAATATAATTTTCGATGTAATTCGGCTTTGAATAATTCGAAACTAATTTATAATAAATAACTACCATTATAAAAAAAATTAATCGATTGTCGCTAACTTTTTCGGCTTATGTTTTTTTTTGTAAATTAATACGCTGAAGTTATATTTCACCTTTTAGATGATTTAATTTAATTTAATTGTAATTAATCGTTTTTTATTGAAGTAAATCAATATATACAAATAAATACGTTTTATTTTAAAATTTGTAGTAAAATTGATATTTTATTAAGTAATTAGTTCATAATCACTTGGTATATATTTTTTTACACGTTATATTTTAATAAAAAATAAACGGGCTATTTAGAACACGCTGTATAATGCAAATTGCATAAATATATGTATATATGTGTGTGTGTGAGGAAATGATAATTTTTGTATTTTTTTAAATTTTTAATAATCTCAATTAGTGAAGATATTTACTATATATAATATGAAGGTTTTTGCTATTAAAGATAGTAAATATTTATTTATCGGCGATATTTTATAAGATTTATGTATATAAAATATTATATCTCACAAAATTCTAATAATGTTTTATTTAGTGTATTTTTAAAATATTATTTAACATTTTAAATTTATAAATGTTACTGTTATTCTTACTTTTTATTGATAATAATTTTTTTATGACTTAATTAAGATACTATTATTCGCAAATATTTTTTAAAGAATTTATCAAGACATTTTAAGTACGTAATAAATTGTGCACGTTTTAATTTATTCAAATCTTATACATTTAATTGTGAAAATGTTAAAAATATTCGAAATAAATTTATTTTTCTGTTAACTAAGCCGACTATAACTGTACTTTTTTTTTAATATACAGGTTATTTACACCCTGTATGTTAAATTTGTGCTAAAAAATCGATTTAGTGTTATATAATTTTTCGTTCGTTTTTAAAAAATTATTTCAATCGCTAAAAAATTATGTTTCCTTATTTTTTCATTAACTTTTAATTAATATTATTTTAACGTCACGATTTGAAATTTTTAAACGTCAAAATTATTATTTTTACGTGTGTTAAATATAAAATAAACGTTAATATATTTTTTTAAATTAATATAATTTTTTTCTATATATATCAACAAAAAACTTACCAAAAGTTTAAAAAAAAATAAAAAATATATCCTTTGAATCGACACAAAACCACTTAACCGAACACAAATAAAAAATAATTTTTTCGAAAAAAATCACACTTCAAAAAAACAAAATTAACATCCGCCGCTATATCAAATCGAAAAAGTACTACCACAAACAAACTACCGCACTCGATATTATATATAAATTTGCGCTAATAAAAAAAAAAAAAAACGAAACACGCACAAATTTCCAATTAAAAAATATTAATCAAAATTAACAGTATTTTTTTTGCATTATTGCAGTAATTATGGGAAAATCCAAACAAACGGACAAATTGATAATTGCACTTGTCAATTCGGTCTAGTCGAATTAATTGTGATAAATTAATATAACGAGGAAAAATCGTTTTTCCAATTTATTAAACTATTTTTAATAACCCTCAGTTTCGTTTTCTGATAAAACCAACATTTTCTCATTTTTTAAATAATTATTTAGCAAAGTAATTAATTTACCCGTTAGATAGTTTAATTGTGTAGTACTTTTACTTTTTTTTATTAAAAAAAATTATGTCATTTCGTAAAGGGATTGTTTTCAGTCAAAGACAGATTATTTAGTTATCTATCTGTGCTTAAGTGTACTTGACAGTACTGCTGATAAATGTAGTACCGACTAAAAGCGGCCTGCTAAGATTGTTTATAATAATAGTAAGACAGTCCAGCGACGTACGCCCCCCTACCACGCTCAAAGATGATTCACCAACAACAAATGAAGCTATACTTTACTACAAGCACTACTTGATTCGATTTTATACATTTTACACGAAAAAATGAACGTTTTCTTAAAATGTTTTTTTGGCAGGTAGTACTAAAATACTCGTATGTTGTAGTTCCGGACATTGTTGCCAATAAAAATAACATCGTCATAGTTTAAAAAATAAATATACATCATCACATGCTGTAGTTTATATAATCAGCAAATTGTTGTTTTAAAATTAGTAATATTAAATATTTTCATTAAAGCAAATATTAAATAAAAATTATCTAACTATAAAAAATTTAGTGTAACTATCGCATAAGTATTATATTTCTTTAAAAATCATCACTTAGATGCGATATGGCAACGGTGGATGGTACTATATGACACATGCGCATTATGGGTCTCGAACATCCTATGAAATTTACGAAATCTGCAAATTTTTAGGTTAATATTTTTGACAGTGATGTAAGTTTGACAACCATCTGTTGAAAATATTATATACTAAGGCCTTGGAAACATTTTCCAGTGGCGTGTTAATTTTTCGCAAAGTCTAAAAGTAGAACAAAAAAGAAGCTCAACTTTGAGATTTTTCTAAAAAGTAACTAGCACTGCTATAACCTCCAAAATCGGTCATTATCTAATTTAACCCTTTCTAAATGGGTGTTTAAAATATTAAGTCCTTACGACTGCTCTGTAAAAAAAAAATTTCGTTTCAAACTATACCGTGTAAAATTTACATGACAATTGGATGTTTTTAATATATATATAATTTATAATGGAGCGTATCAATTTTTCTTTTCCAAGTATTAAAATTTAAAAATTATATATATATATATATAAACCAACAAAAAATCTGTAGGTGTAAAATTTAATTGCGTATAGTTTAAAAATATTTAATAACATATTTCGAATATATAAATTAAATAATAATAGCGTCTATTATATTTCGAAGGATGCGCGATAATAATCGCTTTTTGCATAAATAAACCTCACATTTTTCATTTGTTTGTTGGCTAAGATGGCGGCAATTAGGCAACACGCAATGGCGGGATAATTCAAATAAATGGCGCGAAACTGACAACGGGGAGCGACTAAAGAATTTTTTTAAGCTGTCTTAATTTTACGGTGTCAATTTGGTAGATAAATTATTTAAAATGTAAAAAAAATTCGATATTATAAAAATACAAAATGTAAATTATATACAGGGTTAAATAATATGTGGTAATGCAACAATAAAATTATGTGTACAAAATTATTTTATAAATAATAAGTAAAATATTAGTTAATAACGAAAAAAATTGAACGAATATTTTCAAATACTCTGTATATATTGCAATATCACCTTCTATGTTGTGTTTTTTAAATATATTTTACGTCAAATAAGTATATAAAATTATAAGTTCAGCAAAATAATATATATTCAATTAAAATGAACTCACCTTGTTTTTTTTTTAAACAATGCATTATTTGTAGATCCATTTCAAATATTTTGCCGCAACTTTTTGTAGATAAAATTTTATACTGCACGATATTAAATATAGCACTAATATTATTTTTACTATTTCCACATTTTTATATAACGCACTGCACTGTGACAAACTTCTATTGATTTTATTAAATAATTATAGACACCCGAAAAAAATGCCAAATAACGCTTTTTGCATCATTCTCACGCTATAATGGCTAACGAGGACGCCATTTCAATAATATACAATTTTTTTATATTTTACTATTTTTCTATAGTATTATAAATAATATTATTTATTTTCGTGGTTAACAAATTAATTTGTCAACTTAATCATTTAAATAACTATTAACGCGTTTGTAATTTTTTTTTTACAAAAAGAAATTTTGTTTCTGAACGTGTTTTCTATTTAATTTTTTTGTAGTATATTGTTTTATAAAATGAATGTAGAAATGCAAAAATCGTTTTCAAATGGAGATTTCTTTTCTTGTTCTTAAAAAAAAACCTTCGGTGCCATTTCAAATTTATATATTAAAAAAATACTTACCAATTTTTTCGAAGACCCAAAAAATGACGATATTTTCAAAAAACCGCTTCTTGCGTTTCGATGAGAATCTGCAACAATTATGAGAAAAAAATTAGTCAAAAAAATTGAATTATAACAAAAGTAAGTATTTGAAAAACGAGACGCTGTACGCCGAGTTTTCAATAGTAACATCTATTCTTTTGTTTGTAATACATTATTTTGTAATTTTAAACACATACAATAAATTTTTTGCTAATAAAACTATAATTTTACTAATTATTTTTCATAAATAACGCACTTGACAAAAAATTAACATCCATTTCAAGATAAAATCATAATTTGATGCGCTTTTAATAAATCTGTTTAGTTTTTATTACTTTTTTACGATACTATACGTGGCAACAATTTTTTTTTTTTCGAAAAAAAAACGTATTTTTTCGTCCCATCGAAATCAAATATTGCAGTTTTTTTATATATTACCCTAACACCCTGTATATAAATATTAGTAATTCTGTCTTATTAGTGTTTTTCTTAATAAATAAAATTTCTAATTAAGCGCTACAATCTCGAATTATAATTTTAGTTTAATCGTTTTTAATTTTAACTATATATTTTTTGAAAATTAAGTAGTAATTGAACTACTATCAAGTTTAACTTTTTTTGCGTTGATCTATTCGAAATTAGTATTTAGATACCATCCACCGTTGCCATACCGCATCTAAATGCTGATTTTGAAAGACACGTTTAAAAAAATACTTTTATAAGTTTTTACACACATTTTTATAGTCCATAATTTTTATTTAATATTTTCATTGATGAAAATATTTAATATTACTAATTTAAAAATAAAAAATTGCTTATTATATAAACTACAGCATCTGATGATGTATATTTATTTTTCAACTAACGAAGAAGTTATTTTCATTGGCAATAGTGACATACGTCATTACACAAACTTTTAGATAACTAATAGAACTAATAAACTATAGATTAATAACCTCTAATATTAAAAAGTAACATTATTTTATAAATATTTAAAAAATCGCATATTTAAATTGTTTTTGCATATTATAAATGATCTTTTTCTAAAAACACGCTATATATTAATAACACAAAGCCGGTATAAAAAATTATGCACATCAAAACATGCACTTTGAACTATTTAATATTTATAAAATGCAAACCGATGGCATTAATGATTTAAATCAATACATTTTTAATTATTTTAAGAACCCGTTCATTACATATTTTAATTACAAGTTGTTTTGTAAAAGAAACAAGTCGATTCTAGTAAAATACCATTATTAATTTAATAACATTATTTACTGGTAAAATGGAAAGTCTCAATATTTATTTCATTTGAATGAAAACTCGTAATTTTTTGCATTTTCTGCAACAATTTAATAGTTTTAATTAAAACGCACGTGTTGAAAATTGCTAAAAATATTTTAGAAGAAATTCTGTCGCTTAATACATTTTTAATTTGCATAATTAAAATTAATTTTTATTGAATTTATAACAAATAAATTAATGTGCAAACTATATGTTCGTTTCTTTCGATTAATATTAATTTGACTACTTGCAGAGACATCTATTGGCAATATGAGGACTAGTCTGTAGTTCATAAAATACTTATTCGACACGAGCGGCCTCTGTGGGGAATATTTTGTCATAACTTTGTATTTAAGTCACTTTAATATCGTAATTATTCACCAGCACCTTTTTTAAGATATCGCATTTTATATTTACCTTTTTTAACATTTTTTTTTAATTCGGGTACTTTTTGGATCATGGTAAAATATATTTTTAATTTTATTCTTTATAAATCTGTACAAAAACCTTCTTTAATATTACAACACATTGACATTATATAATTACTTTTTACTCTACTTTTGAATTATATATTTTTATTTTTTTAATTTCCCTTTTCAATTGCACAAATTAAAAAATTAAAATATATATTATTATATAATAATTTATTATGCATTTGTTCGCCACCTTTAAATTAAAACTTTGAATTTTACGTACCCATGTCTAATTATCTACTCTTTTTTAAATATAATATTTAAAAAAATTTATTTTATTATACAGTAACAATTTTTTATAGATAACATCTAAACCTAAAATATATCACTTTTCCCATTATTTTTTTTACTAATATTTATGTACACTTTTTGTTAATAAAAACTGTCAATTTAAAAATATAATTGTTATTAAATTTTCATCTATTACACTAGAAAATTAAAACACCCCGTATAACATACTAAAATAACGAAAAATTATATACATACACTTTTATGTACTATTTATTCTTTTTTTATTTGCTCGCACATACCCACTAATATTTCTTATTATACAGGGTGTTTATTTGTTTATATTGAGCGATATTTTCCTACGGCAGACAATATTTCGTTGTCACTTTTACGTATGTCAATAATTCGTCATTCATTATTTGACCTACCGTGTATATATTTAATTTTATATACTGTGTGCTTTCAAAAAAGCCGATTTAATTTTTTTAAATATATTTTTCGGCTTCGTAAATTTAAAAAAATTAAGTACGTCCTACTCGCAATCAGATTTTTTAATTCTCTTAACCTTTTCTTAATAAAAAAAATGTTTTTTCGTCAATTTCAATTTTCAAAAAATTTAAAAAACCCTCAAATTCAAATTTACCATACAACTTACTACAAAAAAATGATCAGGACTCAGTATTTCTGAGTACCTAAGTCACTACATGCAAAAAAAATATTGGACAAAAATACAACAAACAAAATCATGCAATTTTTTTTCTACTACAAAAAAATTCAAAAAAAAAACAAAAATGGACGGACAAACAAAAAATGGACGTAGTCATTCACTAAGTACAAACAAAAATTAAAGAACTGTAAAATTTAAATACCGTAAACCATTAAATGAAGACTGTCTATTGCAGCGTTGCCAATTATTGCAGGAGATTCTTCAAATTACACTGAAACAGTACAAATAATACGTGTGAGGTTGCGAAAAATTCAAATATATATGTAAATCATTTTTCGGTTTGGTTATCCTTTGAAAGGTCTAGTCGGGTCCTTCTAGATTTTTATAAAAATAATGAAGCTACGAGAAAATGCGAAAAAATGGCGAATAATGGGTATTTTTCTTGATTAAGTCAAATCAGGTCAACTCATATTGCTAATAAATATCACGTAGGAAAAATTCAAAAAAATAGCAAATTATTATATCATTTTTCGGTTAAGTTAAGTCAGGTTATATGAATTTTTAATACAATCAAGTCAGAAAAATGTTTTCAAGCCAAGTCAAAAAATGGAAAATGAATACATCATTTTTTTGATTAAGACAAGGTAGGTCAGGTCTATAGGAAAGGAAGAGAAGCGTAGATTAGAAGCACTTGAAATGTGGTGTTATAGGAGGATGATGAGGATTGGTTGGGAAGATACAGTAACAAATGAAGCTGTACTAGAGTTAGTAGGGGAGAAGAGAAGTATCTGGAGAGTGTTACAGCGTAGGAGAGACAGATTAGTAGGGCATATCCTTAGACATGGGGGGATTATGCAATTGATCATAGAAGGTAGAGTGGAGGGAAAGAGAGGGGTAGGTAGGCCTAGATTGGAGTATGTGAGTCAGATAGTTGAAGACGTTGAGATGAATAGCTATAGGGAGATGAAGGGATTAGCTCAGGATAGATCGGCATGGCGTGCTGTTTCCAACCAATCTTTAGGATTGCGGACTCTTTAACTAACTAGGTCAGGTCAGATCAAATTAGTTCCATCTACAGTCCCGAGACAAAAATCGAGTTCGGTAAACTTACAAATTAAAGAAATGTCATTTTTTCGAGTCGGGCGTCAAGTTTTCTATACATCAATCACCTTTTTCTTCACGCAACACGTGCCCGGGCACAGGTCGATCCAATCAATACCTGGGCACATTGTCCATGGCGACGCCGCCCTCCTTGCCGCCTTTGGACGGACTGTTGCCGTTAGTGTGCGTGGCGGCCGCGGGGCCCACGTGACCCTGCGCCAAACGCAACGAGCTCAGCCGACTGGCGCCGCGCAGAAGCCGCCACACCGCCACGATCAACATTAGCGAACCGACGACGAGCAAGATTATAGTCAGGGCCGTCTTAATTACAGGCGGCACGGATGTGGCCAGGTGCATGAGTGACGTCATTTCCTCGGGCAGTTCCTCGATGCCCTGCGAGAAGGAAGTGACACGACATTTGTCTTTAAATTTTAAAGAAAAACGAATAATTTTTTCTTATACTTTCAAAAGTTATCGATAGAAATGTTTGATTTTTTAATTGGTTAAGAAAATTTGATTAAAAAAGTGGATGTGATTATACTTAACGGAAAAATAAAACTGAACAATAGAATTTTGGGAAGACAGGAGTGATAAGAAAACACACAAAACATACGTTATTTTTTCAACATTTCGTGCGTTTTCGTCATTTTTTTCAAATTTTTCCTTACCTCTTCAAACCACATGATCGGGAAGACTATGGTGGGGAATGTGGCCACCTGTTTAATGTCTATCACTTGCGATACGGCCAAGTTGATCTGAATCCGAGCTTTGGCTGACAAACCAGCACCCATTAACTGTCAATAATTAACAGTTAAATAACACAATAATCGCAAAATATGTACAATAAAAATTTCTATTATAGGAAATAAAACTATGTTCGAATTGATGTACGATCGCCATTTTTAAACATGGCGAAATTAGTGTAAAATAAATTTTTCTAATAAAATTTCAACTTACGGGTTGAACATCGACGTAGAAGCGATGTTTTTCTGGATCGGGCGGTGAAATGCCGTCGAATGCGGTCCTGTAGCTGTCATTCGCCAGATAGAAGTGGGGGAAACTTAAGAGGACGGGAGAATCTACCAAAAACAAAAAACAAAAAACGATAAGGAAATGAATTGCAAAATCGGTGAGAAATTCTCGAGATATTTTACCGAATTGGCATGCGGAAACGTTAAAGAATCCGGTCGGTGTACAGGGCGGACCCTGAGGGCAGAAACATTCGTTGAAGGGATTCTCTTCGGGGGTGCCGAAGACGTTGGTGGCGGGCGAGAAACGGTACCCAGGCACGTTACCGGCAACTGTTACCTCACTCTCGAACCTTTGGAGAGGAAATGAGAGGAAATAAACAAATCGATCACTAGAAGAATCATTAATATAAAGGAAAAATAAGCGTGGGCCTGTTATAGTACCTTGTGGAACGCCGTGTAGAGAAATATGATACATACGTAGAATAATAATTATAATTTTAATCTGGAAAAAAATATATATCTTAAAAAACGTGAATACGAAACAAAAACATTTTAACTGTTCCATTTTGTTAAATTTATAACTTTTATCTGTTATTAGAATCACTTGCAGATTCTAAATACTTGGATCAAACTGTACAAGTCAAAAATTATTACCTTGTGCAACTCCAAATAAAAATAAAAAATTGTACATCAAAATAGTAAAATTTGAATTTCATTTAAAATATATAATAGCATTGGTACAAGTATAGCACCTTGAGCAACTCCACAATATCTAATAAATCGGTAAATATTCTTCATAAAATTTTATACAACACTTACTTTAATGGCAGCAATCGACATAAGTCCTTGTCAAAAACGTGCAGCGTGGAATTCTTTGTTATGTGTGGTGGGAAAATGGACCCATCACCGCCCAAGATGCTGTTACATTCATCCGTTGTATAATGCGGCAATTTCGCCATACCGTTCACATTATCGATCAAACCATACAGGGAGATGTCGGAGGCGCCAGTGAACATAGTCACATTATCTTTAGATGTGCCATTTTTCTACAAACAATTTTTTATTTTATTTTCATGTAAAAGACACTTTCGGACCGCCCCCAAAAGTTTGTCGCACAACTTACATTGTACATAAGTCCAAACTCTTCGTATGGCAATTTCTGATCTTTCGGAACGACATCTTTGGCCAACTTGAGCAGCGGATCTTCGTAGCCCCAAAGTAACTGGCCCACACTGACCTCAACGAACGGTTTGATTTTTAGTATGTCCATTATGCTGGCCATGGCCAGGCGGAGGAAGCGCGCCGCATGTTTCGACTGAGAGGTGGCGCTCTGAAATCGAAATTGATGCGCGAGGCTGTTACGTCATTAATATTTGATAAAATGGCGCTCGCCGATTTAAGTGTCGGCGTTGTGTCTATCGGGATTTCGTTTTTTGATACTATACAGAGTGTTCGTTAAAAAAATGGTAGTGGTTTATTTTGTGTTTTTATTTTAATGCGGGGATACAAATTTTTGGTTGGTACTAACCAGCATGGGGATATTTGGTACTACAACGACGTCATCTTCCATGCCAGCGCTGGCTTCTTCGTCGAATCGGTAGATTTTTTCTTGATTGAATGTCAACGTGTCATTGTCGTGGAAAACTATATTTTTCTTTTCCCAAGTTTCCCTTTAATCAAACGAAGGGTTATATATATGATAAGTTAATATAAACTATATTTTAGAAAGAATAAACATTTTCAAGTGCAAAAAAAAATTATTTTCAAACAAATTTATAAAAACGTGAAATTATAATTTAGATTCCTCACTACTTGAGTAATATATTTTCATCATCAAACAATTGAATCAAATTACATAGACTATTGGCTAGCAGTCATGCGTAATAATACTATACAGGGTATCGTTTAATGGCATATAACACTAGCGACAAAAAAAAATACAATATATAATGTGCGTTTTTATTGAAAATATCGTTTTTAAATTGATATTTGCAATTTCAAGTAATACATTTTTAATGCTTTTTTTATATATATAAAAAAATCACTTTGTATATTTATTTAATACAGTAAAAAATTCTATATAGGTATTTTAATTATTTCTTTAAAAAATATTAATTGAAATTCTAAGAAAATGTATTAATTTATTAGTTAATAAAAATTATTGTAAGTTTCAAAAATGTTCGATGACAGATGTAGAGTGACTGTGTATAATGGAACACTCGGTATAATCGCAGCGATCACTTATGCAACAAGAAAGTCGCGAACTATTATAAATATCACGTATACAGAGTGAGTCAAGCATTGATAATAGTAGTGTATTATTTATAAGTCGGTGCGGCATTGATTAGGTAAAGAAAAATAATATTAAAAAGTAGAAATTATAGAGAAATAATAGCGGAAAAGTGTTGTATTGTATGCATTGGTGAAGGATAGATGTGCAAAGAAGAGATTTGTTAATGTAATAGTGAGAAGATTTCATTTTTAAGGTGTGTTTTGTATTAAAAATATATAGTTAATAAAAAATATAAAAATTGCAACTTTTAAACGGTTTTTACAAGTTTCTTTCTTGAACTATGTACAAAAAAAAACATGTACAATTTTTTTCCTATATATATATATATAATATCTAATCAGAAGTATTGTAAATTATAATTTTTCATGGTTTTTTTTAATCTTTTTAAATTATATTAATAATAAATACGAAAAATTATATTAAATAAAAATATATACACACGGGGGGTAATGAGAAAAAAATAAATTTCTTATATTTAGTCAAAATTGTCATATTGCAAAGTACATTTACTTCACCTCATACAGGGTA
Organism: Leptodirus hochenwartii; assembly: GCA_947310635.1. NCBI lineage: Eukaryota > Metazoa > Arthropoda > Insecta > Coleoptera > Leiodidae > Leptodirus > Leptodirus hochenwartii. The sequence goes on from OX371186.1 coordinate 26,350,536, forward strand.
ATACGAAAATATAAATAATAAAATTCTGGGATTTTTATATTTTGAATAAAAATGTTCATATATTTTCTTTAGGTCATATGTGGATCATCCTGTATATACAGTATAACATCGATGTATATATGTGTGTATGTATTACAGCTTACTAAGTGAGGAGAAAGTCAATCTTGAAATATTCTCAAAACGACTGAATATATAAGCAATACGTGCATTGGAACTTTGGTACTTTTGAGGTGTTTTATTGGATATATTGAGGTGACTGTATACAGAGTGTTGCTAAAATACACTCTAGCTGATTGTGGAATAAACAACACATTATCTATTAAAATATTAAAAAGTCTAACAGTCTGATTAATTGGCTTAACTTTAAATTTTGTGAAATAATTTGCAAATTCTGTAATTCGCAATCTTATTTTAATAAAGAATGACATGGGAAATGTCAATACGTCTTTAGAAAACCCAGCTGTCGATGATGAATGTTAATATTTAAATTGCTAACATCAACAGTCGTAATGTATAATAAATTAAATAACTGTAGGAAAATATATTTGCACATATAAAAGCATATTTTATAAGATTTTTGATGATTGCAGTTGCAAAACGCCCTCTAGTGGATGCTGTTGTGTACTATAGCTTACTTTGTAATAAAATTGGTGCATTTATTACATTATTTTATATCATTTGAATATTTCTCGTCAAGTTATTCGACGTTATGAATGTTCTTCTTAATAAATTTCGAAAAATTAATCACAAAATAGGCTAGACGTACATTTCATTCTATATAAAAAACATATAATAATCAATAGCCAACTAACATTTACGCGAAAATTGGTACACATAATCATCATCGCTCCTAATAAGTATATAATAATTTGAAATAATAATAAAAATTAAAAAAACAAAAGTAATTCTTCTACCTGTATATATATGGTCCGATTTCATCAACGACCGGTTTCGAGCCGTTGTTAAGGAACTCATCAGCGTTCGTCACATTGTAAATATAGACTTTAATGTAGGGCGTAACAGGTGGTTTTGCCCACCAGCCGAATGTTTGCGAGCCCTGCTTTAATATCACTTGCTGCAATTGCAAATAGAAAAGAGTACAGGAGAAAGTAATTTAAAAATATATACAATTAATCGTAGGAATATTAATAATATAGGCTGGTGATTTATTTATATTTTTTTATGTACTGGCAATTGTTTATTGTAATTGTGCATGGGTAATTAATTTATTCATAACGAGTTTAATTGTTTATATAAAAAATAATAAAAATTCATACACCATCGATGCTATAACTATTGTAAAAATAATTTTACTTATCGATTTCTTTTTTTTTATTGTATATGTTGTAATTTGATATTGCGTTACATTTGGCATTTCTGGACATTGTTGCCATGTTTCCAAAAAAATCCCACTTTCAAGGATTAAAAATATAAATAATACAAGCTACGCCATATTGTTTTTGCCAAAAAATATACAGACGGAAAATAATTAGTGAAAAAATTAAAATCGCAGTTTATTCATCAATAAAAGTCGAGGAAATTGGTTTATTGTAAGTACCATAATGGTTCCTTATACAAAGTATTATAGTACCATATAGGTATTTTATGAAATCAGCTGTAAAAAAAAATTATTATTTTTTTAACTTACCGAATCTATAATTGCATTAAACATACTAGTGAAGAAAAGCGCTTGTAAAATACCAGCTAATATTAAAATAACGCCTAGGCCTGCTAGGATCCCTGCAACAAAAAGAAACACACATATACAGGTCGACTCAATAAAATTTACACTTCCTAAAGAAAACCCCACAAAATGAAATAACATCCACTTTTAGAAGAAGAAGACAAAAGTACCTACACCACCGCATCAACAAAATTAAAAAATGTCAACAAATTATTCTTCGTTCAAATATCAGAATACATCTTAAACACGCTGTACATATGCGATCGATTCCCATCACCAATAACTAGTTGAATAATTACAATCGTCCAATTAAACACTCTCAATCAGCTGAGTGTGACCTTTATAGTGGGTTAAGTTGGGTGTAACGCTGGTCGACTATAGACGAAGAATGCAAGAAGTGCTGGCGGATGATGATGATGATGGCGAGAAGGCAAAACGAGTTTGCCATTTTTCTTACATTTTTACGATCGCAAATGGCTATAGATAGATTGAATCGCGTGGTATTGGCAACACTGGATATGGATTGGCGGCGTCGGGTCGCATTTATTACAGCGAACATTTGATTAAAAATATTATATAATTAGATAAAAAAAAATTAGATGATTAAATAAAAAATGTTTCGTTATATTATTTAAAATGGTGGCGGATTTCATTGTGGAATGAACCTGTTTATTATTATTATTAATATATATAGAGAATTTGACAAAGGATGTCGGTTTCTATGGAAACAGCGAAATATTTAAACCACTAGAAAATATCTTAAGTAAACAATTGATTTATACATCTTGGATTGCTATTTATCTTGAACTAACACGGATATATTTAAATTATTAGTGAGAAAAATTATATATTCATTTATTTCTTGCTAGGAAATTTCAAAATTCCATTCTAGCTTCAACAAATCAGCAAAATACTTTAAAAGAACATAAATTTCAATTTATATATATATATAATTTTACTAGTTGTTATTTTCAAATTCATTAAAATAATTAAAACATTTATAAAATTATTTAGAACTTAATAATGACTAGCTATATCGTATATATAATTAATATATAATTACTTAAGTAAGTAATTTTCTTTCCATTTGCGTCAGCAAAATATTTTGTGTTTATAATTAAAAAGCAAACTAAAATGTCACCATTTTAAATTTAACAAATCAAAAAATCGTCGACAACGTCATTTGATGACATTTTTTAAAATATCTTGTGAATAATAATCGATTAGAAAAATAGAATTGAAAATTATAATAAGTAATAATAAAAAGTAAAAACAAATTATTATTATTTGTAAAAAAAATCCTTGAAAATGGGATTTTTTTTTAAGAATAAACGACAACAATGCAACATTGTAAATGCTAAATTTTGCGAAATATCTATCTAAGGGATATATATAGTTTTAGTTCAAACTAAAATTATTGATTATTATTATTATATTACTTATAATTTTGATATTTATTAAACGCTTTATTATTCACCTCGGCCATAAAATCAAATAAATCTTAAGTTATTGTCGATCTTTTTTTTTAATTCACCAATTCACGTCGATTAGTAGCCATAAAAACTATTTTATTACAAATAAAAACATTTTCTGCAAAGTTACGCATGACGTTGGACATTATGTTATATATATAAATAAAAAAATAAATAGAAGAATGGCCTAATTGTTACAAGAGTAACATGACCGCGATAATAAATAGCGATTGTTTAGTAACTAGGTAACATACTGATTTTTGTCAGCTGAATTATTTGCTGGTCAGTTCTTTTGTTATAATAGTTATGTTCTTGTGTTCAAGATGGCTACTGTTAATGGGAAATGTGGTACCTGTGACGTTGCCAAATCGAGAAATTAAAGTACTGAAAATTGGCATTAAGAAATTTGTGTGATTTTAGGACGAATGAATGTTAGGAATTAATTTGTTCGAAGTATCGAACTAAGTGTATATATAAATAGTGTCTTGAAATATTTTTTTTTACTATTAAATAGTTATATAAATAGTCTATTAACTATATAGTCAATAAATATTAATATTAGGCTGTAAAGTTTAATACAATATTGTTTAAAAAAATAATTAATATATATAAATGAATCTTAATATTTATCAAATTAGCCATTATTGCGAAAACTAGAACACCTAAACCACGTCAGTTCTAAATACAATATTTTTTGTAAAAAAAATATATAATTTCCATTTAAGAGTAAAATTATTTACTTTAAACAATGAGAAATCAACCACAATATATAAAAAATAATAATAATCATATAATCCCGCAATGCAAATTATTTCCTAACTTAATAATGCGCTATCTGGGTCATTATAAATTACGAAAATTGCTCCTTTCATCCATTTCTTATTTCTGCTAAAGCCTAACTGTATTGTATCTACATCCGATCGGCGATATATACAAATTAATGCATAAAATATAGAATATAAAAATTTAATAGCCTTATTATGTATTATAGTAACATATAGGCAAAATCTTCTTCATTAGTGCACTCAAAAAATATTAAATTACGTAAATTCATATTTTATTCGACAGTGCAACTTCCCGTGGCGCAATAAAAATTGCCTAACCATCAAATTGAAATTGTACTAACCCACAAGAGAGAAAAAAACATTTAAGAATTGCATTTCTATTGGTGATATAACCATCGAAACAATCAAAATAAAATCGCCGCGATTTAATGCTGTGTAGTATTACCGATTAGATGGATGTGCACAGAACGTAATTGTCATAAGTATAATATATAATATTTATACGGTAAGTCGAGTCAACTCATTTGTTTATATAACAAAACAACACACCATCGAGTTCCTCTTTCGTAATGGCACCAACAATGTTCAATAGATATGCAAAAGAGATGCCCAAGAAAGACACGGAATTTTAGCCGTAGATACATATGTCAGAAAATTAATTGTATTATTATAGTAGGTGTTGTACTTGAAAAAATAATAATTTAAAAAATTGTTGGTAGCACAATTGTTTTTTTTTATTTGGTATTAAAGCTATATATATTGGGAATAGTTCAATTCTATGGTATTAATTATTATGGTAACCGATGTATTAAAGTTATATTTTATTTTTTGAATTGCAGTATCGTAGTTATATTTTTTAATTTATAAACTGCGAATTAAATAATATTTCAGTAGTAAGGATTTGTCACTTAAATTATATTTCATTAGTATGGTTATGGTTTAGTATTTCATTAGTGGGGGTTTAAATCACATTTCATTAGTATGGTTTTGTCCCTTAAATCATATTTCAGTAGTATTTTGTGTCCGTTAAATCATATTTCAGTAGTAAGTTTGTGTCCGTTAAATCATATTTCAGTAGTAAGTTTGTGTCCGTTAAATCATATTTCAGTAGTAAGTTTGTGTCAGTTAAATCATATTTCAGTAGTAAGTTTGTGTCAGTTAAATCATATTTCAGTAGTAAGTTTGTGTCCGTTAAATCATATTTCAGTAGTGAGTTTGTGTCCGTTAAATCATATTTCAGTAGTAAGTTTGTGTCCGTTAAATCATATTTCAGTAGTAAGTTTGTGTCCGTTAAATCATATTTCAGTAGTAAGTTTGTGTCCGTTAAATCATATTTCAGTAGTAAGTTTGTGTCCGTTAAATCATATTTCAGTAGTGAGTTTGTGTCCGTTAAATCATATTTCAGTAGTGAGTTTGTGTCCGTTAAATCATATTTCAGTAGTAAGTTTGTGTCCGTTAAATCATATTTCAGTAGTAAGTTTGTGTCCGTTAAATCATATTTCAGTAGTAAGTTTGTGTCAGTTAAATCATATTTCAGTAGTAAGTTTGTGTCAGTTAAATCATATTTCAGTAGTAAGTTTGTGTCCGTTAAATCATATTTCAGTAGTGAGTTTGTGTCCGTTAAATCATATTTCAGTAGTAAGTTTGTGTCCGTTAAATCATATTTCAGTAGTAAGTTTGTGTCCGTTAAATCATATTTCAGTAGTAAGTTTGTGTCCGTTAAATCATATTTCAGTAGTAAGTTTGTGTCCGTTAAATCATATTTCAGTAGTAAGTTTGTGTCAGTTAAATCATATTTCAGTAGTAAGTTTGTGTCCGTTAAATCATATTTCAGTAGTAAGTTTGTGTCCGTTAAATCATATTTCAGTAGTAAGTTTGTGTCAGTTAAATCATATTTCAGTAGTAAGTTTGTGTCAGTTAAATCATATTTCAGTAGTAAGTTTGTGTCCGTTAAATCATATTTCAGTAGTAAGTTTGTGTCCGTTAAATCATATTTCAGTAGTGAGTTTGTGTCAGTTAAATCATATTTCAGTAGTAAGTTTGTGTCCGTTAAATCATATTTCAGTAGTAAGTTTGTGTCCGTTAAATCATATTTCAGTAGTAAGTTTGTGTCCGTTAAATCATATTTCAGTAGTAAGTTTGTGTCAGTTAAATCATATTTCAGTAGTAAGTTTGTGTCCGTTAAATCATATTTCAGTAGTAAGTTTGTGTCCGTTAAATCATATTTCAGTAGTAAGTTTGTGTCCGTTAAATCATATTTCAGTAGTAAGTTTGTGTCCGTTAAATCATATTTCAGTAGTAAGTTTGTGTCAGTTAAATCATATTTCAGTAGTAAGTTTGTGTCCGTTAAATCATATTTCAGTAGTAAGTTTGTGTCCGTTAAATCATATTTCAGTAGTAAGTTTGTGTCCGTTAAATCATATTTCAGTAGTAAGTTTGTGTCCGTTAAATCATATTTCAGTAGTGAGTTTGTGTCCGTTAAATCATATTTCAGTAGTAAGTTTGTGTCAGTTAAATCATATTTCAGTAGTAAGTTTGTGTCAGTTAAATCATATTTCAGTAGTAAGTTTGTGTCAGTTAAATCATATTTCAGTAGTAAGTTTGTGTCAGTTAAATCATATTTCAGTAGTAAGTTTGTGTCAGTTAAATCATATTTCAGTAGTGAGTTTGTGTCAGTTAAATCATATTTCAGTAGTAAGTTTGTGTCCGTTAAATCATATTTCAGTAGTAAGTTTGTGTCCGTTAAATCATATTTCAGTAGTAAGTTTGTGTCCGTTAAATCATATTTCAGTAGTAAGTTTGTGTCAGTTAAATCATATTTCAGTAGTAAGTTTGTGTCAGTTAAATCATATTTCAGTAGTAAGTTTGTGTCCGTTAAATCATATTTCAGTAGTAAGTTTGTGTCCGTTAAATCATATTTCAGTAGTAAGTTTGTGTCAGTTAAATCATATTTCAGTAGTAAGTTTGTGTCCGTTAAATCATATTTCAGTAGTAAGTTTGTGTCCGTTAAATCATATTTCAGTAGTAAGTTTGTGTCCGTTAAATCATATTTCAGTAGTGAGTTTGTGTCAGTTAAATCATATTTCAGTAGTAAGTTTGTGTCCGTTAAATCATATTTCAGTAGTAAGTTTGTGTCCGTTAAATCATATTTCAGTAGTAAGTTTGTGTCAGTTAAATCATATTTCAGTAGTAAGTTTGTGTCCGTTAAATCATATTTCAGTAGTAAGTTTGTGTCAGTTAAATCATATTTCAGTAGTAAGTTTGTGTCCGTTAAATCATATTTCAGTAGTAAGTTTGTGTCCGTTAAATCATATTTCAGTAGTAAGTTTGTGTCCGTTAAATCATATTTCAGTAGTAAGTTTGTGTCCGTTAAATCATATTTCAGTAGTGAGTTTGTGTCAGTTAAATCATATTTCAGTAGTGAGTTTGTGTCCGTTAAATCATATTTCAGTAGTAAGTTTGTGTCCGTTAAATCATATTTCAGTAGTAAGTTTGTGTCCGTTAAATCATATTTCAGTAGTAAGTTTGTGTCAGTTAAATCATATTTCAGTAGTAAGTTTGTGTCCGTTAAATCATATTTCAGTAGTAAGTTTGTGTCCGTTAAATCATATTTCAGTAGTAAGTTTGTGTCCGTTAAATCATATTTCAGTAGTAAGTTTGTGTCCGTTAAATCATATTTCAGTAGTAAGTTTGTGTCAGTTAAATCATATTTCAGTAGTAAGTTTGTGTCAGTTAAATCATATTTCAGTAGTAAGTTTGTGTCCGTTAAATCATATTTCAGTAGTGAGTTTGTGTCCGTTAAATCATATTTCAGTAGTAAGTTTGTGTCCGTTAAATCATATTTCAGTAGTAAGTTTGTGTCCGTTAAATCATATTTCAGTAGTAAGTTTGTGTCCGTTAAATCATATTTCAGTAGTAAGTTTGTGTCCGTTAAATCATATTTCAGTAGTGAGTTTGTGTCCGTTAAATCATATTTCAGTAGTGAGTTTGTGTCCGTTAAATCATATTTCAGTAGTAAGTTTGTGTCCGTTAAATCATATTTCAGTAGTAAGTTTGTGTCCGTTAAATCATATTTCAGTAGTAAGTTTGTGTCAGTTAAATCATATTTCAGTAGTGAGTTTGTGTCCGTTAAATCATATTTCAGTAGTAAGTTTGTGTCCGTTAAATCATATTTCAGTAGTAAGTTTGTGTCCGTTAAATCATATTTCAGTAGTGAGTTTGTGTCCGTTAAATCATATTTCAGTAGTAAGTTTGTGTCCGATAAATCATATTTCAGTAGTATGTTTATGTCAAATAAATCATATTTCAGTAGTATGTTTGTGTCCGATAAATCATATTTCAGTATTACTGTTGTATCCGTTAAATCATATTTCAGTAGTAGGGCTGTGTCGCTTAAATCATATTTCAGTAGAAAGGATTTGTCACTCGAGTCATATTTCAGTAGTATGGATTTGTCACTTAAATCATATTTCAGTAGTAAGGATTTCTGTGGTTCCTTCTCATTTTTAACTAAGATTTGTCGATTCTGGACCATCTTCATTTCGAGGAGTGAGAAGACACTTAAGTAAAACAGTAGATTTTGAGGAGGAGGCAAATAGTGTAGGACATAATTTAAATACAGGATTTGTCAAAAATAAATCCTAAAAAAAGAACTCCCTGCCTGTTTGCGCGCCACTGGTAGGAATTCTCGATACAATATTTATAAACGATATATTATCCAGTATTACCAATGTAAGATATCCATAGAAACACACCGTTAATAACAATGAAAATAAAACAGTTCTCATTACGTAACTACGGTAACAACCAACCAACTATATATACTGTAATAACATAAACTAAATACACATTGTGACTCGATTCTATATTGCATTTTGAATTTATAATTAACGCTATTATGACCGACGTTGGCCCAAGTTTCCACGACCATCTCTTTCTATCCCATTTGTATCTTCTGTATAAGTTATATATATATATAACGAGTGTGCGTATTTTTTAAGAATAGGATAGCTATATGTACATAATACATATGAGATATGTTCTTTTATTATACGATTGTGAGATATTACCACGGCAACGTAATATGTTTAAGAGGAAACAATTACATGGGGGCTTTTGTATTTACTTGGTAGGTGCAAAGTGAATTCTATACGTCACTAATAAAATTTGTTACATCAATTAAATATACAATTAAATATATATGTACGTTTATAATCTATAATGTTAACTTATAATCTATAATGTTATCTGTGTGATATATAATTAAAAATTTTATTAATTTATTAAACAATAAAGATTTATAATTAAACAATCGCGACATTTGACATATGAAAACGTAAGTAGTTTATATGTGGTATCAACAAACATATGAACTACTTATATAATATGGCTACTTTGGCGAAAAAAAATCAAATTAAAGTTTATATAAAAATATATACCTAGTCCATGATATTGCCTAACAACTTATTTTTTTTTAAAACCACTCTGTATATTACTGCAAAATTTTATTGAACGTAATATTCACGCGATTGCTTTTTTTAAAATTTTATTATAATGAGTTTTAATTCGAGCTCATCGAGTCTTTAGATTTGAATGTCCATTGAAAGCAAAAGCGAGCGACTTAAGACTTATTAGTGGGCGACCTTGCCTGCCGTTCGGATCAAAAGTATTTATAATAATAATAATTACATGAAAATGTATTCTTGGAATATTTTCATGTCTGTACGGTGAGCGTGGTTGTACACGTCTCTTCCTTACATTGAAAAAAAAATTGACGAATTATTATAGCGGTCAATGCTGAAGACTTTGCTCGACTACAACGCTCGGCTTTGTCTTTTGAACGAGTTTTTATTGGCTATATATATATATATATATATATATACAATTTTATTAATTAATTTTGATTTGCAAGACCCAAAAAATAAATCTATTAATTTAAAACATATATATATATACAGGGTGGTTCATATATCGGCATAGTATTAATATGAACAATCATATTCTACTATTGTATTAAGTCAATAAAAAATATATATAGGGTGCTGCGTCATAATGCTTTTTCAGAATCACAAGCGCAGGATATATACGTGGAAAATGCCAGGAGATATAGGGAGGTATCAGATAGATTACATACTGGTTAAAGAGAGGTTTAGGAACCAGATTAAGAATTGTAAGAGTTACCCTGGAGCAGATATTGATAGTGATCATAATTTAGTAGTCCTGGACTCAGAGGTCAAATTCAAGAAATTACAGAAGTCTAAACAGGTCAGAGTAGATGTCGATAGGTTAAAATTAGCTGATGTATGTGAAAAGTACAAGCAGAAAGTAGAAATCATGGCTAATGGAACATCTAGGAACGACATAGATTGCGAATGGAGGGAAATCAGAAATGGGTTAACTACAGCAGCAAATGAAGTATTAGGCACAAAGAAAAGGGCAGGTAGGAGGGAATGGATCACGGAAGAAATAGTGGAAATGATAGAAGCAAGAAGGAAAATTAAAATTGGAAACACAGAAGCAGGACAGAAAAAATATAAGGAACTAAGGAACTTAATTAATAGGAAATGCAAGCTAGCGAAAGAAGAGTGGATAAAAAGAAACTGTGAGGATATTGAGGAGGATATGAGAAGAGGTAAAGTAGATTTGGGCTACAGGAAAATTAAGTCACATTTTTCTAAAGTAAAACCAAAGGGTAACATTATATGTGATAAGCAGGGTAAGGAACTCACAGAAAATAAGGAAAAAGCTAGAAGATGGAAGGAGTATCTTGAAGATTTATATAAAGGTAGGCAGGACATGGAGGAGCTAGAAAATGTGGAACAGATAGATGAGGATGACTTAGGTCCTAGCATACTTAGGTCAGAGTTTCATAGAGCATTAAATGATTTACGGAATAACAAAGCAGCGGGGATTGATATGATACCAGCCGAATTAATAAAACACGCAGGGGAAAAAATGCAGGAGCGATTATACAGGTTAGTTTGTAAAATATATGAGAAGGGAGAAGTACCACAGGATTTTCAGCGTAGTAGAATAGTAACAATGCCGAAGAAAATAGGAGCTAATTTGTGTGAGAACTATAGGACCATTAGCCTACTATCACATGCATCGAAGATATTGTTAAAGATTATTTATAGGAGATTAGAAAATAAAGTAGAGGAAAGGCTAGGAGAAGATCAGTTTGGTTTTAGGAAAAACAGAGGGACGAGGGAGGCGATTCTAGCACTAAGAACGGTAGTAGAAAAAAGAAAGAGGGTAGGAAAGGTAACTTGCATAGCTTTTGTAGACTTAGAAAAGGCATTTGACAATGTAGATTGGGACATAATGTTTAGAATTTTAAAAGAAACGGGTATAGATTATAAGGATAGGAGAATAATTTTTAATTTATATAAACACCAAACTGCCTTAGTTAGAATTGAGGGGGAAGAAGAGGTAGCAAAAATAGGGAAGGTAGTTCGGCAGGAATGTACACTTTCACCGTTATTATTTAATCTATATATAGAAGATGCAATAAACAAAGTAAAAGAAGAGTATATTATAGGTACAGTGTGTACAGGGAGAGAAAATATATATGCTGAGATTCGCCGACGATATAGCTATATTGGAAGAAAGCGAAAAGAATTTAGAAAGGGTATTGAATGGTATGCAGGCAGTATTGACTAGGGATTTTAACATGAAAATAAATATAGGTAAAACTAAAGTGATGAGGTGTGACAAAAAGGAATGCAGTAGAAAAATGAGGATCACAATAGGAGATAATAGAATCGAAGAAGTGTCAGATTTTTGTTATTTAGGCAGTAGAATCACAAAAGATAATCGAAGCAAGGTAGATATAAAGTGTAGGATAGCACAGGGTAGGAAGGCATTCGTAGAAAAAGAACAGATTTTAAGATCAAATATTGACTTGGGTATTAGAAAAAGATTACTGAAGGTATATGTTTGGAGTGTAGCACTGTACGGGTGTGAGGCGTGGACTATAGGAAAGGAAGAGAAGCGTAGATTACAAGCATTCGAAATGTGGTGTTATAGTAGGATGATGAGGATTGGTTGGGAAGATAAAGTAACAAATGAAGCTGTACTAGAGTTAGTAGGGGAGAAGAGAAGTATTTGGAGAGTGTTACAGCGTAGGAGAGACAGATTAGTAGGGCATATTCTTAGGCATGGAGGGATTATGCAATTGATCATAGAAGGTAGAGTGGAGGGAAAGAGAGGGGTAGGTAGGCCTAGATTGGAGTATGTGAGTCAGATAGTTGAAGACGTTGAGATGAATAGCTATAGGGAGATGAAGGGATTAGCTCAGGATAGATCGGCATGGCGTGCTGTTTCCAACCAATCTTTAGGATTGCGGACTCTTTAACTAACTAGCGTCATAAAAACAAAAAATTCAATGTTAATGTCGATTTATTATTTAATATACTGATTTATTCAACCACGTTTACCATATTTTTAAATAATAAAATTTTCATCAAGACCACAGAAGGTTAATACCATCTAAACTGCTGTTACAAATCAATAATTAAATAAACAAACGGTAAAGGCAGACAGCTTATTTCACTTTAATTTTTTTTTTCCACCGAACTTTGGTGTTCATTAAATGACTTAAGATTCGGCACAAGGTTGGCAACGACGGGAACGTTCCCATAACAACCACACACATGAAGATATTTACTTAATACACCTGGCAATATGTCATAAACACTTCACTTGTACAGTAATATACTTTTAGCGCAAATTAAAATGTTACTTAGTAACGTAACTAAATAACAGGATCTGACATAGAAATGGTCCCCGTTTAGTGCGATTGTTATATATGTAACTTAACATGCAGCTAGAGTAGTTAGGAGGTGGTCGCGGGTTCGAATCGTATTTTAAGATTTTCTTGCAGATTAAAAGAAAATTGCTTATTATATGGATGATTGTGAATTACACGAAAAATGTTAGCTAAAAAATCGTTTAAAAAACGATACAGGGTGGTTCGAACTTGCCAATTTTCTTAGTATGTAAAATATATGTAAGAAAATTTATTAAATAGAAATAATAGAGTATTTTATAATAAAAAATACTAGAAAACATATTTTTTACTTATTTTTGCTATATTACGCAAGCATAAATTTTAAATAAAATATATATAACAGATTAATTGTGTTATTACCATCATTTCATCTTTCCCATGTTGCCACATAGTGCATATTATTTACCACGGTTTAAGACAATAGATTGCATAAAAACTCCACTATATTCATTTTCAAAAAGTGTAGAAATTTGTTCAACATTCTAATATTAGAAATAAAATTATATACACTTAAAGCAAACCTATAAAAAAAAAAAAGTATTGCTCTTTTAGTTAAAATAGAATACTTACACCATTTTTTCAGAAACGAACTAAATAGTTTAGACCACAATTTTTCTCTGCCCTTCATTTTTGATTTTATTTATTTATTTATAGTTTTTTACACCAAAATATTTTACACTTTTGTGTACACTCTGTATATATATTCAAATAGGACACTAGATTTATTATGTAGACGTTGTTTTCAGGTTTCCATGACAATGACTTTGACACCTGTCACATTGACGTTTAATATGTCATCTGCATAAATGAAGATTGGAGTTGTTAAAATAGACTAAATTAAAAAAATTTATAATAATGGTGATTTTTTTTTAATTTTGCGAAGAGTAAAATAACTTTATACAATAGAAATTGAAGAAAGCGAAATTAAATGAATTTAGAAGAGTACAAACAAAGTATCATTCATTCACGTCAAGAAATTAAATTGAAATACATACCGGGTGTTGCATTTTATTTATTTTAATGTGATTTTTTTTTTATTAATTAAAGAATATAAATTCTAAAGTTGCTTCTTTGGATTATTATTATTCTTTTTAATAAATTCTAAAATTATAGATGGCGTTATTTGTCTTTTGTTATATATTAGTCAGATTTTTTTTTTAAGAAAAATATGGGACATTATAATAATTTTATTTATTTTAAATATTGTAGAAAAATTAAATTCTCGAAAATTAAATATTATAAGTAAAATGACTATTTAATTAAAAAATGGCATTTAAAAAAATCTAAAAAAATGTTACCTCCATTAAAAAATTAAAGAAACATTAATTAGTTACTTAAAAATGATAATTTACACAGAAAAAGCATTTAAAACAGAAACGTATCGCCTCAATATATTATTTTTAATTGTCGCATCCATAGTGCAAGGATTTTTATATTTTTTTATCACCGGGTGTAATTATTCTATTTATTCGCTTTAATCGAACGATAGCATGTTTTCCTCTATTAATAATGAAAAGAAACGCAATTAAAAACTTTATTTGTCGATACTAAATAAAATTAATTTATGTTTTGACGTGATTATTATTTAATTATTGAAAAATATATAATTGGTATAAAAATATTAACTTATAAGAATAATTGATAATGTAGAGAACACTTTTGAGCATTAATGCGTAAATGCATTATATATATGTTAACACAAAAAGTAAATTGATTGTGGCGCCATCTTTGGTGGCGGCCACCAAAGCTACGCGTAAATTGTGCGCTCCGCGATGCGCAGTTGTTTGATGTTTACATTTACCTGTCAAACTTCAATGAAATGATATATTTAATAAAAAATTCGCAAAATAATATACTGAGAGTAGTTTAATGAATTTAGATCTAAAAAACATATAAAATCTTCCGAACTAATATATTTAAGTTTCCTAACCATAAAAAGAATAAAGTTACAACAATAATTTTTCGAACAAATGGACGAAATTTATACGTAAAATTTAAATATTTTTCTTAAAACTAAAAAAATACCCGACCTGACCGTTTCCCCACCCGACCCGATTCTTGAATCACTTTCTTTTACTTTAAAATGACTAAATATAAATATTGATTAAGATACAGTCGGTATTTTGATTAAGTCAAGTGAAATCAGCTGACATTAATTGCAAATACGGACGATACGAATATAGGTTATCGTGGAGACATCTGTCATTTTACTGTCTGTAATGTCAGAATTAATTGTTTGTTAATATTAGATGATTGCTTTTAATTTATACGAGTGAAATAATCGATTGGATTGAATTATGCTCGTTGTTTGTAAGAATTCATTTAAAATGGTATTTTTACGATATATAAGTTAAAATAATGAAGTTAAAAATTATTACCTCACCTACGTTTTATTTAACAACACAATTTAAAAATTAATTAACGAAAAACAACTCAAATATACAAAAACAATAAAATTACTCGTATAATAAATATTTTTAAATATCTCCATTTTCTTTAATTTTACGGTAAAAAAAAATTACATTAGCAAGTCTAAATCCACTTACTATTGTAAAAGATAATTATTTTCGTATAATATTTAAGCAATCATTAGCACAACTTGTTATTACATTAGTATCCAAATTAATTTAAATAATACTGTACAGGGTGCCGATATTTATTAAAAAAATAACAATTCTTTCTTATAATCAGTATTATTTTTTTAAGCATTATATTTAACTAGAACCGACTTAAGCACCATCCTACATGGTAACCATATTTAAAAAATATTAATTAAATATAATAATTCGCCGGAATTATTAAGAATTGTTAATCCAACGTTAAAATTCACAACAAGTACAATTATATAATTGCTGTTTACGAAACATCCTGTATTACCCAAAGAAGCAACTTCGCTTAAGCATACCTTAACGCTTATATATATGCTATTTTGCAACTGTTAAATGTTTAATACAAACAATCGACGACTATACTCGTTTCTTTAGCATTAAATGCGAAACCTTTAAAAATTAATAATAATAATAATAAACACAAGAAACGCAATTAATATATTAACTGCTGAATCAATAATAACACGGAAAAAAATACAAATTCTAAACCAATCAATTAATATAATCCATGGATTCGGTAAAATAAAATAAAAACAATAACACTCAAACAAAACACAATTTTAAAGAACAAAACGCCATAGCGAAAAAAAAATTTCTCCGCTGCTCGTAATTATACCGCGTGTTTATAATACCAATTTCGAATTAATCCGATTTGGGGCCACTGAACAATATAATCTAGGTTATACACTGCGTTAGCCACGAAAGCACTTGCGCTGGTTCGTTGTTCGAGGTGGTACCTCGCGATGGTACCCCAGTGAGCGCTCCCGTGTGCGCAACAACGACTCGACTCGTTAACACAGTATCGTCAAGTCTTCACTCACTGATATTGTACGCGTGCGGCGATACTACCTAGCTAACGCTCTCTAAGTAACTAAACAAACCGCACTGGTGATTGTTTCCCAGTCACAGACGCTGCGCGCACGCTCAGTCAGCTAAGAGCTAGTCGATATGAGCGATGGCAAACTGTAGGTCACTTTCAGGCCGTAGTTCGTAGTTCATTTCAATGTACCGTTCACGAACTATAGGTCGTGAACTACCACATCTTTTTAGAATGAACTAGTGCTAGACCTGTACTAGACTGAAAATAATCTCTTTTTTTCTCGATATAAAAATATTAAATGGTAAAAATAAATAAATTGATATATTACAATACTTATTTTGAATTAGGAATGAGGAAGAAAAGACAACAATGTTTATAATTTATACAAAACAGAGGGACGAGGGAGGCGATTTTAGCACTAAGAACAGTAGTAGAAAAAAGAATGAGGGTAGGAAAGACAACTCACATATAGCTTTCGTAGATTTAGAAAAGGCATTTGATAATGTAGATTGGGACATAATGTTTAGAATTTTAAAAGAAACGGGTATAGATTATAAGGATAGGAGAATAATTTTTAATTTATATAAACACCAAACTGCCTTAGTTAGAATTGAGGGGGAAGAAGAGGTAGCAAAAATAGGGAAGGGAGTTCGGCAGGGATGTACACTCTCACCGTTATTATTTAATCTATATATAGAAGATGCAATAAACAAAGTAAAAGAAGAGTATAGTGTAGGTGTGAATGTACAGGGAGAGAAAATATATATGTTGAGATTCGCCGACGATATAGCTATATTAGAAGAAAGCGAAAAGAATTTAGAAAGGGTATTGAATGGTATGCAGGCAGTATTGACTAGGGATTTTAACATGAAAATAAATATAGGTAAAACTAAAGTGATGAGGTGTGACAAAAAGGAATGCAGTAGAAAAATGAGGATCACAATAGGAGATAATAGAATCGAAGAAGTGTCAGATTTTTGTTATTTAGGCAATAGAATCACAAAAGATAATCGAAGCAAGGTAGATATAAAGTGTAGGATAGCACAGGGTAGGAAGGCATTCGTAGAAAAGGAACAGATTTTAAGATCAAATATTGACTTGTGTATTAGAAAAAGATTACTGAAGGTATATGTTTGGAGTGTAGCACTGTACGGGTGTGAGGCGTGGACTATAGGAAAGGAAGAGAAGCGTAGATTACAAGCATTCGAAATGTGGTGTTATAGGAGGATGATGAGGATTGGTTGGGAAGATAAAGTACCAAATGAAGCTGTACTAGAGTTAGTAGGGGAGAAGAGAAGTATTTGGAGAGTGTTACAGCGTAGGGGAGACAGATTAGTAGGGCATATCCTTAGGCATGGGGGGATTATGCAATTGATCATAGAAGGTAGAGTGGATGGAAAGAGAGAGGTAGGTAGGCCTAGATTGGAGTATGTGAGTCAGATAGTTGAAGACGTTGAGATGAATAGCTATAGGGAGATGAAGGGATTAGCTCAGGATAGATCGGCATGGCGTGCTGTTTCGAACCAATCTTTAGGATTACGGACTCTTTAACTAACAAAACATATATAAGGAAATATTATTTCGTTCCGATCACCAACACACTTCATCACTAAATAAATGTTAGTACTGTATATGTAATGTATACTATACTGCATCGTTTACGAGCCGTTGTGATTCATGAAACGGTTACATGAACAATATAAAGAAATATAATCTTCTCTAGGTACTCACGATTATTTATATCAAGTTCTAAAATATTTATTGGTAGTTACTGATGGAAATGTTTACTACTTTACTAACACTTGACAATTAAATGTACAAACTATAATAAAATGAACTAGATAGAATCGTTTTGTTTGGCGTTATAATTTATATTTTCTATTCCGAATCTTCTCTGTTCAAACTTCAAAGTTTTGATTTGCTATTAAGTGATTGCATTGCACTTAGTATGAAATAGAAGAACTATAAGATTTCGATGTTTATTTTAGCATTATTGCAAAAATTTGCTATGGCACGACATATTTAAACTTGCGAATATATTAATTATATTATTCCAAATGAAATCTGATACCAACATATAAATATCGCATCGAGTTTCCTATTTCGTTCCGTTCCCCAACACACTTTATCACTAAATAAATGTTAGTACTGTATATGTAATGTATACTATACTGCATCGTTTACGACGACGGGTTCAGGACCTAGTACAAGTACATCAATACGTACACCGTGCACCATGTACGTTCATAGTTCACGAACTAGGTCCTAGTGACCTATAGGTCGTTGCAAAACATCGTCACAGTCATTAGATTGAACCGTTCAAAGTGAACGGTACGCGAGGAATTACACATCGCTAAATTTTGGTAGAAATGGTACGATATGAGCAGCAGCGAGCGCATGGTACTTGGTGAATTTCAGTTCGCGCTAGTGGTACGATTACAACTCGGTTTTGGTAATAAGTGGATTTTTGTCGTTGGTAATTTAGCGAAAATATTGAGGTTAGGTGAGGTATCTAATTGCATAGTCATATGAAATGAAATATATATACTTGATCCATGGTATAATATAAATTTAGAGATGGCGGAAAGTCAAGATATTTATTTTTAATTTATTTTATATGTATATATTTATTTTTTTTAAGTGATTACTTAAAAAAAAAGGTTTTTAATTAGTAACTAATATATTTAATAAAACTAGATTTAACTAATTATTGGTTTGATACTTAATTAACTATTTTCTATAGTTCATTAATTAATGAAAAACCTGTTTATTTTTTCAACGCCCTACAAAAGTGCGGTGTTTATTTTATTATTTTTACCTACGTTCTTGTTCAATTGAAATTAAACCCATTTATCGATGATCCTGTATTATATGTGTACAATCATCATTTAGTACAAAAATAATCACATTTTATTTATTTATAATTTATTTACGGTGTTGAGAATTTATAAACTACATATAATGTGTTAAGTGAATAAATGGATAATCGGAGTTGGTTTGATTGTTACGAAATAGATGGAGCTACTAGATATTTTATTTGTTAGTCGTTCGTAATCTAGATGGCACTAGTATACGTTATGTTTCTAGTAGCGCTATCTGTGTTTGTTAAATGTAGTTATACCACGAATAGTAACCTCTTAATAAATTTATTTTACAAAAAATTGCATACATTCTAGAACAGTTAAAATTAAAGCGATAGGATATAAAAATTGATGATATTTGAGCTAGAATTTTGCTAAAAAACATACGTTTAAGAAATCTGCTGTAAAATTAATAACATCGCAGTACCACGCCGTCGGTACGGCACTAGTTTTACGTGCCTAGTTAATTAATAATTATTACGAATAATTGGCGTTCGTATATGAGGCGACTAAGTGTGCAATTAAAATGAAATTACCCGATACCGGTCGGTAAAATCGGGGGAACCATTACTGTCATTAGAACTACTAATAATGGAGTACTAATATATGGTTAGAAACGCTTTCTTTCCAGCGTCCAGTTATTCTACTTTTAAATATCTGCGGATTTTAGACGAAAAACGAAAGAAAAAAATTATTGATTTCACTTGAGTTTCTGTTTGTCAATGTCAATGTCAAATTTTATTTTTTAAACACGTTCATCTGTCTAGGTTAATATGAAGAGCTACTTTATATTTAAAAAAAATCTAGAAGCGTATAAAAAAAACCATTAAACGCTTAAACCAAACCATATTAAAAAAAAAAAAAGATGAGCCATTTTTTAAATTATATTATTCACAATTTATTATAGAAAAATCACATGACACATCGCAGGATGTGATTTGTTGAATAAAAACAACATTATCACATTGGCAGATGGTTTTATTATTATTATTATTATTATCATTGCTAATCAGAAGTTGAATTAGTAATTCTTATTTCGTTTTAAAACGAAACCATGGC
The DNA here is from genome assembly GCA_947310635.1 of Leptodirus hochenwartii. Classification (NCBI taxonomy): domain Eukaryota; kingdom Metazoa; phylum Arthropoda; class Insecta; order Coleoptera; family Leiodidae; genus Leptodirus; species Leptodirus hochenwartii. Next base: position 26,370,617 of record OX371186.1, read on the forward strand.
ACTTTTTCAGCTGTATAATAAATTATATTAGTAACCGATAAAAATTATTTGTCAGCTGTTTTGGTATGACAGTTGTCTTGACAGGTGAATAATACGTATACTACTTGTTCACTTTTATTTACACCAAAAGTATTTTTTAATATATAGTTCTTTAAATGATATGAAATTTAAAGTATTTGTGTAAATATTTTTTGTAACGCACTGTAGTTGTCTATAAACACCCTGTATTACATATTTTGTTATACATTGTTTTAACAAGTGTTCAAATTATTAAACAAATAATAATAATAATAATGACCCAAAACAGCACGTGCCCTGATAATTATAACTTATAATTCTTGTAAATTTATCGTAGATAAAAACAATTAATTAAAAAAATCACAATTTTTCAATTAGATAAATCAAGAATCTGTTGAAAAAAATTTTAACACTCGAGGAAAATACACGGAATCTTAGAACGATTTAAAAAAAAAAACAACAAATATGAGCGCAATTAATTAAACAAATTTAAGTAGTCTGTGTCTTTTGCATTGGCTGGTTTCGTAAAAAAAAAAAACAAAAAACAAAATGATTGCGAAAAAATAGCAAGAAAAAAAAAAGAAAATCGTTGTTGTTAGCAACTTTTATATTATTCCGAGCTTGTGCAAAGGTGAAATATAATCGTGGTGGAAATTGAAAAATTGCAATGAATGTCGCGTCTGCGTCTGGATCATTTCGCAAGTGATAAACAACTGAGTAAAGAATTGACACGAATGATGGCACGTCACATCAAGAAGTCACGGCACACATGCGAGCTGCTCGATGGCATGGCCATCCACTCCTTGCATACTAAATGCTGAATTTTAGCAAATTGCTAAATAAGCAACCCGTAGACTTTATATACAAAATATAGACAACCTAATATTTGCAGTTTTTTTTTTTTAATAAGTTTGTGTTTATATAAACAAAAATAATTAATAATACTATACCGATCGTTGAAAATAATTGTGTAAATTGTTTATTTGTTGTATGTCTATATGTTTTTATAAAAATCAATTATCATCACGTATGATGGCGATACGAAAAAACATGGCGTCAATTCATTTTTATATTGCAAAATTATAAATTATGTGTTATTTAAATGAGCGCCGTAAATTTTATTTAAAAAATAAAACCGCATACAAAAGGATGTCATTCGATTTTTTTTAATAGTGTTAAATAAATATTTCAATTATTTTTTGTAACAAGAAAATCAAATGTTTTTGTTTCTTTTTTTCTAAATTGCGAAATAAACTTACTTTAAAATTTTTTTCTTTAGTTTTTTTTTTTATAAAACAAGCTAATTATGCAAAAATTTGTACAAGTATTTTCCGAATTGATATATATGTTTGTTTTTTTCATTATTTTTTAATAAAACATATTAACAAACAAAAATTAAATTATCAAGTTAGCTTCTGAAATTTGCCCGAAAAAAAATATATAAACAAGCGAATGTTTTAAAAATCGACAAATCGTTGCTAAGAAACCAAACATACTTGAAACACCAGGTATATATTAGTACTATTAAATTTTATCTACAACTGTTTTAAAAAAAAAAAATTAATTACTTATTCATGTTAGCAAATCTTTTCCAGTGTTTTAATGGCCAAAATGTAATTGACAAGTGAACACAGCACTCTATATATTAATATATACAGGGAGGCAAAATTTATTTAAAAATCAGCTTGAATTTTTGAGGTTTCATATGAAATTTATTATTAAAAAATTTATATATTAAAAAAACTTCAAAAAAATTGTAAATTCGAAATTATTGGTAAAAAAAATTAAACTAAAAACATACAACTTAGCACAAATGTGAATTTTGTGAATTTTGTGCATTTGCGAAATTTAAATAAAAATACCCGCCTGTATATAAAATTCGATAAAAACACTGGCAAAAATTAAATGCTTTTTTTTATTGGCAATGACCATGTACAATAATACACGTTCATCATTGAACATTTCGAATCATTAAATGATTCGAACTTACGTAAGAATATTAATTTATATCAAATATGGATTTATAAAACGTTGGCCATAAACAAATTTAAATACCATTTGTTTTTGCCATGAACAAAAATATTGCACAATCAATAATTTCGTTTAATTATCAAGGTTTATAAATTCGATCAACAAATAAATCTAGAATATTAAAAGATAGTTGCTCAAATTTATTTTAGTCAAAGATGAAATGTCTCGCGATAAAATAAAATAAAATAAAATAAAATAAAATAAAATAAAATAAAATAGTTAGTTAAAGAGTCCGCAATCCTAAAGATTGGTTGGAAACAGCACGCCATGCCGATCTATCCTGAGCTAATCCCTTCATCTCCCTATAGCTATTCATCTCAACGTCTTCAACTATCTGACTCACATACTCCAATCTAGGCCTACCTACCCCTCTCTTTCCCTCCACTCTACCTTCTATGATCAATTGCATAATCCCCCCATGCCTAAGAATATGCCCTACTAATCTGTCTCTCCTACGCTGTAACACTCTCCAAATACTTCTCTTCTCCCCTACTAATTCTAGTACAGCTTCATTTGGTACTTTATCTTCCCAACCAATCCTCATCATCCTCCTATAACACCACATTTCAAGTGCTTCTAATCTACGCTTCTCTTCCTTTCCTATAGTCCACGCCTCACACCCGTACAGTGCTACACTCCAAACATATACCTTCAGTAATCTTTTTCTAATACCCAAGTCAATATTTGATCTTAAAATCTGTTCTTTTTCTACGAATGCCTTCCTACCCTGTGCTATCCTACACTTTATATCTACCTTGCTTCGATTATCTTTTGTGATTCTACTGCCTAAATAACAAAAATTCTGACACTTCTTCGATTCTATTATCTCCTATTGTGATCCTCATTTTTCTACTGCATTCCTTTTTGTCACACCTCATCACTTTAGTTTTACCTATATTTATTTTCATGTTAAAATCCCTAGTCAATACTGCCTGCATACCATTCAATACCCTTTCTAAATTCTTTTCGCTTTCTTCCAATATAGCTACATCGTCGGCGAATCTCAGCATATATATTTTCTCTCCCTGTACATTCACACCTACACTATACTCTTCTTTTACTTTGTTTATTGCATCTTCTATATATAGATTAAATAATAACGGTGAAAGTGTACATCCCTGCCGAACTCCCTTCCCTATTTTTGCTACCTCTTCTTCCCCCTCAATTCTAACTAAGGCAGTTTGGTGTTTATATAAATTAAAAATTATTCTCCTATCCTTATAATCTATACCCGTTTCTTTTAAAATTCTAAACATTATGTCCCAATCTACATTATCAAATGCCTTTTCTAAGTCTACAAAAGCTATGCAAGTTACCTTTCCTACCCTCTTTCTTTTTTCTACTACCGTTCTTAGTGCTAGAATCGCCTCTCTCGTCCCTCTGTTTTTCCTAAAACCAAACTGATCTTCTCCTAGCCTTTCCTCTACTTTATTTTCTAATCTCCTATAAATATTGGGATTAGTGAAGTTAGGAGGAAAGATCAAGTAGATACGTGGTCAGGAGAATACAGATTAATAACCACAGCATCAGATAATGGGCATACCGGTGTAGGTTTTATAATGAATAGAAAGTTGGGATGTAGAATAAAGAGTTATTGCCAAGTTAGTGATAGAATTATAACTATTAGATTAGACACGAAGCCAACGGACACAGTTATAGTGCAAGTATATATGCCAACTTCAAGTCACGATGATGAGGAGGTAGAATCCATTTATGAGGAGATTGAATCTAGGTTAGCAAACGTTAAAGGACAGGATAATCTAATTGTAACCGGAGATTGGAATGCCGTAGTAGGTAAGGGAAAGGAAGTTTCAATAGTAGGAGAATATGGAATAGGAACACGTAATGATAGAGGGGATAGATTGGTAGAGTTTTGTATTAGGAATAAGCTAGTGGTAGCAAACACGCTTTTTCAGAATCACAAGCGCAGGATATATACGTGGAAAATGCCAGGAGATATAGGGAGGTATCAGATAGATTACATACTGGTTAAAGAGAGGTTTAGGAACCAGATTAAGAATTGTAAGAGCTACCCTGGAGCAGATATTGATAGTGACCATAATTTAGTAGTCCTGGACTCAGAGGTCAAATTCAAGAAATTACAGAAGTCTAAACAGGTCAGAGTAGATGTCGATAGGTTAAAATTAGCTGATGTATATGAAAAGTACAAGCAGAAAGTAGAAATCATGGCTAATGGAACATCTAGGAACGACATAGATTGCGAATGGAGGGAAATCAGAAATGGGTTAACTACAGCAGCAAATGAAGTATTAGGCACAAAGAAAAGGGCAGGTAGGAGGGAATGGATCACGGAAGAAATAGTTAAAATGATAGAAGCAAGAAGGAAAATTAAAATTGGAAACACAGAAGCAGGACAGAAAAAATATAAGGAACTAAGGAACTTAATTAATAGGAAATGCAAGCTAGCGAAAGAAGAGTGGATAAAAGGAAATTGTGAGGATATTGAGGAGGATATGAGAAGAGGTAAAGTAGATTTGGGCTACAGGAAAATTAAGTCACATTTTTCTAAAGTAAAACCAAAGGGTAACATTATATGTGATAAGCAGGGTAAGGAACTCACAGAAAATAAGGAAAAAGCTGGAAGATGGAAGGAGTATCTTGAAGATTTATATAAAGGTAGGCAGGACATGGAGGAGCTAGAAAGTGTGGAACAGATAGATGAGGATGACTTAGGTCCTAGCATACTTAGGTCAGAGTTTCATAGAGCATTAAATGATTTACGGAATAACAAAGCAGCGGGGATTGATATGATACCAGCCGAATTAATAAAACACGCAGGGGAAAAAATGCAGGAGCGATTATACAGGTTAGTTTGTAAAATATATAAGAAGGGAGAAGTACCACAGGATTTTCAGCGTAGTAGAATAGTAACAATGCCGAAGAAAATAGGAGCTAATTTGTGTGAGAACTATAGGACCATTAGCCTACTATCACATGCATCGAAGATATTGTTAAAGATTATTTATAGGAGATTAGAAAATAAAGTAGAGGAAAGGCTAGGAGAAGATCAGTTTGGTTTTAGGAAAAACAGAGGGACGAGGGAGGCGATTCTAGCACTAAGAACGGTAGTAGAAAAAAGAAATAGGATAGGAAAGGTAACTTGCATAGCTTTTGTAGACTTAGAAAAGGCATTTGACAATGTAGATTGGGACATAATGTTTAGAATTTTAAAAGAAACGGGTATAGATTATAAGGATAGGAGAATAATTTTTAATTTATATAAACACCAAACTGCCTTAGTTAGAATTGAGGGGGAAGAAGAGGTAGCAAAAATAGGGAAGGGAGTTCGGCAGGGATGTACACTCTCACCGTTATTATTTAATCTATATATAGAAGATGCAATAAACAAAGTAAAAGAAGAGTATAGTGTAGGTGTGAATGTACAGGGAGAGAAAATATATATGCTGAGATTCGCCGACGATATAGCTATATTGGAAGAAAGCGAAAAGAAATTAGAAAGGGTATTGCATGGTATGCAGGCAGTATTGACTAGGGATTTTAACATGAAAATAAATATAGGTAAAACTAAAGTGATGAGGTGTGACAAAAAGGAATGCAGTAGAAAAATGAGGATCACAATAGGAGATAATAGAATCGAAGAAGTGTCAGATTTTTGTTATTTAGGCAGTAGAATCACAAAAGATAATCGAAGCAAGGTAGATATAAAGTGTAGGATAGCACAGGGTAGGAAGGCATTCGTAGAAAAAGAACAGATTTTAAGATCAAATATTGACTTGGGTATTAGAAAAAGATTACTGAAGGTATATGTTTGGAGTGTAGCACTGTACGGGTGTGAGGCGTGGACTATAGGAAAGGAAGAGAAGCGTAGATTAGAAGCACTTGAAATGTGGTGTTATAGGAGGATGATGAGGATTGGTTGGGACGATAAAGTAACAAATGAAGCTGTACTAGAGTTAGTAGGGGAGAAGAGAAGTATTTGGAGAGTGTTACAACGTAGGAGAGACAGATTAGTAGGGCATATTCTTAGGCATGGGGGGATTATGCAATTGATCATAGAAGGTAGAGTGGAGGGAAAGAGAGGGGTAGGTAGGCCTAGATTGGAGTATGTGAGTCAGATAGTTGAAGACGTTGAGATGAATAGCTATAGGGAGATGAAGGGATTAGCTCAGGATAGATCGGCATGGCGTGCTGTTTCCAACCAATCTTTAGGATTGCGGACTCTCTAACTAACTATAAATAATCTTTAACAATATCTTCGATGCATGTGATAGTAGGCTAATGGTCCTATAGTTCTCACACAAATTAGCTCCTATTTTCTTCGGCATTGTTACTATTCTACTACGCTGAAAATCCTGTGGTACTTCTCCCTTCTCATATATTTTACAAACTAACCTGTATAATCGCTCCTGCATTTTTTCCCCTGCGTGTTTTATTAATTCGGCTGGTATCATATCAATCCCCGCTGCTTTGTTATTCCGTAAATCATTTAATGCTCTATGAAACTCTGACCTAAGTATGCTAGGACCTAAGTCATCCTCATCTATCTGTTCCACATTTACTAGCTCCTCCATGTCCTGCCTACCTTTATATAAATCTTCAAGATACTCCTTCCATCTTCTAGCTTTTTCCTTATTTTCTGTGAGTTCCTTACCCTGCTTATCACATATAATGTTACCCTTTGGTTTTAAAATAAAATAAAATAAAATAAAATAAGTATTTTGTTATTTGGCGTCTTCAATTGTCATTATTCAACGAAATGTCATTAAGAAAATAACATAAACTGACTATAGAAGCGATTTTATAATTGCTCAATGCAGACAGCAATAGACATTAAGATATTTGATAGAAAGTGTGCATTTCTTAAGAGATTTTAATGATTTTGCAGAAGTAAATCACTGCAAGGTGATTGTTATCATCGAGGAAACTACGAGACCATCATCCGCGTGGTAATTATGCTAATTGTCGATTGTATGCGCTATTATAAAATGCAAATAATGCGAATTTCATCGTTAAAATATTAGAATAATGATGTGAATTGTGTACGGGATAATGCAGAAATGTGTATGTAATTATTTTACAAATATTGGCTCATCTGGTTGGTTTACAAAGAAATGTTATATAGAAGATTGTGATATAAATGTAAAAAAAAAATATTTGCTTCGGTAGTTTTCGAGATAATAAAAAATGGTTTGATTAAAAATTACAAGAGTGTCAAAATTTGATATCTGTCAGTTTGACAGATTTTTTTTTATTAGTTATTTTATCGAAAATACACAAACATAATTAATTAGTGAAATTGCAATTCTATAAAATTCCTAAAATCACGATTAGATTTATAAAATCGCTAAATATTTGTATTTATGTTTATTATTGAACGAAATAGCGATTGGAAGAAGTATCTGTTAATGTGACAGATATTGAAAAGGTAATTATTAAATTATGATGTTTCGTTTACATCATGGCTAGTCTTATAATTTTGGGTGAAACAATTTTTCAATTATCTCGAAAAATACCGAAGCAAAAAAATCGAAATAAAGATTTTTAGATGCCGATTTGAAAACTCTAAATCTTTCCCATTTAGCGTTTTATTGTAAATAAAATAATTAAGGCGATATTTGTAATTTTTGTTACGTTCGCCCCGTGCAACACCCTGTATACAGTATATTGTATTTTGATTTTTCATATTCTGATTAATTAAACAGTTGATAGAAAAATAACAATAAAATCAATAAAATTATAACGTACAATAATAATAATGAAAAATCACAATAAGCGTGCAAAATAATTATTAAACAGGGCGGTACTTAAAAAATGTTTCCATTAGAAAATTATATGTCATTAAATGTCATATATATTAAAATATTTTTTTAGCTAATCTACTTTTTATTAATATTTTGTATATCCAGAAGTGTTTGACTTAATGAAATATAATATATATATATTTTTTTAATATAAAACAATTGCGATCGGGCAATTAGTTAGGAATGTTTTTTAGCTACGTTATGTCATTCTTTTGTTATTATTGTAATGAGATCCATCTGTGAATAGAAACAAAAGAAGTCGCGTGTCGCATGAAATCGAGAACAAAATATTACAAACGATTAAACCAACTAAATTTGATTACATTATTTATTTAATACATATTTTTCAGTAAAAACGTTTAGAAATGTTATTTAAAAATAATTAGAATTTTATCAAGTATTTTCTTTCGTTTATCTACCATGTATAAATTAAGATATTTTATTTTTATAATTAAAAAATGAAACTCACCAGCTCCCTTATGACGTTTCAAACTTTTCACCAACATCATTTTCTAATTTTATATATATATTCTTAATTCGATATACCTCAAAAAATCAGCTTCAAATATAGAAAAAAAACTATTTCATTCAAACTATCGTCAAAAAAAATCTATTAAATCGTTTAGTTCGATAGAAAAACGATTTTTATTACAACAAAATTTAGAAGGCGCCGACGATGGTCTTGTCAAACCATGGACACGTAGAAATGGTTAAAACCTTTCCGAATTATTTGAATGTCGCACATTAACTGAATGATCAAAAAAAATCACTACATAATGACCAGACTGCAGTTGCACATGGGTACTAATACAAAGCAGTGTTGTCGCATTGTGCCTTCTGTATTAAATCGAACGTAAACATACAATATTGAAAAAGAATCGACTTCGAGCTGGACAAAGAAATGGCAATGCGTAATTCTTGACCGAAGCAAGCATATTAAATAAAATATGCACCATAAATAAAAATATGTATATTAATGCAAAATTAAATAAATACGTTTATAAAAAAAAACTAGGTTTTGTTAAAAAAAAAAAATTAAAATTTGCCGAAAAAAGGTATCAGCTGCGGGATTTAAACAGGCCTTTATATATGCTCGGACATGCATTCTTGATTTCAAGGTGCACCGATATCGGCGTATGGACAACGGCCATCGCACACTGTGAATACATATAATTAATTGACTTATTGCTATAATCGCGCGATGAATTTCATCGATGCAACAAACGGCCCACGATAATAAAATGTATATATTGCACGTGACTTTGAGGTAATTCATATACGTATGTGGGATGATTGAATCGTTATTATCAAACCGGCAATGCGTAACTGCATTCGTGCTACCATCAGAAGTCGAGTAATCGGTCTAGGGTACCATTCGGTACAGACTTATGGGTACTAGGATTTTTTTTCGTAACGATTTCTGTAAAACTGATCATTGTACGATTATTTTAACACGTGGAAAAAATAGGAGTGCATATATAATATAACCTTTTATATAATAAAAATACAAAGCAAAAACAAACAAGAAATGTTTCTATTTAACTTTTTATGTTTATAATTATTCCGAATGAGAATTACGCGTAATGCTATTCGTACAAATGAATGTTAGGTTATTGTCGATTATATGAAATGAGTTAAAGGCGAATCGGTTAATTTTATTTTTGCATATTGAAAAGTCCCCCCAAAAAATCAGATTTATTGAAGAAATTTATTCTTTTATACTTTTCGATTCGATAAAAGTAATTTTATTTCTTTCATGAACGAAATGATCAAATAGCACTCTGAGCGCCATCTATTACAAATAAACGGAACTATCAAATAGCAACGCAACAAAAGTGAGGTTATCCAAATGTAAATATTTACAATTTACACAAATTACAAAGCAAATTATTCTACAAAACTTACATGTGCAATATTTAGGTCAGTCTTCCAAAAACACGCCGCGTCAAGTTCATAAAATGACTATCGTTTAGCGACAGTTGTCAATAATCGACAAAATACACTTCTTTTTCGTGACAGATGGGACCTTTATATAAGTACAGGAATGTGTTATTGGGCTTGGGGGCTGCTACGGGGGTCGCTATCTACTACTGCTCCATAGATATCGGGGATAAAACCGCCCTGACTTCGTGGACGACCAATTTTGCACCTATAACAAAATGGGACAGCAATTGGGATCAGTAAGATTATTCAATAATATTATTCTGTGCAAGGGCGAAGTCCTTATTAAACCAAAAGTTAATCTCGCTACCATTAAGACGAAACAATCAAATCAATAATGTGATTTTAGTCGGTCCCCATCGACGTTACTTCACCCGAAGAAGCTTCACGGCTCCAGGGATGAGAATAATATTCAACACGATGCTCTGGAGACCATAAAACCGACAGCTACGAGACATATCTTACTTATAAGGCACGGTCAATATAATTTGGACGGCAATACGGATTCCGAACGAATTTTAACCAAATTAGGTGCGACATTCACACTTAAGTTATGGCCGAATTAAACGGGTTTATTTACAGGGAGGAATCAAGCGGACACCACTGGGAAACGTTTGAAAGAACTGGAATTACCAATAACGCATATGGTTAAAAGCACAATGTCGAGGGCGCAAGAAACGGGGTCTTTAATTAGTCAACACCTTCCGAACGTAAATATACCCACTGCGTTTTATTCGTAATTTTATCTATACATCAGATGGTTTTTTTAGGTGCCTGTAGAACATTGTGATTTAATTCGAGAGGGCGCTCCGATACCCCCAGAGCCACCTATTGGCAGCTGGAAGCCAGAAACATTTGTAAGTAACCTCCGATTTTTATTTTTATTTTTTGCGCCTGAATCAACCCGTTTATTTTACGTTTATTTACGACTAAACTAACTATTTTTCTCCACCCCCCAATTTCCTAAATTCCACCCAATTTATCCGACCTCTAAATTATTTTTATAACGCTAAAACTATTCGATACTTACAACGAAAAAAAAAAACGGCTATTTAACTTCACCGACACACCACCGTTACACGCAACCCAACATACACAATTTTACCGTCCTATTCCACACACACACACCACCCCCTACCTACCACCACTGATGCCAGCAGTTCTATCAGGACGGCGCGCGCATCGAGGCCGCATTCCGTCGCTACTTTCACCGCGCAGACGCGAACCAAGAGCACGACAGCTACACGGTGCTCGTCTGTCACGCGAACGTCATCCGGTATTTTGTGTGCCGGGCGCTACAATTTCCACCCGAGGCGTGGCTGCGGCTGTCACTGAACCACGCCAGTATCACGTGGCTCACAATCACGCCCAGTGGCCGGGTGATACTGCGCGGCATGGGCGATAGTGGCCACATGCCGCCCAGTATGATAACGAGTAGATAAACCAATGTGTAGTGCAAAAAAAAACTTGAGGATATTGTTGATTAAATAAAGATGGAATTTTCGAATATTTTTTTTTAATACCGACCCGATTTGTGCCAAATTTTGACAGTATACCACGAAGTAAACTTCAAAGCGATTTAAGTAATATAAATATTTATTGATTTTTAACAAATATACACTTAATGGCATTTTATTATTTAAATAAAATATAGGATATATTAAGCGTAAATTAATTTTGTATCTCTTACAGTAAATTTAGCAATAGTACTCCTTAAAATATAGTGAAAAATTATATAAAAATCCATTTGATTCAGCCCCAGAATATTTAACATCTATAATAATCTCGATACACATATTTGTACAGCAATTTCACTAGTTAATTTCTTTGATAAGATTATTTCTTCTTTAATATCGACTGCATGTCCTTGTTTTGCTTCTTAATATGGCCATCCGCAGTTTCCGTTTTATCAGTTATATTATCCAATAGATCATTATGACTATCTATTTCGTAACTTAAGTCTTTGGCTAGGCCCTTCAAGGTGGAGATTGAGGTGGACATTTCCTGTAAGTTTGCATTCAGTTTCGAGCTAAAATCGGCACTGCCAGCTGGTTCATTGCGGAGATCGAGACTCTGCTCTCTAATACGCGTGATGGGGTGTTCTTTGTACACATCACCGCTGGTTTGTTGCGTTTTCAGCAACTCGGAGCCTGTTGTTGTCGTGTTGGTTGTGGTCGGACTGGGTGTTTGCACATTTCTACCAGACATGTAGTTCTTCAAACTACTAAACACCGACTTTATACCATTAATATGCTTCTGGGAGAAGCGTAACGTTTGATTGATCTCGTCCAATCGTTTATCCGTACGTTCCAATTGTTCCCTTTGCCTGGACAGTTCTTCCGCAGTCGCTATTCCAACTTGTTCGGAATCTCGCAAGATTCCCAAGCTCTTTTCCGTGCTGAGGAGCGTTCTATTTTCAATTTCCGATCGTTTCTCGTGCAATGAATGCAGCGTAGCTTGATGGGAAGTGTTGTTACCAGTTGGTAGCTGATGGTGACGTGAGTTTTTAAGAAAATCTTCGTCGGATACGTCGTTCTCGTCGAAAGGGTTGTTGGAACTTAGGTAACGGTGCCCGGACATGATTAATGCACTATTTAAATCGCAGATTGAGTAACTAGGTCATCGGATTTTGTAATAAATAACCGAAACAATGGGCACTGTGACTAATTTTCGCAGAAGCAATGAGTTTGTGATTTGAAAGCGTTGTGATATAGCGTTTTATATTAATAACCTGAAATCGCTGCTTCAATAATACATTATAAAATAGTCGAATTGAATTAGAAATACAATCACTTACGGGTAATTCAATATATAGATTAGCAGAATTAATTATATTTGCAATCTAAAGTTTAAATGTAAATTATAATATCAATTCTATCGAAAAAAAATGATACCAGCCGAATTAATAAAACACGCAGGGGAAAAAATGCAGGAGCGATTATACAGGTTGGTTTGTAAAATATATGAGAAGGGAGAAGTACCACAGGATTTTCAGCGTAGTAGAATAGTAACAATGCCGAAGAAAATAAGAGCTAATTTGTGTGAGAACTATAGGACCATTAGCCTACTATCACATGCATCGAAGATATTGTTAAAGATTATTTATAGGAGATTAGAAAATAAAGTAGAGGAAAGGCTAGGAGAAGATCAGTTTGGTTTTAGGAAAAACAGAGGGACGAGAGAGGCGATTCTAGCACTAAGAACGGTAGTAGAAAAAAGAAAGAGGGTAGGAAAGGTAACTTGCATAGCTTTTGTAGACTTAGAAAAGGCATTTGACAATGTAGATTGGGACATAATGTTTAGAATTTTAAAAGAAACGGGTATAGATTATAAGGATAGGAGAATAATTTTTAATTTATATAAACACCAAACTGCCTTAGTTAGAATTGAGGGGGAAGAAGAGGTAGCAAAAATAGGGAAGGGAGTTCGGCAGGGATGTACACTTTCACCGTTATTATTTAATCTATATATAGAAGATGCAATAAACAAAGTAAAAGAAGAGTATAGTGTAGGTGTGAATGTACAGGGAGAGAAAATATATATGCTGAGATTCGCCGACGATATAGCTATATTGGAAGAAAGCGAAAAGAATTTAGAAAGGGTATTGAATGGTATGCAGGCAGTATTGACTAGGGATTTTAACATGAAAATAAATATAGGTAAAACTAAAGTGATGAGGTGTGACAAAAAGGAATGCAGTAGAAAAATGAGGATCACAATAGGAGATAATAGAATCGAAGAAGTGTCAGATTTTTGTTATTTAGGCAGTAGAATCACAAAAGATAATCGAAGCAAGGTAGATATAAAGTGTAGGATAGCACAGGGTAGGAAGGCATTCGTAGAAAAAGAACAGATTTTAAGATCAAATATTGACTTGGGTATTAGAAAAAGATTACTGAAGGTATATGTTTGGAGTGTAGCACTGTACGGGTGTGAGGCGTGGACTATAGGAAAGGAAGAGAAGCGTAGATTAGAAGCACTTGAAATGTGGTGTTATAGGAGGATGATGAGGATTGGTTGGGAAGATAAAGTAACAAATGAAGCTGTACTAGAGTTAGTAGGGGAGAAGAGAAGTATTTGGAGAGTGTTACAGCGTAGGAGAGACAGATTAATAGGGCATATTCTTAGGCATGGGGGGATTATGCAATTGATCATAGAAGGTAGAGTGGAGGGAAAGAGAGGGGTAGGTAGGCCTAGATTGGAGTATGTGAGTCAGATAGTTGAAGACGTTGAGATGAATAGCTATAGGGAGATGAAGGGATTAGCTCAGGATAGATCGGCATGGCGTGCTGTTTCCAACCAATCTTTAGGATTGCGGACTCTTTAACTAACGAAAAACTTTGACGTCTCGTTTGCATGTTAATAAATATACTAATGGTCGATAATTAATATTTACTTACCGATTATGAACTAAAAATTCACATTATTGTTATCGATAATAATTTAATGAACTTTTCATAATAAACTCAGCAAATAAACAAAAAATCACATTACATATACATAAACATTCGGGTCGTCATACGTTATAAATGGATGACAAGTTGCCTATATTAAAACGCGCTATATAACGATTGCAAGTTTTGAATTTTGCGATAAATCAACGCAAAATCGACTGCCGATTTATAGAAATTGTCTTCGGACAGACTTAATAACCCTCACAAATATCATTACCGGCTATCATTCCCTTTAATTTCACCAAAAACTTGGTATTTGTAACAACCGCCATATAACGTAATGTACATGAATAACCTCAATGGCCGCCCGACAACGATTTCTTTTCAAAGTAAGATTTAACGAAAAGTTCACGTTCCCCAAAGCCGCTAGCGGAGTCTTTGGTATCGGACAGTGCTAATCTATCCTATTTTTACAATTGCAGCACTCAGCTGCGACTTTGTATTACTAAATCGCATTCTAAAATGTCGCTTGTATGTAGCGTAGATGGGGACAATAGTCAATTTGAACATTTTAAATATTCCCCGCTACGAAAATTATGTATCAATCGACGCGGGAATGTTCAAGAATCAAATGTACACTAGTTTAATGTTACTTACATCGCAAACGACCTGGATGAAACGGGATAAACAGGAACGCGTCAACACAGCACTTGGTTTAAAACCACTTATGCTTTTTGTTTAGCCGGCAGGAGGGAGTGAAGAGGGGGGGGATGTCAAAATAGCAACAAAATTTGAATGGAAATATGTTAAATGTTTAAATTAAATTAATCGTTAATTACGTTGAAATTGTTTTGTAATTATTATTTTTAATTATTATTAATTGTTCTAACGCAGTTTGTTAGTTGTACCAAGATAATAAAGGAAAATAATCAACGAAAGTCAATGACAATGTATACATAGACGTTGCAAGTCCATGTACGAAAACGAATCAACTTTAAGCGGTTAATTTTCATGTGGCGACATCTGTCGATATCTTCCCCATGAGAACTTGGTGAAGATAACTGAAGATTGCGCTAGTATATTGACCAAATACACGGGAACGAAATTTTGACAATTTTCCACTTAGTGTGGCGCCATTGTATCCCCATAAGCAATATGTTAATTGAATTTAATACGCGCGTTGCGTCCCCAATCGACTTCAACCAAGTATTCGATTACTGTGTTCGAACACGGTCATCTGTTCGACATCCGCAACATCAAAACAATGAATGAAATGTGTTAAACATTCAACAACCCGGGAGAAATGTATCGAATTGATAAAATTCGATAAAATACATTGTGATTGGCATTAGTTACAATGCACAATTAATAAATATACGAGCCGTATATTTGCACTCCTAAATTTCCTGCTCTTACACTCCATCAAAAACAATTTTTTAAATGCCCAATTCGTAACTTAAACTTCCGTCATCAACAATTATTTCACTTCTGTTACTTATTACAATTTCTTTATAATTGTATGTAAAGAAGTATTAATAATTGTACCTAAAGAAGTATACAATTTACAACCTTCAAAACTCTTCAATTTATTTTGTAAAAAAATCTTTAACAATTTCCAGTTTAGCAAAAAAAACAAAAAGGAAATTACATTTCCTTCCTATTAAAGAAGATTTGTTGTACTTACTACTTGTTGAGTTGACTTTTATATATCGTAGAAATCTAACACAGAAATACGTTTTACATATATATTTTACAAGAAATTTTACAAACACAGCACAGGCTAACCGACGACCTGAGCGGTGGCAACCGACACCTTAACGCCGAGACCACTCCGACACCGACGAAACATGGTTTCACAAGTAGTATGAACTATACTTCTGCCAAAAAATATTAAAATAAAAATTCACGAAAACTCGAAATATTTCAAAGATTTATATACACCACTTTTTCACTTTTTTCGACGATAATTTCAACTATTTCCGTTTGAACCGGAAATCAGTAAAATAGAGTTTTAAGACGATTTATAGTCATTTTGCATTGTTTTGGGCAGCACTTGTTAAACTTTGACCAAAATCGCCAAAAAATCGGAATATTTCAAAGGTATATATACACGACTTTTTCACTTTTTTCGACGATAATTTCAACTTTTTCCGTTTGAACCGGAAATCAGTAAAATATAGTTTTAAGACGATTTATAGTCATTTTGCATTGTTTTGGGCAGCATTTGTTAAACTTTGACCAAAATCGCCAAAAAAATCGGAATATTTCAAAGGTATATATACACGACTTTTTCACTTTTTTCGACGATAATTTCAACTTTTCCCGTTTGAACCGGAAATCAGTAAAATATAGTTTTAAGACGTTTTATAGTCATTTTGCATTGTTTTGGGCAGCACTTGTTAAACTTTGACCAAAATCGCCAAAAAAATCGGAATATTTCAAAGGTATATATACACCACTTTTTCACTTTTTTCGACGATAATTTCAACTTTTCCCGTTTGAACCGGAAATCAGTAAAATATAGTTTTAAGACGATTTATAGCCATTTTGCATTGTTTTGGGCAGCATTTGTTAAACTTTGACCAAAATCGCCAAAAAAATCGGAATATTTCAAAGGTATATATACACCACTTTTTCACTTTTTTCGACGATAATTTCAACTTTTCCCGTTTGAACCGGAAATCAGTAAAATATAGTTTTAAGACGATTTATAGCCATTTTGCATTGTTTTGGGCAGCATTTGTTAAACTTTGACCAAAATCGCCAAAAAAATCGGAATATTTCAAAGGTATATATACACCACTTTTTCACTTTTTTCGACGATAATTTCAACTTTTCCCGTTTGAACCGGAAATCAGTAAAATATAGTTTTAAGACGTTTTATAGTCATTTTGCATTGTTTTGGGCAGCATTTGTTAAACTTTGACCAAAATCGCCAAAAAAATCGGAATATTTCAAAGGTATATATACACCACTTTTTCACTTTTTTCGACGATAATTTCAACTTTTCCCGTTTGAACCGGAAATCAGTAAAATATAGTTTTAAGACGATTTATAGCCATTTTGCATTGTTTTGGGCAGCATTTGTTAAACTTTGACCAAAATCGCCAAAAAATCGGAATATTTCAAAGGTATATATACACGACTTTTTCACTTTTTTCGACGATAATTTCAACTTTTTCCGTTTGAACCGGAAATCAGTAAAATATAGTTTTAAGACGTTTTATAGTCATTTTGCATTGTTTTGGGCAGCACTTGTTAAACTTTGACCAAAATCACCAAAAAAATCGGAATATTTCAAAGGTATATATACACGACTTTTTCACTTTTTTCGACGATAATTTCAACTTTTTCCGTTTGAACCGGAAATCAGTAAAATATAGTTTTAAGACGATTTATAGTCATTTTGCATTGTTTTGGGCAGCACTTGTTAAACTTTGACCAAAATCACCAAAAAAATCGGAATATTTCAAAGGTATATATACACGACTTTTTCACTTTTTTCGACGATAATTTCAACTTTTTCCGTTTGAACCGGAAATCAGTAAAATATAGTTTTAAGACGTTTTATAGTCATTTTGCATTGTTTTGGGCAGCACTTGTTAAACTTTGACCAAAATCACCAAAAAAATCGGAATATTTCAAAGGTATATATACACGACTTTTTCACTTTTTTCGACGATAATTTCAACTTTTTCCGTTTGAACCGGAAATCAGTAAAATATAGTTTTAAGACGTTTTATAGTCATTTTGCATTGTTTTGGGCAGCACTTGTTAAACTTTGACCAAAATCACCAAAAAAATCGGAATATTTCAAAGGTATATATACACGACTTTTTCACTTTTTTCGACGATAATTTCAACTTTTTCCGTTTGAACCGGAAATCAGTAAAATATAGTTTTAAGACGATTTAGTCATTATGCATTGTTTTGGGCAGCACTTGTTAAACTTTGACCAAAATCGCCAAAAAATCGGAATATTTCAAAGGTATATATACACGACTTTTTCACTTTTTTCGACGATAATTTCAACTTTTTCCGTTTGAACCGGAAATCAGTAAAATATAGTTTTAAGACGATTTATAGTCATTTTGCATTGTTTTGGGCAGCACTTGTTAAACTTTGACCAAAATCGCCAAAAAAATCGGAATATTTCAAAGGTATATATACACCACTTTTTCACTTTTTTCGACGATAATTTCAACTTTTTCCGTTTGAACCGGAAATCAGTAAAATAGATTTTAACACGATTTATAGTCATTTTGCATTGTTTTGGGCACTTGTTAAACTTTGATCAAAATCAACGAAAAATCGATATATTTCAAAGGTACATATATATACACCCCTTTTTCACTTTTTCAACGATAATTTCAACTTTTTCCGGTTGAAAT